>CAVLJG010000005.1:89477650-90077650 GCA_963669975.1 Acanthoscelides obtectus | reverse complement strand
CCCGTAAAGTATAAGAACAGTTTAACTTGGAAGTCATGTTTCTGGGAAACTACTCGTGGAAAAACTTGAGCCCATGCATAATTTTGTTGTACGAGTAATGTTGGACCAGCGAAAGATTGCAAGCCGAAAGAATGCGGACAAAAAATTGCGAAGTTGTCAGATGTTCTACATAAAATGCGGTCCATACATATTAACATATTTAAGATATAGAATTGTTCCGCTGAATTTGGCAATGTAGCTGGAAAACCCAGGCCGCAGGTAAACATCCGGTCGCTGATTGGTCCAAAACTCTTATCTTATCTGAAACTAGAATAACGTGCCGATGGCACGGTCATTTATAAACCTACTCCCATAGGCGTAGGCAGTTGGCAAATACTTTGAAAATATAATTTACTGTTTAGTGGTGATAATGGAATTCAAGCATGGGAAAGTTATTCACAGCCAGGCAAGGGAAATAATAGCAAACGTGATACGTGCTTGCGATGCAGAAGCGGCTAACAATACTTTCGTTTATCCACTGGTAGCTAGAAATGCAAGGGCGGCATATTATACGGGTGTTAGTGAACGAACTATAAGTAAAATTAGAAAAGAAGATAAAGACAGGCAAAATGCAACCTCCACACAGCCTTTAGCTTCTCCCGGAAAAAAGAGATCACGCCCTTCTGTGATCCAAAAAATTGATGGAGTCGATTTTTCCATTATTCGGAGAATGATAGAAAAATTTTACTGTGATTTTAAAGTGGTACCTACTTATAGTAAACTTCTAATCAAACTGAAGGAAGAAATGGAATTTCCATTTGGTAAAGAATCGTTGAGGCTGCTTTTAAAAGCAAAAGGATTTTACTGGCGTAAATGCCACAACAAAAGGAAATTACTAATGGAAAGACCCAGTATTTTACATTGGCGATACAAGTATCTTAGGTCTATTAAAAAGTTCCGGGAAGAAGGAAGGCATATTATTTATTTGGACGAAACTTGGGTTGATAATGACCTCACTTTCAAGAAATGCTGGCAAAGCGAAGAAATTATGGGTGTCCTGAGCAATATAAGTTCTACAGGTAATAAAGTTTCTTTCACCTCGATTTTGCTTATTATACATTTTTCTCAATTTTGGAATATTCTTAATAAGTGCTCATTTAATTTGTCTAATTGAATACATAATCCCTTGCAAGTATTTTTTTCTCAAAAATATGTTTTTTATACATAGTGATTCAAAAAGGTGTTGGCAAACTTAAAATAACACTAAAATGAGGCTATTTATTCATTTCCAGGACGACTTATAATTGTTCATGCGGGTTCGCAAGATGGTTTTGTTCCTGGAGCCTGTCTCATTTTCAAGGCTGGCTGTGCCACTGGTGATTATCACGGTCAAATGAACCAAGAAAATTTCACGAAGTGGCTTACTGAAAAACTATTTCCTAACATTCCTCCTAATAGTATTATAATAATGGATAATGCACCTTACCATTCAGCTTTGGAAGACAAGCCTCCAACTAGATCTTCTCTAAAAAGAGACATCATCACGTGGTTGAGCAAAAAAGGTATAGAGCATGATCCTAATGCTAAAAAAATGGAGCTTTATGAAATAGCTTGTCTACATAGGCCACCATCTGATGAGAAAAATTATAAGATAGATAATTTAATAAGAAGTTTCGGACACACCCCACTTCGAACGCCACCCTATATGTGTCAGTTTAATCCCATAGAGATGATTTGGGCACAAGTAAAATTTTTCATTAGAAGCCATAATACAAGCGGCGAATTTACTATAAAAAAACTAGATGAAATTTCTAATAAGGCCATCGCTTCAGTAAGTGCCAGTGACTGGCAAAAGGTTATTGGACATGTTATAAAAATTGAAGATGAATATTGGGAAAAAGACAGTCTCATTCAAGAAATACAGGAAGAAATAATAATCAACATAGGAGGTGAAAGTGATAGCAATGACAGTTCCTCAGACAGTGATCATGACTCTAATCAGGATTGAAACTATACTAGATTGGCTACCTTTTAGAATTTTTAGATATTCATTTATTATACTATTGGTTTGTGGCTTTTAGTATCTCAGTAGAAAGTCTAATTCTATGTGTTGTTTATGGGTTATTTCATCAAGAAATTACTTTTTGTTTTCCTATATTTTTCTATTCAGTCAGATATTTTTGACTTGTTGTATTCTATTTTAGAAGAATGCATAATTTGTTTTGCTGTTCAATCATAATGCGTACATAGGAATATTACTTGTTGCCTAAAAAATATATTTATTTTGTTCTCAATATTCAGTGTTTGTGTATATTTATTTCTTATAATGTATGTTTGGTATCACGTCATTATGAATCGCAAAAAAATATTAATACTACCAGTTGTAATAAAATATAAATTCAATTAATAATTCAAGTCTCTCCGATCTCCGCCTATGACTCCATATAAAATCGTCTAATGGTAAGGTTTTTTCATCGCATTTCCCCCTTTCGTCCCTAGCAATCTTTGGCTGGTCGATCAATATGTATGTTGTATGTATTGTACACACTGAATTAAAAAAAATAGTCGAAAGACATCTCCATAAGGTTTCTGCGGGGTATTTTCGGCACCAACCGCTGCATTGTTTCAAGACGGAAGGTCGTACTAGATAATCCAAAAAATTTTGAACACTATATTAGCTTGGCCTGTATGTATGTAACGGAATCTTTGAGCATAATTTTCACCAATTTCCAGAAGTTTGATTAATGTGAAACTTCGCACACGTATCAAGGATCAATGACAATGCAATAATTTGATAACTGTTTTCCATTATCCTTATTCATAAAATTCTGTAAAAAGCAGATATGTTAATAAAAAGCCACGGATTTCTAATTCACGAATAGCGAAACTACAAACCTCTGTAGCTCAGTGGCAGAGCGCAGGTCTTGTAAACCAGAGGTGGTGAGTTCAATCCTTTTTTAACACGTTTTTATTAGCTTGGCCTGTATGTAACGGAATCTTTGAGCATCCATTTTCACCAATTTCCAGAAGTTTGATTAATTTGAAACTTCGCACACGTATCAAGTACTGATGAGAACACAATAATTTGATAACAGTTTTCCATTAGGACCGCCAGGAATGATAAATTATTTTACAGATACTCTGTAGTGAGTAAAAGAGATAGAGATAGCGCGCGACCCGCGCATCCGTGCAGTTTCAGACTTTGTTGGTTCGGGCACTCGGCACAGCACAACGGAGGCAGATACTTTTTCAAGCTAGTGCATTTTCACCTTGTTCATTGTGAATGTTGCCATGAATCCTGAGTTGGGCTTCGACCGTCCACAAGATGAAAGGTAGTACAGTCGATCATTCAGTCATTTATCTAGGCTCGCGACTGTTTGCTGCTGGACAAGCTTGTGTAGCACTAAGGGCCAATTTCACCATCATTAATATTTGATGGTCACTTCAAGTCATCGTTGGTTGTCAGAGCGGTCCGTGGGACCTTAGCTGTTGAGTCACAGTGTCAGTTTGTATGTCTGTCAGGTCTGGTAACCCAGAAACCAGACAATTTTAAGGAAAAAAGGGAAGGAAAGGAGAGAGGGAAGAACGAGAGCAAAGGGGAAGAAGAGAATCTTTTAGGATAGGCAGCGTTTAGGCATTTTTAAAATCACTTCACAGATTTTGAGATGGTCTAAAAATATTCGATTTTTTCTAAAGATTTTGTCAAAATGCTCCAATTTTGGTTGTTCTGAGTTCACGAGTTAATTTTGATTACAGTGCGAGCCGCGGCATTTTGTGCTTGCGAACTTGCTCGACTGTGTAGTCCACTGACTCACGCAACAGAGGGTTGCTGTGTGGTTCCGCTAGGCTATAGCGCCGCTGCGCCTGTTGCTTAATGTAGTCCTTTTGGTAAGGGGCAGCGAGGTCTCTATGTAGACTTTCGTTAGAGACATCGTTAGAGCATCAGCAATAGTGCGCAACGTCCTGCTTTGCAGAACCTGCAGATTTCGCATGTGTGTTTTAGCAATAAAACACCAAGCCGCACATGCGTAAGTCATTGCTGGTCTTATGACCACCTTACAGAGTCGAATCTTGTTAATCAAACTTAATTTTTAACGTCTACATAATAATGTGTAAAGCTGTCGAAACGTAATTTGGAATTTAGTTTTTAGTGCTTCTATATGGTTCCGCCAAGTCCAGAATGACACCGAGAAACTTAGCGGAGGATTCCTATGGTATACGAAAACCATTCATTGAAACTTCAGACGGAACGCCGCGACGTCTTTTTGTACAGTAGATTACCTGCGTTTTCGAATGGTTTATTTTAATTAGCCACCGATCCGCCCAATCTAATACTTCCTCCACCGCACTTTGCAGCCTGTCATGGACTAGGTCACCAGACCACGACTGAGCCACCAATGCAGTATCGTCAGCATAGAGATAGACTTCACAGTTGCTGGGACTAGGGACGTCATGGATGTACAGTGAGTAAAGGATAGGTCCAGGGACCGAACCCTGAGGGCCGGCTATAATCAGCCGTGTTGTCGACAGGACATTGTCAATTTTGATCCGAAATTTCCTACCTTCAAGGAAGGATTTCAGTAGCTTTAGAATCCAAAAAGGAAAGCCCTTTTGGATTAGTTTATACAAGAGGCCCGCGTGCCACACCTTGTCAAATGCTTTTGAGACATCCAAAAGCAAGATGCCAGTACTTTCGTTAAGGGTGAATCCTCTGGTTACACGTTCCACCAGCCTAACCGCCTGTAGCTGCGTACTATGTTCAGACCGAAAACCGAATTGCACGTCAGGAATCACATGGTGATCTGACGAGAAATTCTCAAGGTGACGTAGAATCACCTTTTTAGCGAGCTTAGACGGAGCTGACAGCAGGCTAATGGGACGATAATCCTGGGGAAATATCGCACCCACCTTCTTTGGAATCATTATAACTTCAGCGGTCTTCCACGCGGATGGGAAGTACTGGATCCTTAGCATGGCATTGACTATTGCCACGAGATAAGTTAAGGACTTCCGCGAAAGCAGCTTCAGCGCCTTATTAGTGATTTGATCCTCCCCAGGTGCTTTACGCACTTTAAGGTCTTTAATGTGACCTTGAATCTCTGCTGGTGTGCAATGCGGGATCACCAACGATAGCGCGACTGTCACTGACCCCGTTGGCCCTAGGATATCTCCTGACAGATCTTACGATGTGTTGCTCCTCGTCGAGGTCATTATCAAGATCATAGTTGGGAGAGAACTGTTTTTCCATGGCATCGGCGAAACCCTCAACCTTCTCCTCTGTCCTGAAGACAATGCCTCCAGGACCGTGAATGTGTGGGATTTGTTCACGCTTTCCGTTTTTGAGCGACTTCGCCACCTTCCAGAGAGGAATGCTTGAGTCAAGCATCCCCGCCAGAAAGTCGTTCCATTGCTCATTGCGGAATTCATTTCTTACTTCATGAACAAGATTCGTCGCTCTGCGAATGTCATCAGGATGACAAGACCTTTTTGCTTGCTTAATTGCTGCCCTTTTATCAGAAATTTTCTGGCGAATGTCTGCTGGCAGAAAAGGTCTGCCGTGTCGCTGCACGGGAAGTACAGCTGCACGCTGCAGAGCTTGCTGAACAAAACTTGTCCACTCAGCTTGAGCCGCATCTATTCCGTTCTCATCATCTATGATCGGAATATTGGGGAACTCTCTGAGGAGCGACTTGTATAGCTCCCAATCAATGCGTTTCCTTGGAGGGGCTTCATCCCCCAAGATCTGCTCATTACCCACTTCCAAAACAACGGGAAGATGATCGCTTGAGATGTCATACATGATTCGTGAAGTGATACTGTGTCTACAGTTTTTGGATAATGCAAAATCAAGAACATCAGGTGCCAGAAGGTGATTAAATGGGTGGTGCGTCGGCTCATCAGTACTATGTATGAGGTAGCCATTTCGTATCACACATTCATCCTAGAATGCCATGCTCGATGTTTGCAGTTGAAGTCCCTGCCACAATAAGGACTTCCAGATCCGCCTCTTGCAGCCTGATACCACACCTCACATACACCGATGTGATTTTTAACGGCACACCTCATATTGACCACCACGGAAGCCGCTTCGATGATCTGCATCTCAGCGTTTGTGCTTCTGTGGTAGTCAATACCGCGTTTCACTAGCACTGCCAAGCCGCCACCCCGTCCAGTCAATCTATCAGCCCGGATTACGTCGTAATTCGGGAAAGCTAGACGATCTCCCGGATTAAGTAATGTTTCCTGCAGCAAGGCCACATCTATACTTTCGTCCACAAGAGCTTGATGAAATTCCCGTTTTTTGGGAATGTCCCTTAGACCCAAACAATTCCAAAAAAGAATTTTGATAAATGAAGGCTGTCGTCGATTGTACCTAGCCATTTGCAGGAAAGTTCGCCTGCAAAGCCTGTGTTGCGCTAATCAGAGGACCTATGATCTGCTGTAAGGACCTTAGCGCGGTTGCCAGGTCCACATTTTGCGTGTTCGCAGAAGATCCCACAGAGGGGGCAGCCTGGGTTGCATCCCTAGCTGCATCCGCGTAACTTACATTGCGCCTTTGCGCTATCACTTGCAGATTTTTCTTATGGGCAAATCTGCAAGTTCGGCTATTCGCTGGATGCCACCCTCCACAGTTCGCGCACTTTCGTTCCTCTTGTTCTGTTTGAGGGCATAAGTGGGTCATGTGGACAGAAGCACATTTTAGACACTTAGGTGGTGCAGTGCAGTAAGATTGCGCATGCCCATATTTTTGGCAGCAGTGACACTGCCCGATGAGCCTTGAGTTCTTTTGAACTTCGACTCGGATAGCCAAACCTAGCAGCTCATGTTCGTTGAATTATGTGCAGTGGGGAATATCCCCTCTGTTGCAACTCTTCCTTGATCTCCGTTTCCGAAAGTGTCGCAGGTACTCCTCTGATTACAGCATGAATGTTCCTCTCCGAGGGTAGAGGGAAAGTGTGATGGGGCACCTCTTCCTCCCTGAAGAGACGAATAATTCTGCGGTAATCATCCTCGGACTTGGGAATTATCCTGATTCCTGCATCGACGGCAACCGCGCGTTCGAATTTGATGCCCAAAGAAATAAACTTGTGATTTACACGTACCTTGCGTGTGGGCTGTGCAGTCGTGTCTTCTGATTCCTGAGATGTCGAAGGCGAAGAAGTAACCGATAGATTAGGCACAGGCTGTCTATTCGAGTCGCTTGCAGTTGAACGAGACGTTTCAGACTGCGATTTTGGTAGAGGGAGAGGAGGAAAGCCTGTCGTGTCAGTCTTGTTTCGTCGCGTTTTACGGGGCTTAACCTTGATAAAACCGTCAGGGAGTGTATCGTCGTCAGTGGAAAGATCGCTTGAATTATTTAACGGTCTTTTAAGATTGACAGCTTTGTCTTTACTGGGATTTTGTTGGAGTGTTTGGAAAGAGTGTGGAATATTTAGATGGGAAGGTACCTGGGTTTTCAGTAGGAGCTCTAATTTAACTGTTAGGTCGGTAATTGACCGCTGCTGGGCTTCGATGATCATCATCAATCTTTCATAGATCTTATCATCGTCCTTTTTGACAGCTCCTGTCGAATCATTTTAAATTCAGCTCTAAACTCCTCTACGATCTGCTTCTTCGACTCCACCTCCATTGCCATGGTGGAAGCGCCATTTCCTGACCCCCCTGGGTCAGTTTCGATAGTAAATACCTCGGTTATCTCTCTTTTCGTCTCAAAAAAATTCCGGATCGAAATTACGGGACAGCGGCTATCAGTCCCTATACAGGGCGTAACTTGATGGTCAGTTGGACCAATGGGAAAGGACCTTATCGAAATGCAATTTGACGGAAGCTGTCAAAGCTCTGAATTTCTATTGAAATATTGAATAAAATCGTGAAAAAGCGATTGTATTATAAACAAGATCACTGTTTGATTCCAACATGATGCTTTTGTACAGAGAAAACAGGACAACTTTCATGTATTTTGATTTCTCTTATGAATTTACTTTTGACAAACCGTTATCCCTTAGCCAATGGGAATGCTAGAAATAATAGGTTGATTTTTTAGCTGTTAAATTTAATAGCAGGTTTGAGCGTTTGTTAATGCATGGCAATCTCGAATTTGTTAAGTTCAATATAGTGAGTGTTTATATGTTATTATTATAGCTACATACCTGTTGAATAGTGCGAATTTGTCTGTATTTTGCAAGAAAATAGATTATAAAATACATTCAAACCAATTCCTCATCTTCCTTTACATCATAATAGTAATCACTTATTAATTTATGGGTTAATGAACTTCTTCAAAGCAATAAAAACATTATGTCCTCTCCATCCTAAAACACAGATAATATGTGTAAGACGTGTCAATCCCTACATCTCCATGATGCATAATGCAATTAGTATGGACATAGACAAAAAATTGTGAAATATTTCTCACAAATAATGTCTTCTCTTCTAACTCCAAAAATCATAACCAATAATAATGTTTCTTGTTTGGTTGAATTTTTGACTGGCGGGGATATCTATCTGTCACTCGCAGGGTTGCCAAGTCTAACGACGATCACGTCCTGTGGTGGAGGGTGCGAAATGAATCTTTTACATTTGCTGGTTTTGAATTTAAAGTAGGAACACAAACATAGTACTTATGATAGTTGGAGATAGATCGATATCACTTCTTGAAGAATATTTAAAAGTGTGAACACCATCATGGTCTGTTGTATCTTCAAATTGCAAATGAAGTATCTGAAAATTCTTACATTCAGTGGACCTTCGTCATAGTTTACTATCCTGATTATGATCATCCTTGGCAGATGTGTTGTATCATCAAATTGATGAACAAATATAAGAAAGCTATGATATATATATATATACAGGGTGACTTCGAAGTTGAGTCATTTATTTTAACAGTGAGTAGATCTGATCAAAAGAAATGTTTTTTCCTTTAACATTTTTCTGGTAAAATTAAAGTAACAAAGTTATAGCCCTTTGGAAGTTTGAGTACCGCCCTGTCTCAATCATAATATCATGTGCTCGTGTTTGGCAACAACGGATATAATCCACCTTATCGGTTCATCGCATCGGAAACAAAAAAGCGAAAGAATTTGAAACGATGTTTTTACTACAATGATCTTATTCAGTTGTATTCAGTCGATGTGTCAGTCGGTAACGCGTGAGTGAATAGTGAATAAAAAATGGCACATGTTTACGAAAATGCTGAATGTAGTACAAAGGGCTCGTGAATCAGGTGACTTAAGACCTCACAGGGGAGGGCATGCCGGTGCTCCAAGACCGCACGATCAAATACAGGTCCGCACTGAAATACTTGTCGGGAGGATACTTTATAAAACAAGGTAACATTTTTTTTTTATTTTTACACACATATTTTGGTTTATCTTCCTTCTACAATCATTATCTGAAAATTAATGACTCAACTTCAAAGTCACCCTGTATATATATACAGGTTGTCCGCAAAGTTGGGGTTTTCCTTTTCAGAAACAACTACCCTTGAAATAACAAAGGTAATGTGTAGTGAAACGAAGGCGACCAAGTAAAAAAAAAATAAAGGATAAAGTACTCACTCCCCAGTTAACGAGAAGGGCTAAGTACGTCTCTGCCCGAAATCATACCGCTCCAACAGAAAATGAAATCAGCTGAAGCGCTATCGAGCAGACGCAGAAACCACATTGATTGTCTTACACTTAATGGCACATCTTCTAACAAGGAAGGCAAAATGTTGCGTAATTGGGTGCGGATTTTCTACTGACCAAACATGAGTGTTGCGAAAGTTATTCACCCCATTACGCGTGAACGTAGATTCGTCTGTCACCAATATGCACTTCAAAAAGTCCGGATTATTGTCATGTTGATGCAACAATCACTCACAAAACCGCACTCTTGCTGGAAAATCGTCAGGTTGAAGGGCTTGTACACGTTGGACGTGAAACGGATAGCCCCTCCTCACGCAGCGTTTGCCGCACTTCAGTTTTTGATACTTGCACTTCTCTAGCCACGTCTCTAAAGATTCTCGTCTACGCGATTACCTATACATGCGTGACCGTAACAATCGGTTGAAGGTTGCACACTGACCCCGACCCAGTTCTGCCGTCGGGTTGAGACCTGGTACCAATCTGTGATGTCCCGGGTCGCGGCTACAGGACGGTATTCAGATATTTTTGATGTTGCAGAGCCCTTTATCTCGGTTCCCTTAAGACATTGGTGTATATGGTACTAAGAAAAATTGCTTATATTTTCAAGATCTACACGTCATGTAAAGGAAAACCCCAACTTTGCGGACACCCTGTATATATATATACGTACAGCGTATCTTTCAAGAAAATTTACTAGGTATCATGAGTATAGCCAACTTTGGTAGATTGTTCGATCCGGAATGGGAAAGATCTATTTATGAAAATATTTTTGGTATCATCTAACCGTTGCAATCAGTGCACAAAAACTGTGACATATGATTTATAGCATAACCCGCTGCCCTATCAACACAAATTCAACATACAGATCGCCAAGCCGTGAGGATGCAGTGGTCGGGATGAATATCACGGCAGCAACTGATGATTTGGGCATGTCTGGTAACAACGTATGAAGTGACACTCGCAAATTTGAAGATTTTGTACAATTTGAAAATGATGAAAGATATGTCTGATTTGGCAAGGTAATATCGCAGTCGGTCTTTCTGGACGCTGGCCAAGCAGATTGAAAAGAACTTATCACACAGTAGCCTTCCACCACTTACGTGTCAGGATGGAACGATTGGAACCGACTCGAAGGCCAAGGCGGAAGTGCTTGCCAAGATCTTTGCTGCCAACTTCACCATGGGCGCCCCCCAACAAAGCTTCTGGTCCGGACTTGATTCCTGCCACTGTACTGAAGAGTGTGCAGAGGAGCTTTCTAAAGTTCTTTCGTGTCTCTTCCAGATATCTTACGAATCCGGCACCTTCCCAGAAAAATGTAAATTTGCTTATGTCCAACCCATCCCAAAAAAAGGATCTAAAACCGACCCTTATAACTGCAGGCCCATAGCTTTGCTTTGTGTTATAAGTAAGTTGATGAGAGGTGCATAAATCGCGAGCTTCTGGACTACCTCGAATGTCTCGGCTTAATTAGCTACAGGAAGTATGGTTTGCGACATCAGCGATACCCAGGGGACCTCCTAGCTTACGTCACGCAGTTGTGGACTAAACTAAACTAATATTATGGTGATACTTATGTATACGACAAAGCTTTGCAGATGCGTGGCAGACTTTCTCTCTGGCCGCAAGGTATCCGACGTAATTGACGGGATCTGCTCTTCATCTCGCAAGGTCAACGCGGGTGTTCCCAAGCGATTGGCCCTGGCTCCGACACGGTTCTTCTTGCATATCAACGACCTCCTTTCCTGCACGATCAACCCAATCCACAGCTTCGCTGATGACAGCACTCTACATGCAGTAATTCAGAGTGACAAGCCGATCTCTGCAGCTGAGCTGGAAAAAAGAAAATTAGCGGCTACTCCCTCTCTGACGAGAGACCTGGAGGTTATCACTGCTTGGGGTCGTAACAATTTTGTACAGTGTAATGCTTCCAAAACACAGTACTTTACCTTGACGAACAAAAAGCGTCCTAGCGCTCATACGGTTCCGATGGATGCCAGGGTTCTGCGAAAAAGCCGTTTATTTCGGCTGGTCATAGTCCAGATCACCGAGGACTTGATCTGGCATGAACACATCTTGTCAGTAGCGGCAGCTGCTGGGAAAAAGCTAGGCTATTTGTTTAGGGCTAAGAAGTACTTCCGCATGACCGTCTCACTCTATACAAGGCCCAGAAAATTCTTAGTCTCGAGCATTGCTCACACGTTTGGGGTGCCGCCGCCCCAACTATATTATTTATGCTCGATGTTGTCTAGAGAAGGGCTATCCGACTGATCGATGACTCTTCTCTAACAAATAGTCTCGGGACTCTTTCGCTCCGGCGGGCCGTCGGTGATCAAGTTTTCTTCTACCGCTACACAAACGGGCTTTGCTGATCAGAGTTCTCTTCCATGATGCCGCCGCGCGATATGCCTGCCATACAGACCCGGCTGCTTCGGTACAAAAAAAAATGACTACAGAGGAAGCTTCCTACTTCCATCTTATGTTGGCTGGGGAGATAGCGCAGCATAATCACTAGTTGCGTTCGGCACTTGAAAAGACTTTAACTGTAAAAAAGGCGAACTTTAATGGAATTACCAATGTATCCAAAAATGTTGCTGGAAATCGCCAACGGACAAGTGGAGAAAAAAGGTCGCTAAAGCATAAGTCTGGCAACAGTGTTGGTTTGTCCAGATGACACATCACTCAGTCGCGACTAGGATAGTGATGGTACATCTTATTCATACTGATCGGTGCACGAAAATAACTGAATGACTCAGCACACTGCAAGTGGGGAAAGTGATTTTTCTTAGGTACCAGAACGAACTAAGGAACAGTCAAATAAGAATTCCATCTGACACGCATGAAATATCGGTCGAAATCAGGTTTAAGTGTTGTATGAAAATGTTTTATTGACATCGATGAATTTCTAGAACATCCAAAGGTCTGAAAGTTTTTTGACAGATTTGAAAATCCCCAGAAAATATATAAACATAGCAAACAGTTAAGCGAGTCAAAAATCTTTCGAAAGCAAGTTTCGAGAACCACAGGCTCCAGGGGCGCGGGGGAAAAGTGGAAAATATCTTACATGTGATGCAACTTGAAGTGAGATGAAATTATAACTGAGAAAGTAGCCAAAATAGGAGCTACTGAAATCAGCCTTGTGTGGTCTAAACTGTTAAATATTACCAACTATTCAATCGCGTTTTCTTTCAGTGAAACCAGTATTGCACTGATGCATATTCCAAATTCTTATAACAGAACCAATTTATATATTATATATGTTTTTTTTGGTGCGCATTTTGAACTAGTTTTTCACTCATTGTAGAAACATGCAGAACTTGCAAGCAACTCGGGCTGGTGTTGTCTACTGTCTTCTGCTTCGATTTCCATCTTTGAATGCAGCCGTGCTGTTTGCTCGTGGTTTACTATTATTTTTTTCGATGATTCATCATAGTAACACGGAAAAGGACAAAGAAACGAAAAATATGCTTCATTGACAGATTACTGCACGCGACACGACATGAGAGTTGTTTAATGTTGTTTTGGGAGCAAATCTAGGATCAAAGGTATTAACTAAGGTAGAGTATTTTAAACACAAAAACTGCGCAAGTTTTATCAGAAGAAAACACTATAGCTCTGAGCCACAGAAGCAAAGCTAATCTCAGGCTTTCGATTCTCCCATCACTAGTGTGATGAAATTACAATTTGTCCCTTCTTGGATTGCTTGAAATGGTGATGTACTTTCTAGTTCGTTTCATTAAGTTACGTTCAGTTCTAGGAACTAGTTCCTAGTTCGTGAACAAACTACTTTATGCAACAATACCACAAAAGTATATACATATACAGAAACAGAGCAGATATTCCAGTCTTTCAGTCGAGATAACGTAAAAACGATTCAATTCATATTTTTTAACCGTTTCAATGCATTCCACTAAGATTATGAGACACTAATTTCAAATGTCAATTCCGATCTTCTTTAGTACATTCTCCTTCTACAACGTCACTGTACACTATGTTTTGTGTGTGTGTGTGTGTGTTATTTGTGGAAAATGGAATTTTGGAAGAACAAATTTCCGTATAAAAAGATTTTTTTGTGCAGAATTGCATATTACACTGTCGTGTACACGTTAAATCTGTACTAACCCCCAAATACGTGGTTATGTTGAGTGTAACATGTACCATCACCGATGGTGCGACTGAATATACACTGAAATCAAAACAAAAAACTGCAACTGCAATTGTATGTATGAATGTTGAAAATGTTGAACAGTTTCGGACCAGTGGTGTTAAAATATAGTTAAGGAACTGGACAGAAGTGTATGAATGTGTTGAGGTCATTAATTATGATCGATTGTTCGACCATCTACTATTGTAATATAAAATCTTTTAATTGAAAATTATTTTCTACTTTTTAGTTCGGTTAGCTTTAAAATCGAGTTTTTTTAGTTTTTTAAACTATTATTTATTTGGAAATCAGTGCAGCGCGGTAGCGGTGGATTTATGGGAAAAACAAGTTATTGTATACAATACATATCGTACCCAAACTTCGTACTTGTATGTTTTACATGTTTTAAGATATGGAGCCTAAAATTCAAATATTTTAAGTTACTTATCAGTATAAAAGATTATTGTTGATAAAAATCTTTAAAATCAAGTTTTTATTGTTTTCCTGATTCATCACTCAAAGAGGCGTAACGCAAATTGTAAGAAGTGCCTAGTTAGTATGTATGCAAAGTTTGAGACTAGATCCATATGAGACACATGGAGAGTCAATTAGTTGGGTGGCATATTTTATTTTTAATCTCAGTACGATACGTTTATGTATTATTTTTAAGTACAGTTTCAATTGTGCCTGAATTATAGAACTGCCGATCTACTAGTAATGTGTTGAGACTTACGAAATACTATTTTTTTAAACTCCAAAACTGCGAATAGCATGAAATCCAAAGTTAAATTTTCCTAACTGATGGAAAGGAGTATGTTTTTTCTTGGCACAATAATTGCATTTTTGAGGGACGATGGTTAAATGCGACCCTTTTTCACGATTGATGCAGTTTATCCCCTTTTTTCGCTCGCATATTGAAAAACACGGATTAGCAATGTGCATATTGAAAGATATTCCATTCAAATCGTGAACAACAATATTTCAATTCAAATTGTCAATGATGCTTATTTCTCACACCTGAAAAAATGCTAATTTCTGTCGCATAGACTCTAAGATGTGGAAACATGACGCCACACTAAAACTTATTTAGTCACAACTTTTGTTTGAAATTTTATCTTGAAATTTACAAAGTTTCTTTTGACACCGCTCATAGAGAAAAAAGAAAATACTTAATATGCACTTTGAGAAGCAATATATTAAGTGGTATTTTTGGAAAATATCCCAAGATCACTCCGAAAGCCGTAATGCGTCCTTCTGCCAGAGCAGCTGTCCTATCCTGTCGCCCTTTTCTATCGTATGTTTAGTTCCTGCTCTTTTGCACCCTGAATTTCGCTGGGTTGGAGGAAAACCAGGTGAAGGTACACATAGCATAGGTGCCGCCGCGAGTATACCGGCATTGTTTGAACTACCTGTTGTTCTGGAGATGAAAGAGATTTCGTTGTTGGACGATCATGCAGTCCATTTCTATTATATTAATTTCAGGAAAAGGGGATTTCTCTTTTGATTTATGTTTAATAATACGCATACAGGCCTAATAGAGTTAATCTGCAATGTGCTGTTAAAATTTATATTACAAAGAACGTTTGTTTTAAGGGCTGGTAAGTGAGCTAACCTATTGCAGATTAAAATGGAAAAGCAGTTTGGAGAGTAAAGACGTCAACGTTGTTTTCGTGGTGCAGCGTGCTGAACGTCTTTATAGACTATTGGGAAATAAATAAGATTACCTACTGAAACTTCAAAGATTTGCGCGCATGATACTTTTTTAATTCCTTTGTTTCGCCAAAATAACATCATACACTATACAATATATAGGTCAAAGATATTTTACGAATTTTGCTGCATAACCATAAACAATTGACGAATGGAAACATGAATATTAATATTTCTATAGAATGAAATAAGACTTGCAGTATACAGGGTGTTTCAAATTCGAACCTAACCATTTGGATCTCGGAAACTGTAAGAGATACGAAGCTTGGCATTTGTCAGTGTCAAGTATAGTGGTATAAAGATCCAGTAAACCAAGAGGCGTGGTAGTGTAAAGGCCAAGGGTAACGATTGCAGAACCGCAGGACGGAGGTTCGAATCCGCAAGACTCGTTTTTTTCTATTTTTTTTAAATTTGGAGAAATAAATGGTTTTTCACATTATGAGTACTCTCATTGCGATCAAACAGTTATTACTTTGATAAAATTTCAGAAACAGTATGTCGGATCATAGCAGATAATTTTTGAAAACATACCTTAGATGTGTAAATTATTTACCAACAATAATAAAAGGCATCCGAAATTTTGTTTTTGATAATACGCTCAAGTTTTCGATACGCTGTCAAATTAGGTACCTCTTGAAGCCACTGAGGAAGCTTATAAAATTATGTAAGCTAACCCACAGTTTTTGTATTTATCAAGTTACTGTTGAGCGTATATGCTCATTTCACCAACAGCGTAGACATTTTTTGCATAGTTTGTATTTTTGTGTTACGGCAGCATAACACAAAGGAAATCGTCCTTAGGGCTTTAACAGTTGAAATGAATTACTTTGAATAAAATTATTAGGATCATTTTTTTACTACGAGATCATGCTTATATATACAGGGTGTCCGCAAAGTTGGGATTTTCCTTTACACGACGTGTAGATCTTGAAAACATAAGCATTTTTTCTTAGCACCATATACACCAATGTCTTAAGGGAACCGAGATAAAGGGCTCTGCAACATCAAAAATATCTTAATACCGTCCTGTAGCCGCGACTCGCGATATCCCCAACTGGTACTAGGACACTAGCTCAACCCGACGACAGAACTGGGTCGGGGGTCGGGGTCAGTGTGTCAGGTCAGTATGCAACCTTCAACCGACGGTTACGGTCACGCGTGTAGAGGTAAACGAACTCGTATAATCGATTGCGTTTCAAAAAACAACAAGCACTAGAGACGTGGCTAGAGAAGTGCAAGTATCAAAAACTAAAGTGTGGCAAACGCTGCGTGAAGAGGGGCTGTATCCGTTTCACGTCCAACCTGCACAAGCCCTTCAACCTGACGATTTTCCAGCAAGAGTGCGGTTTTGTGAGTGGTTGTTGCATCAACATGACAGTAATCCGGACTTTTTGAAGTGCATATTGGTGACAGACGAATCTACGTTCACGCGTAATGGGGTGAATAACTTTCGAAACACTCATGTTTGGTCAGTAGAAAATTCGCACGCTGTCCGTCGGGCACATTTTCAACAAACATTTTCGGTGAATGTTTGGGCTGGCATGGTGAACGGTATGCTCATTGGACCATTTATTGTCCCAAATCGATTGGACGGGATGCAATACCTAGACTATTTACGCAACATTTTACCTTCCTTGTTTGCCTGCGTCTGCTCGGTAGCGCATCAGCTGATTTCATTTTCTGTTGGAGCGGTATGATTGCGGACAGAGACGTACTTAGTCCTTTGTTATTTCAAGGGTAGTTGTTTCTGAAAAGGAAAACCCCAACTTTGCGGACACCCTGTATATAGAGAAAATAATCATGCGGAGAGAGGTATATAACAAAAATACACATTGTTGTATAAAATGGCTAGAAGACCCCGAATCTTCAAGGCGACATCTAACCACAACTACGCGGCCGGTTATAGCAACTTGCTGTGGTACTTCAAGCCAAAGGATCTACAAAGAGAAAATGATCATGCGGAAAAAGGTATATAACAAAAATTAGGAAAGAAATGGGCAAAATCCGCAAAAATAAGGAAAGTGGATTCGAGCAGAAACTAGGATAGATAACCCGAGCGATACGTATTTCTGCTGGTTGGCTTCATCAGGCCCGAAATGAATGCACATATGCAACTACAAAAGTAGATACACATGCCCATACATGGCAACTTTTTACGAGCAGTAGTCATTGCTATTGCCAACGACCAGTTGGGCAAAAAATACAATTAAATTATTTATCGGGAATTGGCAAAACTTGAAGCGTTTTGACTGAAATCTCGAGCTTTGGACAAGCTATGTTGTCATCTTCAGAAGCTAAAACACATATATGAAAATAGCAACCAATTTAGAACAGATTTATATTTTCAAATTACTTACTCGTCGACGAGGTTGCAGCTAAATGGTGTTTTAGAATGAAAGCGTGGATGAGAACCCTTGTTACAATTGTGAAACCAAACGACCGGACACATTGGGTTGGCTGTTAGCGACGGAACACATAGCTAAGTGTTACAACTATTTATCAATAAACCCGAACAAATAAAAAAATGGAAAAATACTCAAGTTATTAAAAACTAACTTTACATTTTGGGGACTGAAAATTTCTTTTATCACCGTACGAGTATACTTGTTGCACGCGTGAAAGTGAATGACCCGGAAATGTGACGTGGTAGGCAGCTGACAGATGTACGTCATGAACGAATGTGGAGTGTAAAAATTAAGGTATATTCTTTAATTCACCGGTTGATTCCATCACTGATGGATCCGGTGAACTTATGGTTGACAGCTGATGTGGTGACGTCAGCAACCAGTTCCCTTGAAAATACAAGACGCATTTTTAGCCTTCTGGTTGCTGTCGTATGAGAAAACCTAACCGTTGTTTTATCGTGAATGGACGCTTATTAGTTTGAACTCCCTATCATTTAAAATCATTATGGCAATTTACGCAGCAGTTGGTAATGTGGTGGAACGTCTGTTAAGCGAGTCGAGTGATGATTCAGATGAAGAACTTATCCAGTGGAGAGAAAGAGCAACTCATACCAAAATTGAACAGAATGCAGCTACAGTAGTCAACAGTTATAGTTTGAGTGACTTTAAATCACATTTTCGGCTCACAAGGATCCAAGTTGAGGTAAGTGTTAGCCTTTGTCTTCAATACTCGATCTATTTTAACAAATCGAGAACTTAACTCTGTCATTCGTTTATTTTCAGGAGTTATGCTCAGAATTGGAAACCAAAAAGGAGATTCACACTGTTGGGAGGCCAGCTAGTAAGCTGTTACCCTGTGTTCTATTAAGCCTTTGGACTTTGGCTAATCAAGAGTGCTTTCGAAGTATGGCCGATAGATTTGGAGTGAGTCCTGGGAATGTTCACGCCATTTTTATGAGAACGTGCAAATTTATATGTCTTCTCCAAGATAAATACAGGTTCTCCAAGATAAATACAGGGTTATCCAAATCAAGTGTCCACCATTAGTAACTTTGTTATTAGTGAAAATACAAAGTTGTTTGAATTAGCAAGCTAGTAGCATTTTTAACGCTGGTAAAAACGAGAAATAAAAAAAAACAATTGAGAGTCGTTATTTTGATTTTTTTCAGTAAAATAACATTTTTTTAAATGGAAACCCCTGTATATTATATTTTTTTCTGTTAAAGCATCAAATTTTAAACAAAAAAGTTCATAATGACTTTTCCGCTAAAGTCAAAAATAAAGTCAAAATAACGATAAATATTTTTAATTATTTGCAGTATTATAATATTAAGACGGCTATGAAAACAACATGGCGTTCGCGATTTGACAGCATTAAGATAAGCGACAAATTGTTAAACTGGACATACTCGCAACTAGAAGGCTTTGGAAAACAATGATAAAATCAAATAATGTCAAACATTAGTGTAAATACTTGTTTATAAGCTTTATTGTGTCATTAATTTAAAGAAAAATGTTCTCCCATGAAGAAAAGTGTGATATGTTAGAATGCTATTTAGTGTGCAGAAAATCCTCCTTGAGAGCAAGAGAATACTACAGTGAATTATATCCCGCTCGCATTCAACCGTATGAACGATATTTTCTGAGACTTTATCGAAAATTTAGGGGCAACGAAAATGTTTTTGCTAAAACAAGGGCAAAAAAAGAATTCATAATAAGCGAGGCCACGGAAATTGCAGTTATTGGATATTTTGAAGCTTATCGTGAGAATTCAATAGCAGATATTCTCAAGGACTCTAATTTCAGTTATGGTACTGTTCAAAGGATTTTAAAAAAATACAAATTTATTCCGTATAAGTACCGACCAGTTCAAACGCTTTTGGCAGGGGATCCAGAGAGAAGACTTGTTTTTTGCCATTGGTATCTTAGCTTCTGTCGCCAAAATGTAAATAACTTTCGTTACCTTTTATGGACAGATGAATCAAATTTTTCAAATTCTGGAATGTTTAATAGAAAAAACCACCATTATTGGTCAAGAGAAAATCTTTTGTTAGTACATCCAAGAGGCCCACAAGTCCGTTTCAGTTTCAACGTTTGGTGCGGTATAATTGGTTCAAAAATTGTTGGCCCGTTCTTTTATGAGGGAACCCTAACTGGTGAAAGATATGTGGAATTTATGTCAGAAATTCTGACTAATTTCTTAGACGAATTGGATCTTATAAGTAGACATCATCTGCATTTTCAGCAAGATGGCGCACCTGCCCACAACTCCAGAGGTACTTATCATTTTCTAAGTACTACTTTTAATGATCAGTGGATAGGAACAAATGGCCCAATACAGTGGCCTCCCAGATCACCAGATCTAAACCCACTTGATTACTTCTTGTGGGGTTACTTAAAGAACCAAATTTACAAGCGAAGGTACGATAACCTTGACGCGTTAAAGACTGCAGTTAGGGAAACGATAACCCAGATAGATGGTAGGACCATACTTAAGACAGTTCGAGCAGTTGAAAAACGTGCCCAAAAATGTATTGAAGAACAAGGTGGTGTTTTCGAGCATCTTCTTTAAAAAAAATTGTTATTGTATTTTGTAAGATTATAAGTTGATGTTGAAAATAAAGTTTGTCGATACGATTTAATTGTTTCAGATTGGAGGCCATAACTTCAACAATTTGTAACCTAGGAGAAAAGTTATTGTAAGCTTTTTTGTTTAAAATTTGATGCTTTAACAGAAAAAAATATAATATACAGGGGTTTCCATTTAAAAAAATGTTATTTTACTGAAAAGAATCAAAATAACGACTCTCAATTGTTTTTTTTATTTCTCATTTTTACCAGCGTTAAAAATGCTACTAGTTTGCTAATTCAAACAACTTTGTATTTTCACTAATAACAAAGTTACTAATGGTGGACACTTAATTTGGATAACCCTGTATATCAAGTGGCCAACAGGTGCAGACATAGTTAAAACTGTGGAGGATTTCAATACTTTGCGTGGCCAAAATTCTTTTCCCAATGTGATAGGGTGTATAGATGGTAGCCATATAGCTATCAAAGGTGTAGAAGATAACTCGTACTATAACAGAAAGGGCTACTACTCAATCCTTTCGCAAGTTATTTGCAACAGTAAAAAAGAATTTATAGATGTGTTTTGTGAATGGCCAGGCTCATCACATGATGCCAGGATGTGGACAAATTCTCCAATCCATCATAGAATTGAAAATGACGGTTTGATTCCTGATGTATACCATCTGCTTGGTGATTCAGCATACCCGCCCAAAAACTATTTGTTGGTGCCATTCAAAGATAATGGTCATTTAAGCAATGCGCAAAAAAGATTCAATAACAGATTATCTAGTACAAGAGTCGTTGTAGAAAATGCAATTTGTCTACTTAAAGGAGTTTTTCGTAAACTTAAATATATAGATTTGATAAATATAGCAAATTTCAAATATATAGTTGTTGCAGCTTGTATACTTCATAATTTTCGTTTAAAATATGATAATGTAATGGAGCTAGATAATAGGATGGATATGATGGCTGTGATGAAAATTTTGAAGGGAGAGCTTGTGCCTTTGGCAGAAATAAAAGAGAGGACATCATGCTTCAAATGACATAGATTTCTGTATGATTACCCTCAGATAAATTTTGATACATTAGTCGTATTTATACTTATACATTTTGTATAATAATTACTTATTTTTGTAAAATGCACATTTGTTTTTGGAACTCTTTTTGATGTCATATATATGGAAATAAAATATTCAACACATAAGTATTTAATATGTACCTGAAGGAATATCTTTACTACAAATTCAATGCAAAAATTTTTGAAGGATTTTGCAGATTACCCAGTATTTATATTGTGTGATCTGCAAAATCCTTCGCCAATTTTTTTGCCAGCATTCTTCCGCCAAGCCAACTTTTGCTGTGCGTACTGGTGAAATGAGGAACTCAACAAATAAAATAAATTATTATTTATTCAGGCAGCAGCGGTAGACTTTTCGGTCTCCTGATCAATCGTCGTGCGGGTTCGAATCCCGTCCCAAGAGAAATTTTTCTCTTAGCTATGGATGTTGTGATTGTCCGTAGATTGTCCCGGCGGATCTCGTAGGCGGGGCCAGAATGTGTGCATGGTGCATGTACACGTGTTCCCTTGCCAGAATACCTGTGGCATCCCCCCCTTCACCCCTGTATCCCCCTATAGCCCCACGGTACCCCATGGGTGTTTAGGCCTTAGGCCTTCGTGGTAGTTGGAGTATAAAAAAATTCCTTAGTCTTGGTAACTAACAATAAAAAAAAACGATAAAAAGGATTCACAATATATCTTTAATAAAATAAACATGGTAACTTAATATCTATCACAAAACAAAATAAACAGGAACTCTGAGGCAGGTACGTGAAAAACTAAAAAATATTTAACTCAAACATAATTCTATTAAGAATTATAAAACTATGCATCACTTCATTTGGAATGTGCAGAACTTCTAATAGCATCTGCTAAATTGTTGACAGCTTCTATTTCTTTCTCTTTTAAAACTTTTTTCTGTCCATATCTCTTTCTCTCTTTCATTTTTTAAAAAAAGATATTCTTGTAATGACAACTGTTTTTTTTTGCGAATACCTTTGTTTGTAGCCTGTTTTGAGTCCTCTGAGGAATCTATGTCTTCTGATATCGGACTTTCGTTGATGGATGAGCTTAGGCTCTGTGGTGGAGGCATACTGGAGGCTTTATTACCCAACACCCTATCCATTATTTCAAAGAATTCCCACGTGATTTGTGATTCACCTGTTCTTTTTAGTCTTTTTTCTTCATTTTGTCTGTATGTTTGAAGCAAATTCCGATATTTTCCATAGCAGTCATTTCCACATACATTGTATTTGCCAATTTTGTTCATTTCGTCGGCTATTTGTTTCCACAGTTTCATTTTTCTACAGACTGGCTTATTGAACTCCTCCTCTTTTCCTAGTCACAAGTCCAATAATAATTTCGCTGCACCGCTAGTCCAGCAATGTAGGTTTTCTTTATTAATTTGAGATTCTTTCAACATAAAAACAATAATTCATATTACTAACAAATTTCAAGAGTTTGCTTGCATATTTTGTGATTTCGATATTTCGTTAAACAGAATTTGATTTTTTAGCCAACTAAAGCAATCAATACACGTTATTTTACTATGTTGGCTGCCTACAGTAAATACATACCAGTGTGAGTTTCATTTATAGCTAGCTCAGACTGTGAGTGTATGGTGCTATTATTATTTTCATTGCCCTCGAATGTACCATCCATGGCCTGTTTTTTGTACTTCTTGTAATAGTGGTCAGTAATCTCTTCTAGGAAAGCTTGATCTGGAACATGTAGAAAATACTTTTTCAAACGGATTTATCAGAAGAATTTGCGTTCTGAGAATCAATAAAAGAACTCTGAACCAGAAAACCAAGAAATTTTCAGACATGCATAATTCAAAATAAAATCACTTGCCTTCAGATGCTCTATATTTATTTCAAATTGTGTTATAAAAACATTAAATCTGAAGCCATTCCTATGCTGTAGCATAACTTCAATCTTTTCTTCTTCCATTTTTTCACACAATTCTGTAGTTGTAAAAAAATATAAAATGTAGAGGTTAGAATATCATGGATCAACCCGATTAACCGAGTCCGAACGTCGGTGGTTGCTGTTGGCACCGGTGTTGTAAGGCGTATTCTTTAATTCACCGGTTGGGCTTGGGTTGAGCTACCGGTGCAAGCAATTAACCAATTTTTCTTCTTTTAATTTCCGTCTGAGCGACCGGTTGTTCACCAAACTTGTCGATATAGCTGTTGTACACCAAACTTGTCTATATAGTTTATAAACAAGTTTGATGTACAACAGGTCGCTCAGACGGTAATTTTGGTTGCACCGGTGGCTCAACCGGTGAATTACGAAATACGCCTCTATCCACCACCAATATATATGTAAAGACAAGGTTGATGTACAACCGGTCGTTCCAGCGGAAATTAAAGGACGCGAAACTGGCTAACCGGTTGCACCGGTGAATTAAATATACCTCTATTGCCAACTTATCAGGTATAGTGCCTACGAGGGGCGTTAGAAGAATATTACATATTCCCCAAAATGCTGAATTAGTTTTATTTTGGCAAAGCGTACTTTCTATGAACATATGATGGTAATGACACACCAGAAAAGATGGGTTGTGTGAAAAATTTTAATATCTATTTTTATTTCGAAAACTTGAAAAATTCGTTCATTTTACGGAATATATAATGGGCATTTGTGCTCTATTATTGGGAAGATGTTGGAATAACTGGAATATGTAGTCATTCTAATTTTTCGCAGTCCAACAAGTAAGAATAAATGATACTAAGTTGCTTAACATCAGTCTTTTTATTCATACAGTGATCTGTCGTGAAAATGTGGGCGATTTATAAAAATAGGCGTTTTGAAAGGTGTTCTTCTTTGTCAAGAATCCTAATACTGCCATAACTCATAGAATGACCTGTAGTATTAACATGTGATGCCAAAACACATCTCTCTGGGTGTAATCTGGCGTCACTTTTGTGTGAAGTTATCCTGCCTTTTAATGATCTAGATGTTTGGCCTATGTAAGATATATTAGAGTTGTTGCAATTAATGCAATAGACAGTGTTGGTTAAGTCAAGCAACGGAACCCTATCCTTTATTTTGGAAAACCCACTGTTAACTGTGAGTACTGATTCACAAGCAAAACGACAATTTAAGGAGTTATACAACCTGATCAGTTTGGGAATTAATTCTTTGATGTATGGCAAGACAACATAGCTCTCTCTGGGACTAGAAGCATCATCCGTAATATTGTCATTATTATTAGTTAAAGAATTAATGGAGGTGGGGCTGGAAATGACGGGGTTGTCATTGCCATTACTTTTATTAGGAATTGGCAAAATATTAGAAGCAGAGCTGAACAGGATTATGTTAATCAAATACTTCGGATAACCAATAGTGTAAAGTCGTGGGGTCTGAGCTCAAAGCACACAGTGGCCTCGAGTTCAAGAGCGCGTGGCGCAGTCTCAATTTCGTTCCAGTGTTTTAGTTTTAGTTCAGGTAGTTTCACTCTGGGTGGAACATCGGAGACTTCAGGCCGAGTGTCAGACCTCAACTCTTCATTAACCTCAAACAAATCATAATAAATGGATTTAATGGAATAGTAATTGTTATCAACATCAATGCGTACTTTATCCTCAACAAGACACTCCTCATCTTGGTCAGGATCTAACAAACCAATTATTGTGTTTATAGCGTTTATTGAAACTTTCATATGACGACTCTATATTTTTATATCTTTGTATGAACTGCGAATGGAAATGAAGGTCAGTTTGAGCCATTTTAGCAATGTCAAGGCACTCTGAAATCCTATTTATTTCCATTTTGCGGATATTCTTTTCCCTTTTAAGTTTGTCAGCCATGGTTGTGAAACACGACAGAATGAACCTGAGTACTGTCCTGTGGTTACCTACAGACGCAAAAAGTGAATCTAATTAATTAATGAAATTACTGAATATGAATCAAAATTGACAAACTGCTTCAGAAAAGGGTGATGAAAGGCGAATCCGTTGAGAAGGATCAAAAATATGTTATAGTATTCGAGTGGTCTGTATAGCTGCTGGTTCAAGAATGAAATGTGGTTGTCGCCTACCTTTGATCCGGTATTCTGTCTAATTCTGGTTTGTATGCCTGGCGTAGCGGTTGATGCAGGAGCGTGAAGATTGCGGGTGTGGGAGCGCTTCTGACTCTATGCGTTTGCTGCGTATATGCGGTTTCTAGTATATGCGTTTGCTGCGTAGACACGTGGTCTCACTGTATGCGGTCGCGGGTATATATGTATGTTCTCACGGTATGCGGGTTGCGGCATATCTGCATGGTCTCTCTGTGAGCTAGTAACTCTGATCCTTTTATTGTCCTAGCAGCGCACGCCCGCGGGGTAGGCAAGCGACAACTCAGACTAGCCTTACAATAAAGCCAGCCCAAATCTCCCTAACAACCATTATTGATGAATAAAGTCGAAAGCTTCCGTAAATTAGACAGATGGAAAAGTACTATCGGGGATTTTAATTTTAAAAAAGCTTATAAAAAATTGAATCCAAACTTGCACAAATCTACAGGGTGATGCATTTGAAATTTTTGAGAAAAAGTACAATTCGCGTTTTTGAACACCCTGTATGAGCAAAAATGAAAGTTCGAGAAAATAACAAATAATATAAAAGCTGAGGTGTGTAAGTTTTTGTTGATACAAAATTCAGCACTCCAAATTTCAAAATGGAGGATTGAGGGGTTGCCGAAGTGGACGGTTTTTCTGGACAAAACACCTTATAGGTATCTCATTAGCTAATTACCAAAACCCCATAGTATGTTATATCAATATTCTTCTTTTGAACTGGTTTATCCAAATATGCAATAAAATTTGAGGAATTCCATTTAAAAAATCACAACTTTGATAGGTAGATCAAAATTGGGACACCCTCTAAAATTGCCAATATTTTAGAAATGTGCCTTCAAATGTCATGTATAACATGCCATATATATATATATACACAGGGTGATTTGAAGTTGAGTCATTAATTTTCAGATAATGATTGTAGAAGGAAGATAAACCAAAATATGTGTGTAAAAATAAAATAAAAATATTACCTTGTTTTATAAAGTATCCTCCCGACAAGTATTTCAGTGCGGACCTGTATTTGATCGTGCGGTCTTGGAGCACCGGCATGCCCTCCCCTGTGAGGTCTTAAGTCACCTGATTCACGAGCCCTTTGTACTGCATTCAGCATTTTCGTAAACATGTGCCATTTTTTATTCACTATTCACTCACGCGTTACCGACTGAGACATCGACTGAATACAACTGAATAAGAGCATTGTAGTAAAAACATCGTTTCAAATTCTTTCGCTTTTTTGTTTCCGATGCGATGAACGGATAAGGCGGATTATATCCGTTGTTGCCAAACACGAGCACATAATATTATTATTGAGACAGCGCGGTACTCAAACTTCTAAAGGGCTATAACTTTGTTACTTTAATTTTACCAGAAAAATGTTAAAGGAAAAAACATTTCTTCTGATCAGATCTACTCACTGTTAAAATAAATGACTCAACTTCGAAGTCACCCTGTATATATAAAGTGCTACATTCTGCATGCAGATGCGTGTTGAATCTGCACTCTAATAGAAAAAAGCAAGCATTTATTTCTCCAAATTTAAAAAAAAGATAATAGGAAAAAAGGAGCTTTGTGGATTCGAACCTCCGTCCTACGGTTCTGCAATCCTTACTCTTTTCCATTACACTACGACGCCTCTCGGTTTACTGGATCTTTATACCACTATAATTGACACTGACAAATGTCAAGCAAACGGAGGGATATCCAATCTGTTATAAACAATTAGAATAGTCTTGACAACTATACAAAATACAGTGCTAAAACTTTCTATAATGTATTAGTGACTGATACCGAACATTTTGACTAATTTTTCAGACGGTCAGTTCGCTACAATTGGATGATATTTTTGTCTACTGTTTTTCTTTTGTTTTCTCGAGTGTATTTTCCAACATTTTGAATTCGCAGTCGCTTTAATCGTACGAGATTTCGAAAACAAACGTATACTGTATTAATACTTTTGGAAAAAAGGTCCAGGGAATTGTATTTCTTCGTAAGGAAACTGGATTACCTGACCTACTTATTTGACAAAGTTGTGCAGTCCTCAGTAATGCAGCCATTTAGCACAGTACATACTAACTAGTCTAAGATAGTTTGTTACATAATCGTGTCTTCAGTTTGCGTGCTAACTTTATAAACACTTCAGCGCATTTCAGTACGAAATATTTTTTTATAAAACTTTAAGGCTGTGTATCAATAATTTAAGCTGTAAATATGTAAACACAAGAGAATGAAGAAATCTTGAAAAAAAATTGTTTTCTTCGCAATAAAAGGTAATGAAAAGATCCGCTTTGTTTTATAATGTGTATAATAACGTATGTTTTTCGAATATCGTAGCGAAACTGTTCAATTACTCACAAATAGGAAATGTTTGAATTTGATTAGAAGAAAAAACGTAACCCTTCGTTTTTCGCATAAAAATAACCATCTTTTGGAATGGCTTGTGATTCATGACGGCAAGGTAAACTCGTGTATTTTGTTATAAAATGCCATTTGGACGAGCCCTGTACATTGCTCAGTCAATTAGTAGTGATGGCCGGAAAACAGATGTTTTGGGATAAACAATTAGAAATTCTCAAAAACTACTTGAGCAATCGACTCCAATATAAATTTGCTAATATGATTAAAATAAAAGGTATTTACGTAATAACCCTGCTGTTTAACTACTTACCATGAAGTGCCCTCAAAAATTATTAGAGTGTCATCTGCAAAGGATGCTATACTGCCAGAAAATCATGTTACAATAGACCGTATCATATAAATTGCGAAAACTAGTGGTGGACCTATGACAGTCCCTTGAGAAATGCCATATTCCGCGTAAGTTGAGGTTTAATTTCTATCTTAACAACGATTACATATTGTTTTCGGTCTTGCAAGTAAAATCTCGTTAGGTCTAGTGCTATCCCTCGAAAGCCACTCTTATAGTCTCTGTACTATTTGCTGTGCAAAGTTTCACGGCAAATTACAGAAACGTCTTTCATTAATTAACGCATTGTACCTGAAGATATCCAACCAAATTCTATATTTCAACGTCCAAAATATTTCAAAATATGAAATAAGGCACCACGGTGACATTAATGAGAATTTGTCACAGCAATGTTTTTCCTCTTCGCAGTAATCAGAAATCTACTTTGAAAATATTAATGTCTCATAGATGGTGCTGTAGCGAACTATATGAGCATTGTTTGGAGTTATATCCCTCTGAGTATTGGATATTGGTTTATGGTAGGTATAGTTTAGGTTCTAAACGACCCACCATTGGCCAAAATAGGGCACTATGACGTCCATTACATTTTTGAAAACGAACCTTAAAATACCCATGAGATAAAACAAATAGTTCTCTCTTTTAAAAAACCTTTTTCATCTGGAGCATAAAAACAACCCCTCACCCCCGGAAACAATAACAGGAAACCATTTATAACAATCGCAAAACAACAAATTTGGCGTCGACTTATCTGGATGCACAATACCCCGGAACATTTGACTGTCGCGCCAACTTGGCGCCGCCAATCAGGCGTCGTTTTTCATCCCCACCCTGAGCGATTCACCCCTCCTAACCCTCTTGGCCAATAGGAAGCCATCCTGGAGCTTGAGGGTTGAAGCATATAGTGTGTCGTCAGGGTGCGTCATTTCTAACGTGGTGTTCCGTCGACTAACACATTTCGGTTGCATTGCATCTCAATCTTGAGGAAGCAAAGTTTGGAACTTGTGGTACGAGCTATAGAAGGTCCAGATATGGTGTAAGTTGTTATGTTGGTGTGGTCTTGGTTGCTTCAAGTTTATTCTTGAATATTTTTATGTTTGTATAATGCAGACAGTTTTGATATACTGTATAAAATTTGTATGTAACGTTACGTACCCATGGAAGAAATAATCAACGAAAGCTTTATTTTTTTCCAATTCTCATATTGTTCTACATACGTGTACACTTATACAGTACAGCGTACCCTGACACGGTATTTTTCCCAGACCTATTTTATTTCTTGAACGTCTCTAAATTAAACGACTCTTATTGAGCGCTATTTCAGCAACGTTCAGAAGTCAGATTTTGACAGCCATTTTCTAAGTAGTAAAATTGCTACTGATTATGAATTCAAAAAATTGCCAAATTAGCAAAAAGTATTTTTTCGTAATGTGCATTTCCAGAATATTTCATGAACTGCAAATACATGTAGTCATCAAGGAAAGTGTTGAAGCAAGAACTCACGACTTTTCTGACCTATGACTACTGATAAGAATGCTCCGTGTGAGTAGTTTATTTTTTTTACTTGAAAATAACACTCATCGTTCGCTAGCGCCAGAGAGAAAAAATAATTAGAGCGTAAGACATATTTTAAACCAAAAAAATTAAAATTGACCAGTTCACTAAAAGTTATGGACCGCAGGCGTTGTTGAGAGTAATACAGCGCAGCACTATTCTTTCATCGGAAAATAACTTATCTGTACTTGTAGCAAGTTAGTTGTTTTTTAGTTACCTAACCAAGCCTTTTATATTTTATATTATTAACCTGAGATTATTACAACAGACTCGGACGAGGCGAGCTTTCAATTTCACTCTGGATACCTTATTTTTCAGAGTAGTTTACTTGATATTAACCTTGAAAATAATTTCAGATTTTTTATTGCAACGGAAGGGATGACTTTCTATATTACTTACTTATAAATATTCTGTGCAAAATTGTCTCCATTTTTGAAATTGATATTTGTGGAATATTTTATAAAACTTGCCAAGCTTCTAAAAGTGTACAAAACTTTAGAGTAGCATTTGTTACAAAATCTACCAACGAATAACAGTCATTATCCTGTATATGTATATTACAATTATCTCAGTACATTTGCGTATATCTTTGTTCGCACTGTCCGTTTATTTTTAAACACTGATTTCTAAGTTTTACGATAAAATGACAAATAACATAGTTCACAAGATTCGAATCTGATACTATTAAATCATTGTCTATGAAATCCGGCTTGAACAAATTTACCTTCAGATAGATCCTTCATATATAACAGTTTGATAATTCCGATTCTCGTGCTTCTAACTGGACAGGTTCATCAAATAAGTAAGAGGTAGACCTTTTTGAGAAGTACTATATATACCCAGGTGCAAAATCTTCACGCAAAATTTTGCTAACGAGGTAACTTCATTATTTTTGTGGCAAATGATAGTTGCATCGTCTTTAATTTGCATGTCTTAATTATTGATGTTTGTCACTGTATAAATTGCATTGTTGTACAGCTTGAATGATGTTTCATTGCCCCAACAACTTCATCAGTCAATTAGATCGCAATACTTTCCATTACCAACAATTGTATCTTCTCCAAATTTGTTTTTTATTTACGTCAATATGTTCAGTGGTTAAACGTTTACAGTCAAAATGAACTTTTTACCACCAGTTCACCTTTATTCTTCAAGATTATGGATAAATTGCAGCTATTGATATGTGTCTCAAAGTTGGGATAATGAACATTATTTTAATTTATCCTGTACAACACTCGAAACAGTGACAATCTTCAAGAAATTAGACATGCAAATAGTTGCCATCAAAATGGAATTGAAAATGAAAAAGTTATGACAGTCCGACTTTAACCAAAATCTTGCGTTTATTTTGCACTCGATTGTGGATACTTTTTTTAACAGTTAATTTAATAATAATATGAATGTTGCTCATATCCTCTGGATATCTCAATACGTATTTAAGAAGCAAAAATAGGTACATTCTTCTACAACATATATAAACTTTGGTTTCTGGGATCTCTGACTATATATTCAAGGCGTGCATAAAAATGTTGCAGTGTAGTTTTCTTCCTGATGCTATTATAAAACAGGGTTACAGCAACCCCAGTGAAATAATAATTTCGAATGATTTTTTCAAACTTCACATCATCTCTGTTCACAGTGCCACGGGGGAAGACATACAAAAGCATATAATTTCAAAGTGCCAAGATACTTACTTACATCATGGAATTTCATTTTTCAATCCCTAGAGAGGAGATAAAATCTGAAAATTAAGGGTGCAGTATTACCTCGGGTATAAACGAAAACAGATTTATTAGTCTCCATGCATTACAGTGAAAATATTTTCTTTTTAATTTTCCCAATGATATTTTAAATGTCTAATTTTTGAATGTGTTGTTCTGACATTCAGTGCCGTTTTAGGACTGCAAATTTGTCAGTCAAAATGTGGCTTGGATTTTGAGTAGAATTTTTTCCTTGAAGGTGAGCAGTAGGGTTGGTTTATAACAACATTCCAAACTAGTACCTTCACGTATACATTGGCAGAAGACCAGATTGGACTTAAAACCCACCTAAGCAATATAATGGTAATCCGTACCCAAATTGAACCTTTTGGAGCATATCACAATTTGTCGAATGATTTTAATAATCCCCTCAACAATTCTATCCTTCTTTTTCCTTTGTCTTTATTCTTTTTTGCCTCTGCCTTTTTTCCTCAACATTTTTAACATGCCTGTGTTACCAAACCTGGCAGACCTCGGAAGTGATACCACTACTTATACGATGAAACAATAGCTGAGTCTCTAGGCACCCTTACAACCAATTATCTTCATTTGTAGTAAACTGCTCGAAAAAATATTCTAAAATTTCGTTTCATATATTGACTATATTAATATCTCACATTCTGTTGTGGAAATTCTATCCACATTATATGCAAATATCCGGCCCTATTAAAGGATTCATAATGCGTCTGAACTGTGAAGAACGTCCGGTCGGAAAACAACCCTTCGACACCCCTATTTTAATGTGTATTCGTCGCCTCCCGTACAACATAATATTTCACTTTTATAATACATTGATGTCTCACTTTATCTGCGTCGGCTGGGCTATATTAAAATGTCTCTGGGGTCATTGCGTCAAACGTACTAGGGTACAATTAAGACGTGCCAGGAGAGAGCATGGGGTGCGAACAGCATATCACTGGAGATCACCGTAGCAGTGCCGCAGAAAAGTCATAAAAAAACTCTTGAGAAAGCTTATGCAAAAAGGCTAAAGCTACTTTTATTAAAAGTGCCCATGCGCCCAAAGTTTTTCCACGAGTAGTTTCCCAGATACAGAGCCGCCAAGTTGGGCAGTTCGTACCCTAATACAATGTCTTGTGGGTTTGGTACACGATACGTAATAGCTGTTTAATGCTTATTTGCATTATCATCATCCCTACCCGCCGGTTCGGTAACATTGCAATTCTGTCTTATGTACCGATGCTCCAACTAGTCTAAATCATATTAGCAATTTTTCTCGAAATAAATGTAAAGTCTAGCTTTATTGATGCAAGTTGTTCAAGGGGGTATTTAAAATATGGACGCATAAAATGGGTACACCATTTTTGTGGGAAAACTTTTTATTCGACAACAAAGAATGAGAAAACGTGTTTTTTCTGATTCAATCGAAACTGTTGACAGGAACCAAAAAACTCTTCAATTTTTTTTTAGGTATTTATAGACCTACAGAATGAGACCACGCGTAAAAAGATCCGACTGATAGTAACAAAGCTATGGCCGAAAACCGAGGTAACATGCAGGTTTTGGCACTTGCTGCTAATGCGACGATAATTTCACGCAGCTGCTTTAAATTCTTCTAATCCAGAGGCTTCATACTCCTAAGTAACCACAACAAAATTGGAGTCGATTGGTCAAGTAGTCTTTGGGAATTTCTAATTGTTTATCCCAACACACCTGTCTTCTGACCATCACTACTAGTTTATTCAGCAATATACAGGGTTCGTTCAAAAGGCATTTTATAGCAAAATACACGAGTTTACCTTGCCGACATAAATTACAAACCATTTCGAAAGATAATTGTTGTTTTTATGCGAAAAACGAAGGGTTACGTTTTTTCTTCTAAACAAATTCAATCATTCCGTATTTGTAAGTAATTGAACAGATTCGCTACGATATTCGAAAAACATACGTTATTACACACATTTTAAAACAAAGCGGATGTGTCCATCACCTTTTATTGCGAAGAAAACATTTTTAGGATTTCTTCATACTCTTGTGTTTACTATTTAGAGTTGAAATTTTTGCACGGTCACAGATGAGCCCTAAAGTTTATAAAAAAAACATTTCATACTGAAATGCGCTGAACCGTTCATAAAGTTAGCACGCAAACTACGAGCCCAACTATTGAAATCTTAGTTTTTTCTTATCAAACACAAATAATAAAAATGTAGCAGAGTGTTATAGGTTTAATATATTAACAATGAATATTTTGATAATATATAGCAGCAAATACCAACTTTATCACTCCCTAATCAAATTTGAGGCATAAAAATAACACATGTTGCAATTACAGCATATCAACCTATTTTCATTTCAATTCAAAATAAGTCTATAACGCATAGGTTTCTGTGAAAAATAAAAGCCACAATTGTTTTTATTAATCACAGCTGTCAGAATACGTTTAAAATAGTTTTGGGTAGTTAAGGTTTTCAAAATGGGTAGAGGAAAGGTTATTAGTGAGAAAATTCGGTTACTGATAATTAATTTTTTTAATTCTGGAAAATCAAACTCAGAAATTGCAACTTTGTTAGACTTACCGCGGTACAGTGTGAGAAATATTGTTAGAAGATATAACGTAACTGGTTCAGTTAATATTAAGCCACGATATGTGAAAAAAAGTAATATCACAAATGCCGACCGAAGAGCATTAAGAAGAATAATCGTGAAAAACAGGCGTGCCAATTATTTACAATTAAGTGCTCTGTGGAGTGACGCTGTTGGAAGGAGAATTTCGAGGTCCACAACTCGTAGAGAGGCCCACAAACTGGGATTTAGCACTTGCAAGGTAAGTTTTCTTATAAAAAAAGTGAAGTAAAAACGCTAAAGTTGCACAACTTGTTTATAGGCCAAAGAAAAGCCACTATTAACTCCACTGCAAAAGAAAAATCGGCTTAGATGGGCTAAAGAACATAGACAATGAACACCTCAACAATGGTGTGCAATACAATGGAGTGATGAGGCCCGATTCGAAGTTTGTGTTGGTGACAGCCGCAGTAGAGTTATTCGCAAAAAAAATGAAGCATTCCATGTTGACTGTCTGAAGAGAAAAGTGAAATTTCCAGCATCCAATATGGTCTGGGGCAGTATGTCATCAAAAGGAGTAGGAAAACTTCATTTTATTGATGGAAATGTGGATACAAACAAATATTTGGCAATTTTAGAAGAATTGCTTTTACTAGTGTTGGAAGAATGTTTGACATCCGGCCAAGATTTTGTGTTTCAGCAAGATGGTGCAGCGTGCCATACCTCAAAAAAGGCTATAAAATGGATGGAAGAAAATAATGTACCACTTTTGAAATGGGTTTCTAGTAGTCCAGATCTGTCACCTATTGAAACTTTGTGGCACGAGATGAAAAAGGTTCTACGACAACATCCTGCTCGTACAATCGCCGAACTGAGACAAAAGCTTCAAGAAATATGGGATTGTTTTACACCAAATTTTTGCCAAAACTTGGTTAACACTATGCCCCAAATAATTTCAGCCGTAATAAAAAATCAAGGTGATGTTACCTAATGGTAATCTTTCAATTGTTGCTTTGTTAACTTCGCGCATTTATTCGCACATTGTTTATTTGTTCAGATGTTTTATTAGTTATAGGTCTAAGTGATTTCAAATATGTATTTTTTACGACTAGAGTGTATCTAAAATGTTTATGAGAAAATAAATTGTTTTAGAAGTAAATAGTTTCATGTTTAGTTTATAAAGGCATATTTTGGTACAAACCTTGAAGTGGGCCAACTGAAGTGGGAAGGGGCTCATATAGACAAAATTATGTTACCAAACTGTCTTAGACTAGTTAGTATGTAGCATGTGCTAAATGGCTGCATGACTTTGTCAAATAAGTAGGTCACGTAATATTCTTTATAAAGCAATATAATTCCTTAGACCTTTTTTCTAAAAGTATTAATATAGTATACGTCTGTTTTCCAAATCTCGTACGATTAAAATGGCTGCGAGTTCAAAATATTGGAAAATAAATTCGAGAAAACTAAAAAACAGTAGACAAATATCAACCAATTGAAGCGAACTAACCGTCTTCAAAATTAGGCAAAATGCTCGCTTTAGTCCCTAATTCATTATTTAAAGTTTAAGCATTGTATCTTGTATAGTTTTCAAGACTATTCTAGTTGTTTATAATAGATTTCATATGTCTACAACGTTCGCTTGACATTTGTCAGTGTCAAGTGTAGTGGTATAAAGATCCAGTAAACCAAGAGGCGTCGTAGCGTTATGGGAAAGAACGGCGATTGCTGAACCGCAGGACGTAGGTTTAAATCCACAAAGCTCTTTTTTTGCTATAATTTTTTGTTTAATTTGGAGAAATAAATGCTTTTTCACATTGTGTGTACTTTTATTGCAAACAGTTTTTCGCATACCATAGAGAATGTAAGCCTGCAAACAGGAAGCCAGGGGTATACGTATTATTGTTTATAATTTTTTTTATTACTTTGATGAAATTTCAGAAACACTATGTCGGATCATACCAGATAATTTTTGAAAACAAATAACTTAGATGTGTATATTATTAATCAACAATGATGAAAGAGATCCGAAATTTTGTTTGTTATAATAAGCTTGTTTAATGCACAAGTTAATTACATCAAGTTAGTGGTTAAACACATCACAATACGAACAAATAAGCAGCATTATGGTTGCTATGGTTAATAAATACAAAATGTCAATGAATCCTTCATATAGTTTAATTCTATGCATAATAATACAAATTTTAGACGCAACAAAAATTATGTCACTCTAAGAAATTGAAATTGCTTAATTTCCGATTTTTTGTATATTTAACTTTCACGTTGTGTTAGGGCTTCCTCTTTCCCATAACTCCCTGAAAGAGAGATTACCTCTGCGTTATGCTGCCATAATACAAAAATACAAACTATGCAAAAAATGTCTACGCTGTTGATGAAATGAGCATCTACGCTTAACAGTAACTTGATAAATACAAAAACTGTGGGTTAGCTCGCTTCATTTTATAAGCATCCTGGGCATCATTTGAAGGCGTACCGAAAACTTAGCGGATTCTATTCGTCATTTTCCTTTAGAGCGGTCCGTGAGACCTTCGCTCTTTGTTCAAGTATCGTAGGTCAGTAGGTCTGGTTGCCCAGATACCAGACGAAGTCAGGGAGAAAGAAAGGAAGGAAGGGGGAAGAGCAAAGAGGGTGAAGTGCACCTGTTAAAGGGATGCCTTGCTATTGTTAACTGGTATTCGGTTATAATAAATTAATCCAAAAATTATTTTAGTAATTTGTGTGCCAAAAAATCGTAATTTTGGTTGGACCTAGAATTGCACGATTTAATTTTGATCACAGTGCGAGCCGTGGTCTTGTGTACTTGCGAACTTGCTCGACTGTGTAGTCTACTGACTCACGCAACAGAGGATTGCTGTGCGATTCCGCTTGACTATAACGTAACTGCGCCTGATGTTTGATGTAGTCCCTTAGGTAAGGGATGTTGAGGTCTCTGTGAAGGGTCTCGTTGGAGACATACCACGGTGTGTTAGTGACGGTTCGCAAGGTTCTGTTCTGCAAAACCTGCAGATTGCGCATATGCGTTTTGGCAAGAAAACACCATGCTCCACATGGGTAAGTGATTGCTGGTCTGATAACCATCTTGTATAGCCGAACTTTGTTAACCAAACTTGATTTTGAAGTTCTACATAGCAAAGGGTAGAGTTGCCGAAACGTAATTTGGAATTTAGGTTTTAACGCTTCAGTGTGATTCTGCCAGGTCATCCCCCTGTCAAGAGTGACACCGGGATACTTAGCAGAATTTCCCCATGGTATGTGAGCTACATTCACTGAAACCTCAGGCGGGGCGCCGCTACTTTTTTTAATAAAATAGATAGCCTGCGTTTTCGAGTAATTAATTTTGATTAGCCACCGATCTGCTCATTCCAATACCTCATCCACCGCACTTTGTAACCTGCCGTGAACCAGATTCCCGGTACGCGACTGGGCCACCAGTGGAGTGTCATCAGCTTATAGATAGACTTCACAGTCGCTAGGACAAGGGACATCATGCGTGAAAAGTGAGTAAAGGATTGGCCCTAGAACCGAACCCTGAGGGACGCCGACTCTGATGGGCAGTACTGTCGACAAGAAATTATTAATTTTGATCCGAAATTTCCAACCGTCAAGGAAGGATTTCAAAAGTTTTAGGAGCCAAAATGGAAAGCCCTTTTGAATTAGTTTATAGAGAAGACCCTTGTTCCACACCTTGTCAAATGCCTTCGAGACATCCAGAAGCAAGATGCCAGTACTTTCGTTAAGGGTGAAGCCCCTGGTTACTCGCTCCACAAGCCTAACCGCCTGTAACTCCGTACTATGCTCAGACCGAAATCCAAATTGCACCTCAGGAATCACGTGGTGATCTGACGAGAAATTCGCAAGGTGACGTAGAATCACCTTTTCAACGAGCTTAGACGGAGCAGACAGTAGGCTGATGGGACGATACTCCTGGGGAAATATCGAACCCACCTTCTTCGGAATCATTATAACTTCCGCAGTCTTCCACGCGGATTTAAAGCACTTGGTCCTTAGCATGGCATTGATAATAGCCACGAGATAAGTCAAGGACTTCTGTGAAAGCAGCGTCAGCGCCTTATTAGTGATTTGATCCTCCACAGGTGCTTTACGCACCTTGAGGTCTTTAATATGACCTTGAAGCTCTGCTGGTGTGCAATGCGGGATCTCGGGAGAACCGCGCTGATGTGTAGTGCAACTCTTCAGCTGAAGAATCTTCCGAAAAAGAATCTTCTGAGGAAGAATCACTAATGGCGGCGCCGGGATCACTTACGCCGTTGGCCCTAAAATATCTCGTGACGGACCTTACAATTTGTTGCTCCTCGTCGAGATCATTATCAAGATCATAGTTGGGAGAGAACTGTCATTCCATAGCATCAGCGAAAACCTCGACCTTGTCCTCTGTCCTGAAGACTATGCCCCCAGGACCATGGATGTGCGGGAGGTATTCCCGCTTTCCGTTTCTGAGCTCTTCGCCACTTTCCAGAGAGGAGTACTTGAGTCAAGCATCCCCGCCAGAAAGTCGTTCCATTACTCATTGCAGAATTCATGGACAGCATTTCTTACTCCAGAAAGTTTCTGACGACTTGATGTCTGCAGGGAGAAGAGGTCTGCCGTGTTGTTGTACAGGAAGTACAGCTGCTCGCTGCAGAGCTTGCTGAACGAAGATTGTTCACTCCGCTTGAGACGCATCTACCTGTATACCGTTCTGATAATCTATGATCGGGATATTGGGAAACTCTATAAGAAACAACTTGTATAGTTCCCAATCAACCCGTTTCCTTGGAGAAGTTCCCTCTTCCAAGGTTTGCTCATTACCCACTTCCAGTACTACAGGAAGATGATCGCTAGAAATGTCATACATGATTCGAGAAGTGTTACTGTATCTACAGTTTCTAGATATTGCAAAGTCGATGACATCTGATGCCTGAAGGTGATTAAATGCTCTGTGTTTGCAGTTGAAGTCCCCTGCTAGAATAAGCGGACCAGGGTAGACCATAAGAACTTCCAGATCCGCCTCCTGCAGCCTGGCACCACACCTGACATACACCGATGTGATCTTCAACGGGACACCTCCCGTCATATTGACCTAGACGGAAGCTGCCTCAATGCTCTGCATTTCGATATTTGTGCTTCTATGGTAGTCAATACCACGTTTCATTAGGACTGCCAAGCCGCCACCCAGTCCAGTTTAATCTATCAGCTCGGATAACATCATAATTCGGGAAAGCTAGAAGTTCTCCCGGATTAAGCAATGTTTCCTGCAACAGCGCCACATCTATACTCTCATCCAAAAGTACTTGATGAAATTCCTGTTTTTTGGGAATATCCCTAAGACCCAAACAATTCCAGAAAAGAATTTTGATGAATGCAGGCTGTCTACTATTGTACCTAGCCATTTATCGGAAAGATCGCCTGCAAGGCCTGTGTAGCGCTTATCAGGGGACTAATTATCTGCAGCAAGGACCTGAGCGCTGTTGCCAGGTCCACGTTTTGAGCAGTCGAATGTGATCTCGGGACAGCGGGGGAAGCTAGAATTTCAACCTTTGCTGCGTCTGCATATGATTTTACTCGCCTTTGTGCTATTCTCCTAGGAGTGAATCTACAGGTAGAACTGTTGGCCGGATGGTCCCCTCCACAGTTTGCACATTTGCGCGCCTCTTGTCCTGTTTTTGAGGGCACAGATGTGTCTTGTGGTCTTGAGCACATTTGAGACACTTAGGAGGTGCAGTGCAATACGATTGCGCGTGTCCATAGCTCTGACAGCGGTGACACTACCCAATGAGTCGAGAGTACTTTTGAACCTCAACTCTGATAGAGAGCCCCAGCAGTCCATGTTCGTGGAACACTTGCTGTGACTTCTCAGTCTTAGGCAGGATCACCACCACCAAAGGCATGGGCACGCCGCCTTGCGCTTCAAGCGAAGTACGTGGAGGGGAGTATATCCCTTCTGTTCGAGCTCCTCTTTGATTTCCTGCTCAGCAGTTGACGCTGGGATTCCTCTAATAGCGTGAATGTTACGCTCAGAAGGCAGGGGAAATGTATGGTGTGGAACATTTTCCTCTATGAAAAGACAAATTATATTCCGATAACCGTCTTCGCTTTTAGGTACGACGTACGATGCGTATTCCAACATCAACAGCTACTGCTCGATCAATCTTAATACAAAGACTGATAAAAGAATAGTTGACAGTGGCCACTATGCCGCATCCCGCAGCACAACAGGTGTAACCGTGTAACACGCTCCTGTCGGGGTGGTTGTGCCTGTGTGCCGAGGGTAGCGTTAGATGACGGAGATGTAGTGTTGTTTCCAGCCAAGGAAGCAGCTTGTGACACTGGAATAGAGTTGCGACTTTCGTTTAAACTAGGTGCTTGCATTTGAGAGTGCTTTGGCTGGCTTGCAGAATCAGCAGAAGAAACAGACACAGGCAGTGTTATGTCCATTGAATTGGTATTGATTGGGGATTTCTTAGTCGGAAGGGAAGGATATTCGTTAATTTTACGAATCTTTCTTTTGTTACGTCTCTGGGCAGCGGTAAAATCACTACCCTGTACGTCGTCTTCTGTCTCTGTAGGTGAGGTAGGGCTGTTGTGTCTTCTCTTGGGAATTTTAATAGAACTTTCATCACGGGACATGCATTTATTTAAATAAGTACTAAAGTTAAAAACCTGGCAATTGAGATTGTACACGCAGTCCGTCAGTCTCTTGATTTGAGCTGCCTGGTCAGCGATGATTTGGTACAGCCTCTCCTTTACGGTGTCTTTTTCAATATCTGTAACTGTCAAAGCCTCACTAGGGTTCGTATTCTCCAGTCTCTCAAGTACGCCGCTTGTTACTTCTTCTCCACTCGCTGTGATGGAAGGGTCGCCTGGTGACCCCTCGAACGTGCGTTCCATCTTATATTCGCCTTTTCTCTCAGAAAATTCTCAAAATTTTTAAGGAGCAAAAATCTGACAACTTGTCTTTTTCCTGTCTAGAGGACGATAATTGAGCGTATTATCACAAACAAAATTTTGAATGTCTTTCATTATTGTTGGTTAACAATTTACACATCTAAGATATGTTTTCGAAAATTATCTGCTATGATCCGACATATTGTTTCTGAAGTTTCATCAAAGTAATATAGAAATAATTATAAAAAATCATACCTATACCGCTGGTTTCCTGTTTGCAAGCTTAAATTATCTATGGCGTGCGAAAAACTGTTTAATCGCAATAAAAGTACACGTAAAATTGAAAAAAAAATAATAGCAAAAAAACGGAGCTTTGTGGATTTGAACCTACTCCTCCTCTTTCCCATTACGCTACGACGCCTCTTGGTTTACTGGATCTTTATACCACTATACTTGACACTGAACGTTGGAGACATCAAATCTATTAAAAACAATTAGAATAGTCTTGAAAACTATACAAGACACAATGCTGAAACTTTAAATAATGTATTAGGGACTAATACCGAGCATTTTATCTAATTTTGAAGACGGTCAGTTCGCTACAATTTATTTTTATTTGTCTGCTGTTTTTCGTTTTATCGAGTTTATTTTCCAATATTTTGAACTCGCAGTTGATTTAATCGAACGAGTCTTCGAAAACAGACGTATACTGTATTAATACTTTTGGAAAATAGGTCCAGGGAATTGTATTTCTTCGTAAAGAAACTAGATTACGTGACCTACTCATTTGACAAAGTCAGGCAGTGATCAATAATGCACATGTTACATACTAACTAGTCTAAGACAGTTTGAAACATAATTGTGTCTTCAGTTTGCGTGCTAGCTTTATGAACAGTTCAGCGCATTTCAGTATGAAATATTTTTTCTATAAACTTTAGGGCTTATCTGTGACTGTGTAAAAATGTCAGCTCTAAACATGTATATGTTACCCTCAACCTGTATAATCCGGTATTCTATACATTACCTAGATAATGTATAGAATACCTAAAACGTGTAGGAAATGTATGAAATATTATTTGTTTTATACTTTGCCTAGGTATTCTATACAATACCGAATGCTCAGCCGGTAATGTACTATATGTAAAAGACGAGAGCAAGGAACGGGTTTTGCTCAGCTTCCAGCAATATCAGCTGCAAAACAGCTACAAAACAAAACTGGAGAAGTGTGAATGGTGGTTCTCTGCAATGCCTTCCCACGCTGAAGGTCAAAATTCCATAAAAAATGGACGGGGTAGCACCCAAACCAAAACAACTAAACGTAAGGTACCAAATAAAAAGGGTACACTCCATAAAGTGGTGTTTGGGGGTTCTAATATCCCAGAATCTGGATGTTAACGAAACGACGCTCACGCCACAATCTGCGCAGGAAAGTTAAAAAAAAAATAGTGCATTTTATTAAAGTTGATTTTATATAACTTGTTTCATTTGCCCGTCATTTTATTTATTGAAGTATGCCGGTTAACCTTGATAAATTTAAACCGCAGATACTTTATACGAACAATAGGAATTGTATTCATTACCTAGGTAAAGTATGTAATGGATAATAATATTCATAATATTTCATACAATGCCTGAGTTACCCAGGTATTCTATACATTGCCTAGGTATTGTATAGAATACCTGAATTGTACAGATTACCGGTAACATATATGCAAGAGTATGAAGAAATTTTGAAAAAAAAATGTTCTCTTCGCAACAAAGGGTGATGGACACATCCGCTTTATTTTAAAATGTGTATAATAACGTATGTTTTTCGAATATCGTAGCGAATCTATTCAGTTAATCACAAATACGAAATGTTTGAATTTGCTTAGAATAAACAAACGTAACCCTTCGTCTTTCGCCTAAAAACAACAATTATCTTTCGGAATGGTTTATTATTAATGTCGGCATGGTAATCTCGTATATTTTGCTATAAAATACCCTTTGAGCGAACCCTGTATATTGCTCAGTAAAGTACTAGTGATGGCCGGAAGACAGGAGTTTTGGGATAAACAATTAGAAATTTCAAGAAGAATTTCAAGTAGCTGCGTGAAATTATTGTAGCATTAGCAGCAAGTGCCAAAACCTGCATTTTGCCTCAGTTTTCGGCCGTAACTTTTTTAATATTAGTCGGATCTGCTTACGTGTGGTGTCATTCCGTATGTCTCATAAATACCTAAAAATCTTATCCGAAGAGTTTTTTAGTTCCTGCCACCACTTTCGACTGAATTCCAAAAAACACGTTTTCTCATTCTTTGTTGTCGAATAAAAAATTGGTCTACCCATTTTATGCATCTATGTTTTAAATATCCCCTTGAACAACTTCCATCAATAAAACCAGACTTTACAATTGACGTTTTTTTTTTTTTCGAAAACAGTCAGACATGTCAGATATTCAATAATTCAGGGTATTAAGCCGGTATCGCTAACGTTATACTTGTTTTGTTCCCTGAAAATAAATATACTTGTATTTTGCTGATTTGGAGATATAATTTGGATATTGTATCAACTCCATTTTTTTTGTAAATCAGGATGAAATGTCTGACATTGGCTGTCTTTGTTGAAAATTAAAAATAAAAGGAACAAAAATTTCAATTGACTCGTTATTTAAATTTACAAATAAATTTAAAAACTTGTCAAAAGATAAATATACATATTTTATAAAATATTAACCACACTTGTCACTGTTATCGTCCATCACGTTATATCTCTTTTTTTATTATTGATTAGCTTTTACACCAATAAAAAAAGCAGGAATGAATGGTAAACAATGTCATTAAATAAACAGATGTGCACTAGACTGAATGATATGGTTGTTTTTGCCAAACTAGGGTTATCTTACAGTCGCATTCTGAAGTAGACTGTGGGATTTCTTGCTCTAATAGTTGGTCAGGATCCGACAACGTTATTTTTACATACATAACACTGGTTGTTTTTGCACAAAACTCTTCAGTTATTCCGCAAACCAGCAGTATTTTCGTCCAATATAATTAGACTTAACATACTTGGATGAAGTACTCTTATTGCTCCGAGGCAAAAACTTTCCGAAAGATTATTCTGCACAGTCCCTGTGGGAATGCATTTTTAAAAAGAATTAGGATTATATAAGGGGTTCGACTAATGAGCTGGATGTCAAAGTTAGTGCTTTTTTTAATAGATATACCAATACAAGTTTTATTACATATTTGGATAGACTTACAAACCTACATACTTTTGTTAAGTAGTTGTGTAGGTAATAATTACATGATCAAACGAACTTAGCTGTAAGTGATGTTCGATCTTAATTATGTGAAGTCCTGGTCGAACTAAATTTTAGAATACATATCGAGGTACCCTCGTAGTAGTACCCAACGCCACGATTTCAAAGTGCGCACGCAGAGAAGGAAAGCAGCACCGCGCCCCTACCTTTCTCCCCTCTGGCCACCTATAAACCTTCATTCCGTCAACACGTTAATCGGCGCGCGTCATTTACGTGCAGTGCAGTGTCGAGGATCCGCTGAAGATTGAGAATTAGAAAACAGCGCAGAAGGTTGACCGATAGATGCGCATTGTCGAACGAGATACCGACCGAAGGTCGCCTGAAGGTTCCTTTCGTCGCAGACCAAAATTAGAAAGTGGCGTGCAGGCCTCTTTTTCTGAAGGGGCGTCACCATTAGGTAACTGTCAACTAACCGATCTGTTTTAGGTGCAAGTTAAATGAATATTAGTATGGATGCCTCACCGGAGCTGCAAATTGTGCCTAACATGACGTTTGGCATAACGTTCTGACATTGTTATATAGGGGAGAGCAACCTGGACCTAGCTTGTGATAGCCAACTCCACACCTAGGACGAACAAAGACGTTTGGGATAACGCTGAAACATTGGAATCGGTTGCTTGGGATAGCAACGTGGACCTGGCTTGCGATAGTCAGCTCCACACCAAGGATGAACGAAGACATTTGGGATAACGTTGTAACATTGGACTCGGTTGCTTGGGACTATTACAAGCTCGGTTCATGTTGCTATGAACCTAGCTTGTAATAGTCCACACCAAGGACGCATGAAGATGTTTGGAAAAATGAGTCAATACTGAACTTCGTTGCACAAATGAACACTGAAAGCGTTTGGGACAACGTAGCAGCAAGGTATGGTCATCAATCTTTTCTCATTTGCTTGTGATGGCAAATTTCATCTGGTTTGTGATAACCATGGAACGGGACTGTAAGTTTGAACATGGCAGGCTAGGAAGTTGTTAAGATATATTTTTGCCTTATTGCCAGATAGAGATTAGGTATGTTTTGCGAGGTTAGCGTTACATTTTGCTTGTGACGGCAAATTCCATCTGGTATGTGATAACCCTGGAACAGCATAATAAGCATGCACCAGACAGTTTAGGAAACCGGCGAAGTACCATTTTTCATTAATAACAAATAGAGATTAGGTTCATATATGCGAGACTAGCGTTATATTTTGTTTGAGAGTAAATCCCATCTAGTTTGTAATAGCAATGTAGTAATATAGCATTTTTCATTTATAACAGATAAAAATTGGGTACATCTATGTGAGACTAGAGCGGTACATTTTGCTTGGGATAGCAAATTCCATCTGGTTTGTGATAACTATGGGAGACTAGCGTTACATTTTGGTTGTGATAGCAAATTCCATGTGGTTCGTGGTAACCGTGGAACAGGTGTGTAATTATGAACATATCAGGTTAGAAAACCACCAATGTATATCTTTTTCTTATCACCAGATAAAAAATAGGCACCTTATCCCAGATTAGAGTTACATGTTGCTTGTGATAGCAAATTCTACATGGCTGGTGATAACTGTGGAACAGGACTGTACGTATGAACATATCCGGTTAGGAAACCACCAAAGTCCTAATGTTCAGTAATAACGGAAGTTAAATATCATTATGCCCGATTAACGTTACATTTTGCATAGGTGGCACTCGAACAGCAGGGCGCTCTGGATTGTGTTGTCTTAAAGGCCATGTAGTCTGTTTCAATAGATGATGCATCACCACGATGATGCGGCGACCTTAGTATAATTAATGTTCGCGGGTTGTTCCAAGGCTGATATTTCGAAGGCAGATCTTGATGACGATAGATGAATAAATTCTATTCTATTCTAGCCACCTAAGGTGAACCCTGAGGGAACGGAAGCCATAATAGAAATTGTCGGACGCAAGGATACGTGCTTGGACTGTGTACAGCAACATTTCATTGACTGCAAGTGGCAATACTCTATCCTCTAGGTCTAGGTTCAAAGAAGGGAGAGGAGTGCATGCTCGCAGATATTCACATTAAAGCAAAGAACTCGGGAGTACTCTGACAGAGGCTTCCAGTGATATCTTGCTCTTCGGTGTAGGTCTGACTAAGTAAGTCGATTCTAAATAGAAATCAGATAAACTGAGTAGCAACTGAAAGCCAAAAGGCCAGACAACGTACTGGCATCAACCCACTATTGCAGAAGAGGTGTGCAGATAAGCATGGGCATTAACGCGTATTCATCATCAATGGCAGAGCTTTAGGAGTGGCGCTAAAGTCCTGAGCTGGACTGAAGTGGTCACTTGCCATTCAGATGGCGACTGGTTTAGCACTTCTCATAGCTGAATCTCATTAGTCCATCTATGAATTGCTTAGCTGCGGTGCTCTCTGTAAAAAAGTTGAGCTAACTAAAAATCAACACCTATCCAACTTTTTCTTGCCCCCAAGTCTGATGGATCAACACGTTTGATTTCTTAGCTCAAGACACTTTGTCTGTTTATAGGAATATAACACTTAATTCTAGGCTATTGAGCTGGGATCAGATTTCTCCGTATATATATACTTTCTTAACGAATCTGGATTTGGAATATGCAGGGATTTTGGTACCCGTTAGGAAGAGTCATAGAATATATTTCAGATACATATTCAAGGGACAGCTCTTCCAATAAAATGCTGTACCGTTTAGGATAAATTATACCCCTTATGTGTTCACAAAGTTAATAAAACCATTTCTGGAATACCCTAAGAAAAAATTGAGCACAGTCAGGCTCAGTATTAAATTGTGACAGATCTTTACTTGAGCGGACGATGCAGACATTACTAAACCGAGTAAGGGCAATAATGGACAGCAACCGAGACAGAGTCCGAAACTTTGCGGTGAACATCGGGATCTTGGTGTCAGCCTGTCTTTCATTTCGTTGCAGTCGACTATACACTAACGATTGAAATGTCTTGCCTTGTAAAATTCTCAAGGGAATTTTAACGCTACTATGCCACTAACATAATATAACTTAAGGTCTACCTCTGTTGGGGCTCAAAGAAACTGGCAGATGCGGTCAGAGGTATTGAGTTATCCAATTTTTGGTTGTATAATTTCTCGGACTGGGACATTTGTTGGCCAGGGAGGAGTCTCTAGTTTTTGGTCACCCGAGAAGATCCCGCATGCTAATCATCAAGAACCACTGTGGTGAATGCTTTGCTACCAAATTGATGGGCTGACGCATATTATACCCCATCCTACATCAATACAATGGAGAGCGTCTAGTTTCCACGCCTGGACCAGGTTGCGGGAAAACTATGGCAATTGTATAAAGAGAGAAATCTTACTGCCCTCGCGTCAAATATAAAATCTAGGAGTAATACTGGTACAGATGAGCTTTTGCGTCAGTGGGACTTGGAAACGGAGTGGGAGTTGCACCTGTCACCGTCCTGATTTTGGTTCAAGTATTCGGTGTTTCTGAAATTTCATTCTAGAAGTAACGCAATGATCTGATGGAGGGACCCAGGACGCCGCTCCCACTAATTCTGAAGCTTACCCTGGTTATCGTCACTGGAAATCTGTCATTCCAATCAGCATCGATAATCCATCATGTATTGTGGGCTTAATTTACCGTAGGACCTTTGTCGGGAAGAAATACAAGTCTGGTTTCCTACCTTGAAATTTCTTACCTTACAGGTGATAAGAGATGAAGATATAATTCTTTGAACTATCAGTCTTTTGCCCAAAGTGTTACTAACGGTGCAGACATAAGATTGTTTTTGAAGGGCATTTACAGGCCGAGGCCATCTCAACTGAAATATAGATACTGTGGTTGTTCTCAACCAACCAAAGGGGTTGCTGGTAAGCTCTGTAGATATTTGGATGAGGAAATCAGCAACACTGCTAGCTCTAACCTCAGGTCAGAGTGTGTGCAAAGTATTTATTTGTCACTGAACAGTAACTTTATCATGGTGCCTCGGCTCCCAGATGGATGAAGTCGGTTTTAGCAGAGAGTGTCACAATTGACAACCCACAGTACATGAAATGCGTCTACCTCAGCGCCTGCTAAATTATAGTAGTCTCAGGCTCGCGGCGGGCTGGAGAGCGTTTTCTGAGATACGTCACAAATCTCTTATGCCAAACAATAGCTTTGCTCAAGCGGCCTTTGAGGTGAACCAAGTCTTCACACCTTAAGCATAACTATGTTATTACGTTATTTGCTCATTACCATGAAATGGATGGTAATTTTTGAACAAGGTACGTCATACTACCTGTTGCTAAAAGCCTTAACTTGAATTGTTACAATGGAAATGTATATTTATGTAGTTGACACAGTGCGTACAATTTGTGTAGTTGTGTACAACCTATCATTTACTGTTGCAGAGCGTTAGTAGTATGTTGTTGCAACTAGCTTTGAACATCTACGATATGTATTCTAAATATTTACTTCGACGAGGATGGAACATAATTACATGATCAAAAGAACTTCCCTGTAAGTGATGTTCGATATTAATTATGTGAAGTCTTCGTCGAAGTAAATAGCTCCCTCTCTCCCTATGTATCACCCAATTGTTGCAACAACTTGCCTTTGAAGTCAATGAAGGTTTATAGGCGGCCAGAGGGGAGAAAGGTAGGGGGATGGGGCGCGGTACCGCTTTCCTTCTCTGCGTGCGCGCTTTGAAATCGTGGCGGTTTGGTACTATTACGAGGGTACTGCGATATGTATTCTAAATATTTTCTTCAGCGAGGACTGAACATAATTATTTATTTTGTCTAAAAAAATTAAAATGTGGCAACCTGTCCTAGATTTCTGTAATAGACAGAGAACTGAATTTTCTGTAGGAATCTATCTTATAGACTTCATTTCCTACCTAGTTTATCTATTTTAGTCAATTACACATAATCAGTTGTTCTTTAAAATGTTTAAATAGGAGACCCTGTTTATCTTGACATTTCCAAATCCCACTATATTCGAGTTGTTTTCGGATACCTAGTCAGGTGTAGTTTACGTGTACATGGTCATGCAAAATTGAATGAATTGCTGGTGTATGAAGGTGTTAGGTCTCCTCTATCTGTTGGTATGTCACCCTCCGGTCTTCGTCAAGCATTTTCCTCAAAGCAGTAATAATTTCCTCTGTTACTGACGTTCGGGCCTTCCTTCCTTCTCAGCGTCCTCCAGAGTGAAATTGCCCCTTTGGAATTCTCTGTACCACGTACTATGAGGACAATAATTCTTTAATGCTAGCGTCATTTCTTCTAAGCACTGGTCTATGCTTAACCACGCGTAAAGTTATACCGTAAAGCTGCCATTATCTCACTACGTGACCACGATACCATAGTCCGCACTTTTCACTGTCAATGCTAATGAACAACTAAATCAACAGACGTGCTGCTGGCGGCTACTATGCACTCATTGACATGTCTCAACATGCAGCCTCCTGCGTCCGTTTGTTAAGTCATATTGCAAAACTTTCATGGTACCCTGTAAGTCTGGTGCGGTTTTGGCTACATCAGGGGTGCCTCAAGGTTCTGTTCTAGGTTCATTAATATTTCTAATTTTTATTAATGATATTGTGACGGACTTGCGTTGCGAGTACTTGCTTAATGCTGACGATTTGAAAATTTTTAATAGCATATGCAGCTTAGAAGATATTTGTAAGCTAAAGGCTGATTTGAATATAATTGATCAATGCATTTGAATGTCAATAAATGTTCTACTATGACGTTTACACACGTAGGGTTGAACCGACATTTTTCACTTGTGAAATCGGTAGCAGCCTGCTTCTGCTAGTTGAAAGGATTTAGGCGTGTTATTTGATCCAAAGCTTTCATTTGTTGACCACATTAATACTATAATAGCTAAAGCATATTAAAATTTCGATTTGTTATTAGAAACAGTCGACACTTCAACTTAACTTTACTTCTTAATACTTTTGTCAGGTAATTTAGAATATTGTTCGATTATCTGGTACCCGACCTATGATATACATTGTAATAACATTGAGACAATCCAACGACGTTTGGTGTAGTAACTATGGTTTAAAGATGATTGAGTGAACACTGGAAGAGGCATACGCCATACTTCTAAATAGGCACAATCTATCTAGTTTAGTCAAACGTAGAAATCTCTTAGCTGCTAAATTTTTATTTAATTTGTTGAATGGAACTATTGATTGCCTTTTTCTTTTAGATAGGATCTTCCTACTCGTTCCTGATTCACATAATTGCCATGGTATTATTACCTTTTCATTTTATTTACCTGTTCCGCGAACAAATTTATTGTTATTTTCGCCACTTTGTGTTATATGTAATGGGTAGGTGTGTTAGAGAACTTGACGATTCCAGTTCCACTTAAAATAATCTTCGAAAGTATTTTTAACTGTTGCATGAGTTATGCTTTTGTTCGTTTCCTATCACGTACCGACTGCAGTTTTTTTTTTTGTATAAATTTGTTTTTTTTCTGCCTGTTCATTGGAGTTATCTATCTGTTCAGGCAGTGTATGGGTTCTAAATAAATAAATGAATATGTAGTATTTTTGAACGTTTCTATGATTTAGTTTAAGGACAAACCACGAAAACCTATTTAATTCTCACGCATTTCTTATATAGTTTTATTTTATTATTGAGACTGCCTCATTTGGGGCCATTGTTAAAAAAATTTAAAATCTAAAACAAACAACAACGACGTGTCTTTCCTTCTGTTGACAATCATCAGCGGCGTCGCCAGCAGCGTCACCGCCACGTCGTCGTCCACGACGGTGGTGGTGGATCCATGCATTCATCATCAGCCGCCTCCGTTACCGGGCAACGCTCCTTCATCCCCTTACCCCCACCCTCGCACATCTCACCCCCCGATGACGTTCCCACTCTCTCACTAAGGGCAGAACGCCGCGTGGCGCTGTACGGGGAGTCGAGAAACTCACCCTCGCGCCTATGATTCAATTACGTGCGTTTCCTTGGCTTGTGAGAACTTGCCTCTGTTGGCCGGTTTATTCACTCTATCGGAAAGTAGTCTAATGTCCTGCCTGTGTTCACGTAGAATTTGGATGTCCTACAATGCTTCGGTAAGGGTTTTTCTTGTCTAACATAAACTAAAAACAAAGGGTACTTATTTCAGGTTGTGTTCTGATCTTAAGGTTAGCTTTTGTTACTAGTTTACATTTCAGGGGTCGTTTCAACATTCAATGTCTGATTGGAATCAATGACAAACTATTAGACAATATCAAGGTATAGCTGTTTGTAACTGAGGATGTCTGTAAGTACTGTATTTCCTACCATAATACTTTTAGTCCAACCGGAAAATACAGGAGCGGCAAAGGAAAACGATTATATTTTGTTATAATATGCTTTTACTTGTCCTGTACCCCGAAAGATGGACAGAAAAAACGCCATATAAAGTATTGTTACACTTTCACTTCCACTATTTCTTAGAACTGCAATAATACCTACATTTTTTGTAAGGAACCGGCTTGAAACATAGAAATCTAAAAAATATATTTCGCAAAAATTCCCAACTTCTTAGTATAGACACAATTAAATTCAAATCGTTAATCGCCTGTTTTTTAAAATTTCACAACAAAAAGTGCTAATATAATAATATAATTGAACTTCCTCGGCCAACTCAGTGTGTGGGTACCTAATTCTTGTTTAGCGTAACTTATAAACAAATAGTACGTTTTTAGTGAGACCTCCATGTTGAGGTTTCTTTTAGCATTCATGTTTTGATTAATGCAACATCTGGAACTTATCCTGTAGTTTTCATGTCGATAATCCCCCATGCTTCAAATATATGTCATTGTACTGAAGAAGATCACTTTTGTGATCGAAGAGTTCACTACAGCAAATTGATGATGATTTTTTGATACATGTGGTTTTTATTGGCTAGGCATGTGGGATTATTTAAGTTTTACCGAGTTTCAATCAAAATTTTGCTTATGCTACAAGCTTATAAAGGTATTCCCAAAATTCAGGCAAGTTTGAATTGAATAGAAAACACAGTTCATTTTTATATTGTTTTTTTGATTGAGTCATAAAGTACACAGAATAGGGTTATGTATGGAATAGCATATCAGGCAAACGACCTGTGGGCTTATTGACATTTGATTTCAAATTACCATATAAAAAGGAATTCAAAGTCTACAGACACTCTTGCATTGAAGGAGGAAATACAGCGCTGCATCAACAAAATTCAACCACCTGTATATATGTGTGTATAGTTCATTTCACGGTTTTTTGTGGTTACATCACAATCTCATACGAAATAAGTAAACAGATTGACCAGCTGTACTATCGCACTGAGCTCAGCTTCCCTAAGGGAAATTGCACCAATTCATGTGGCATAAATATTTTCAAGGTTTTTGGCACGTTACACTAATACTACAGCAATTGCTTTCATACATCCATCTCTGTCACACTCATCGCCTTGAAAATTTAGTCAGTGAGTTTACATTTATTAATCTACAGTGTCGAATATCAAAAGGTACTTTACATAATGGTGCATAAGGCAAATAGTATTTCATTAATAATATATTGAGTTTCTCCACACCAATCCAAAAATACTATTTGAAAACTATTGTATCTCGCTGGGAATTAGGAACACCCATTTAAGATGTTACACTCGACTAGAGTAACGATGATGGCTCTTATATCAAATATTTGATAAATGCTAACAGATCCACCTAGCTGGCCTTATTGGCTGACCTCACCCAGGGAATTGAGTTTTTTACCCTAGAATGTTACGTATCATGAACAATTCAATACCTATATTAGTTGAGAGAACCCCAGTTTTGAGTACAAAACGAACCTCATTGTCTTACATGATTTTTTACACACTATTTTATGTTTTCAACAACACTAAAATAAGAAACACAATCCAATATCAACATAAAAAATAATGTTAAAACCATCTAGTGTCATTCAAAGCTGTTTGATTCTGATATAGAAAAATCTTCTATAGATCAGTGCTCCCAAGTTTTCAGTAACGTAACTTTACGTATTGTGCCTGATTTTATAAATATATAATTATGGATAACTTCAAATATCAATTGTTCTTCCTCGTTTCGCTGCAAGAATGTTTCCCTAATAAAAAATAAGAAAGAAGCACATCTTTATAAATAGATTATTCTCTTAAAATATATTAACTGTAGTTGATGATGTTTTTGTCGAGGTTTATTAATATGGCTCCTTCCGGTCTGCATACTAAATTAATTAACAATGTTTATAACATGTTACAGAGAATGTCAAACATCTGAGCCACCTGAAAAATAAGTATAAAAAAGACAAGTCCGGATATTACTTCATTAAGACGTTGTTGGTAGTATGTGCCACCCATAACAAGCGTGGAAAATTCTTAGATAGTTAAAACGCAACAGAAGTAAGCTGGTTTACTAGTAACAATGTAAATATCCGAGATAGTAATTTTAGAGAGTGAGTCAGTCAATTAGTAATATATATATATATATATATATATATATATATATATATATATATATATATATATATATAAAATACAAGTAATTGAATGTTTTTATTTCCAAAAATATCAAGTTTAAGTAAAGTGACTAATGTTTAAAGTAAAAACTCAATCCAAATAAGACGCAAACCTTCAAAAAAGGGTGAATATAAAAGTTAGTACTCACTCTTATAGCAAATAGCCTTCCCCTTCCTTTCATAAGTTCAATCAGATCTACACTATAACGTTTACTTGTCAATCTATTGACTGGTTTTGTGAATTAATTGCATGACAAAACGTGATTGTCAACAGCTATATGCGGGGAAATAGAGCGACCCTAAAACAATTCAACAATTTGAAATGAAATTAAATGTTTATTATTCTTAGCCCTAAAGCTACTTCCTATAGTTTATAATAGTATCTTACTCAAGTAAAAAACAAAAAACAGTAATTCTAAATTCCTTTAAAATCATAGTAAATGCAACAATAGCAAATGCGAGATAATATCATACAGTTATCTTAACACAGAAAGCACATATATTATGCCATTTTATCTAGATACAATTGCTATTGCACATTTTTGCATATGGGATGTTCTAGTGAATTCTATATCAAAAGTGTTACGTCCTCGGTATTAGATGTTCCTGCAAGTATTCAGGCAATAATTGATTTTTTGTTATAAAAATAAATAAGCCATTTGACATTCCAACCTTTTGCTGTATTGAAAGCCATCCCAGGGCTTTTAACATTAAATTAATAGGCGTATAACACAAACTAATATAGTGCGCATAGCCAAAGTTTTTTTTAGTTGTAGTTTGTTGTTACCACGTGATATTAGTAACCACTAAACCAATTATAATTAATTTTTTTTATATGGGTCATAGTGGAGATTACAATATTTTTGGAAAATCTGTCGGTAAACGCCGGACGGAACAAATATCAACTCTTTATACAAGACCTTTACTTGCCTTAGTTACACAATTGCGACTCAAGCTTCGGTTGTTTTTCCATATCAGTACCTAAACACAAGTGTTTGGTACTTTTACCCTATATTATTTTATTAAAGGACATTGATAGTTTTTACCTTGGTCGTCAATAGGCCTGAGAAATTCTTAGAATCATCACCGATAAATCCACTGACTATTGTTGCTCTCTTGTTGGTTACCATAAAGGATTCTTGTAAGTTTTTATACTAGGTATGTCGCACAGTAAAATGGACTTTTGAAAGATATCCGATACAAGTAGCGTCATCTGTTATACTAGCATTGGATATGTACATCTGTCGTTGATGCACTGTCAAAATTTCATGACAATCGAACCACTTCATGCGGAATTATCGCGTTCAAAGTGACAGCACGTTTTTAGCATCGGTCGAAAAATGAGCATCGAATAAAGAGCTGATATTAAGTTATGTGTTAAACTTGGTAAAACATTTACCGAAACACATCAGATGTTGATGCAAGTGTATGGTGATGATTGATTGTTTATCTCATAGCCGACACCACGAGTGGTTTACACGGTTCAAAGAGGGTCGTGAGTCGCTGAAAGACGATGAACATGTTGGCCAGCCAAAATTTGAGATTACGCCAGAAACCGTCGAAAAAGTGCGTGAATGTATGAAAAGTGATCCAAAATCTTCATTGAGATACATAGAAATGGAATTAAATATCTATACAGGTTCAATCCATCGCATTTTGACCAATAATTTCGGCATGAGAAAGGTGTTGTTCACGGTTTGGTCCGCACAAGCTCACGGATGACCAAAAATTTGTTCGAATTCAACATTCGAGAGACATCATTAAAGAGGCCAGAAAAGACAAAAACTTTCTGTACAACATTGTGACTGGTGACGAAACTTGACAAAAAATGGCATTTTAACCATTAACCACTCCCCATATTCTCGTTATATGTGTGACTATTTTCTGTTCGGTAAACTACATTATTGGCCATGAAGGGACAGCGGTATGTCGGCGTAGAGGCCATCCAAAAGGCGTCGACTACCAATCATCATTCGAAAATCTTTTGGTCCATGTAAATCGCTGTATTAACTATGGAGACTATTTTGAATAAAATAAATTTGATTTTCCAAAACAAAAAATGTTTGTTCATTTTTTTCTTTGTCCTGTTCACTTTGAGACCGACCTTGTAAATAGCAGTTAGCTTATAAATGGTTTTGAAGTATTTTTGATGTCATTTATAGCTTTGCCATCCAATGAAGAACATTTTGATTCAACCTGCTTGAATTTTCAGTTAACTTATACCTTATTTATTGGACGAGATTATATTTTTGGGGCAACCAGTGTTTAATGTAGAATGAAACCGCTCAGAAAGTTTTCGCACTTCTGTCGTTTCTAGGAATACGCACCATGTCAAATAGATTATGCAAAAGTAATATATTCTGTCGACACTGCTCTTTAACAACTCTATTCTATTTCATGTAATGTTCGACAACTGTTTTTGTATTATGCAACACAATATTGATTAGCGTGGGAGAAAGAACTAAATATGAAAATCGTGGGCATTACCGGCCTACCATTTCATTTAGTATGCTGGAATTTACAACCTTTTCATTTTTCATTCAGGTGTATCACGCCATAATGATTTTAATAATTCAACAGCAGCAATGTACCACGCAATTTAGTAGATTTTTTTATTGCCCTCACACCATCATTCTATAAATACGATTGTATTAGAGCTTGAAAATTGTACATCATCATGATGTGTATGCATTTCTCAAGCTGTTGTCCACTGGAGGACCAATTTCAAAAGTATTTAAATTTTTCCTCGAGGTGGTTACGATTATACCAAACTGAATATTACAAAGGCTGATCAGTTTCCAATACATTGGTATTACGAAATATTGGTAAAGTTTCATACGCCCACAAACCACGTTTAAACTCTAACCTACGAGACGACAACCCCTGAAATTCTTATTTCATTATACTGTGTGATATGAACTGTACCATCGAGTCTCAATCCAGTGATCTTAATCTGGTTTACACAATTTTATACATCACAAGGAGAATAATCTTACGTTATTTTTCATAATCACTTTCTCGTAGCTCTTGATTAATATTGACGTGGCAATAGCGTTTAATGAATTTCAATCTTGTGTGAGGGAAGACACAGCATTTTCGTTTCAGTTCTGCAAAAAATATGAATATAATCTGTTCACCTGCCGAGTCTTTTGAAATGTTGCCAAATTAAAACTACGATATCTAGAAATATCGTTGTTAAGTCGCGCGTGTCATAAGAGATCGAGAGGAAAACAGCGGACAATATAAATGCGGAGAGTAATAAATTAATATTTGAGACAAGATCAACTGTGGTTCTTATTAGTTTTTGTTTTGATATTATGGGACGGTGGACACCAATAGCCATGAATGACGAGTTGTAATATAGTTCCATTCAAATAAAAAAAAACTAATATGAATATTTGTACTCACCACTGCTCTAATTACATTGTGTTTATATGATGTTCAAGGAGTGATTCCTGAGTTTATTTGTGGAAAAGTACCTATCGACATTTATGTCAAAAAATATTTAAAAATGGACGATATCAAGAAAATGTTCTGAAAATCCTGAATGTATAGGGGTGATTACTATTTTTACACAAAATGAATTCGGCTGTAAATTTGGCTACTCCTACAGTTTTTTAAATTTGACTAGTTCATATATCAGAGTTCTCAACAACTGCTTGTAAAACACTACTCTGAGTTTCCTCTAAAGATTCATTTTTTCGAGATGTAACAGGCTTTTTGAATGTATCATATTCATTTCGAGTCTAAGAAAGTGGACTTAATAGGCTGCCTTCTTTCTTTAGTATTTTTGTAGAACAAAATGTCGCACTTCAGCATGTCGAACTTCTCTTCATTGCTAAAATGACCTGGCATCTTTGAGGATAATAAAGCAATATTAACAATACTTCGTGGCAGATATTTACATCAAGTCAAGCATATTATGTTTGCAACGCCTACTTAAAAACAAAAAACCAAAAAAAAACGCATTTTTCCTTGTAACCAAGAAAATAAATGTAGCATTTGATACATCTTTGAATTCGTATAAAAAGTGCTACTAGATACAATGTGTATTTTTTTTTTGGACCATATAAAAAATAAACTTGATGATGGTTTCTCAAAAAGGAACTGTCGGGTACAAAACTTCATCATGTGGTCCCTAAAAAGTGCAAATGGAAAAGTTTCATTAGTTTTTTGATATTTTTTAAAATAGTCAGATTAAAATAGAAATGATTTGGTCAAAATAACTCGGTAAGCCATGAAATGTTTACAAATTTCTCATATCCATGTAAATATGCCCCTAATTTAACCTAAGATGTATGTCCCACAGGTATTGTGATCGCCATGCATAGAATCCTTATCTTGGACTCCCTACACCGGGTGTAAAGTTAGTAGTGGTTCAACGGAAGTCAGGTGATAGAGGGCCTCAAAACATGTCGAATCAACCTCTGTATGCGTGTTCCGAAATTTTATAGTTCAGAAGATATTTGCATTTTGTGAAATTTTGAAAAAACGGAATAACTAACTTTCAATCGCAATTACAACTAAACCATTAGGTTTAGGGCTGTGATTTTTTTTTCTGAGATGAGCTAAATGGTTAGTTTCAGCAATGGTTATGTCACTGTTTAACAGAGCTTATTAGAAATCAACGCAAAAATCATAAATTCATTTTTTTGTGAAAAATCTCTTCCATCACTCAACTTTGGAGGGCTGTAAAAAAATTAGGTTGTATTTTATTATTAATTTTATTGTAAAAACTATTTCAATCCATGTAGAATAAACTCAAAATTGCAGCTTGCTACGATAAGTGCCTCACCAGTTTGTTTGACGCAGGTGGGTATCTATACATGTAAACAAGAAATCCTATTTTACGAGCTACAGTCCAAAGACTTGACGGATTTTGACATATGAGGTACTGTTAAGGCCTATTCATACTCAGCCTAGTGCTGTGACCGGCACGTGATCCGCCCGGCGAAACTAAAAAGATTCTTCCTGAAATTTGGCTGGACTTATTCACACTAGGCCGGCATGAGGAAGTGGCCGTGTTCTCAGTGCCCTCGACGACGTCGAACCGTGATCATCCCACTTTTTTGAAACGATATTTTTCGATTTTCACGGCCGTGTTTTTATTTAATTTGGTGAATATTTTGATATAATTGGTCAAAAACATGAATGATGAAAAACTAATTGAATTTGTTATGTTTCCCCCTATAGCCATCGTGGTAGTTGAAGTATAAAAAAAAGTCCAGAATTAATGTAATAATTGTAAGTTCATTCTCTGAAAATTTTGCTATCTCGACCTCACGTGAACACAACTGAATTGTCAGAGCACGGAGAAAAATACTGACCGATGTGAATTGAAAATACTGTGAACTCACGTCTACCAGAATCACTGGCACGTCACGGCACTGTCACGTCACGGCTAAGTGTGAATAGACCTTCAGCTTCGTCCTAGCAGTGCGCGTGATACTGTGTGTAACATAGTAACTCGGCATCCCAGGTGCGGGAGCGTTCAATCTCCGCGGAATGTGTATCTAACGTTTGGAGTCTGAGTAGAATCATGTCATATTCTCCGCGAGATTGTGCAATAATGCATTACTATTATGGTGCTGCGCTAGGAAATGCTCGCATGTATCGGGAGTATGTAGTTAGAAGAGGTGGACCACACCGGCGGTATATCCCGGAGTGCCGCATACTTGGCACTCATTGTCAGCTAGAAGCGCCGAGGATACGCCCAGAAGAAATAGAATATATAATAGAAGCAGCCGAGAGAGATCCTTCTATAAGCACCAGAGCCATTGCCCGAAGCAGAAACATATCTCATACTTCAGTGTACACAATACTATGCTCGGAGAACATGCATCCTTACCATGTACAAAAAGTACAAGAATTGCTTCCAAGCGACTATGCACAACGGGTTGAATTTTGTTAGAAGATGTTGAGGTCCGAAGAGGATGAAACTTTTTTCGACATCATCTTATGGACAGATGAATCCAACTTTAACCTCAATGGAATATTCAGCATGCACAATTTCGATTCATGGACCATAGAAAATCCACACGCTATTGACACAGCTTTCAACTTTATGGGCTGGAGTATTCAAAAAATTAATTGGACCATACGATTTGCCCGCCAGGTGGAATGGTCAGTCATATCTTGCTTTTCTGTAAAGCAGTTTGCATGAGCTGCTAGAGGATGTACAAAAATTAGCCATCGAAGTTGCACATACCTCCTTCATCTTCTGGCCTCCCAAAATACTGAACTGCAACGTCGCATTAGCGCCTAAGGTGGTTAAGCAAGAAGTGGCGAAATGATATGGACTATAGAAGAGTAGCGTCACTCCGTCATTAAAACAGTCTTTGGCAAGGTGTCTGAAATTACAGTGTGGTATACCAAATCTTACATGCAGTTAAACTGTGATGTCTGTGATATAGCAGCTAGTCAGGAGGAAGATAAACATCCAGGAATGAAGGTCACCTGAAGGTAGTTGACCGCAGAACACTGGATTGTTTTACGTGTTGCGAAACTAGCAGGAAATGGGGTGCTAATATTTCGATGCTCCGCTAATGATGTAAAGGCGACTAGACAAACATGGAGGATTATAAGATCATTCGATAGCGACTCCAAAGGCCCACCGTTTTTTTATGCTCTCCTAAAAAGTTGTTAGTTGTAAGTTACATCGTGCTGGAACTCTTTTTATTGAACAACTAAACTTTTGTGATTCATGACATGTAGTACCAAAAAGAAGAAAATACGATACAAATTTGTTATTTAGTTTTGCATTCTACGTCAATGATTATTGCCAAACATTTCCAAAGTAGATTGTTCAAGTATATTGCGAGAAAATAGATGTGCTGTTCCATTTCTTTATTTAATTTTATACTCTTCAGTCTACATTATTCATGTTCCCTGAAAAATAAATACGAACATTCAAAAAACAAAGTTTTTGTTTTCATCTAAACTGAAAAAGCTTTTAGGATGTAAGCACACAGTTTGGAAAATCTGGTTTCTTTTCTGGTTACTAAGTTTAGCGCTCTTACACTCATTTTCAAACTTGTGACCGAACAATAATCCATTCCAACCTCTGTTAGAATCCGTATAGTAGTTACTGATATTGCACAATGTCAAGGAAACTAGAACGACAGGTGGGTTATCGCCAATGGGTGGAACGCTAAAGCACTCTATTTTTCAAGTCTATTTTCCAGAAAATGCTATTTATCATATATCGTCTAGACAGAAAAAATTATAATACGTATTATCCTGTATAAACTCAATTACTCTATGACATGCCAAACTAGGCATTACTCTGTTGAAATCAATACAATTAAAAGTAGTGAACCCATTCAGGTGAACCAACCGCTTGTAACCTTTCTTCCCTTTATTTGGATACCTTGGTCGCCCCCAGGCAGTGAATTATAAACAAAAAAAACCTATTGTATACCGGCATGTATGTGGATGTATCTATCCACTTGAAGGGTGGATATAAAGCTGGACATACACGCTAATAATATGCTAAGCAGCCTGGTTAACTGACTATTATGGATTTTCAGATTCATGATTCCGCCACAATATGATCTGTCTGAATATTTTGGTGAACAAATCATAATCAACTGTCTCTACCCACACTCCGCCGATACATGACGCGAATGCGTACCTAAAATCTCCCAGCGTTTGAGAAGCTTCATTCCATCCAGGGCCTTTAATTTTCTTACCTTTCGTCTTTCACTCATACGCAATTGGTCTATAAAATGCTCAAGTTGATAATTCCTTTATTACCAACGGCAGATAATGATATATCAATTTTCCTATTTTTAAATCTTCAGAACACAGCACTTAGAAATACGATATATACACACTCCTTAAAGTGTTTTGAAGGGTGCTCCATGTAAAATTTCTCTAAGAATTCTAGTTGCTATGCTCAAATCTCTTATTGTTAGTGTAACCTGTTTATTGCATGTCCTTTCGGTAAACATTAGCGTGTATGTTTAGCTTTTGGAGTTTGGATGAAGAAGATGCAAGAGGTATGCATCTTCTGTCCTCCAAAAATTCCGAATTGCAACCTAGTATTAGCACCGAAGACCGTCTAAAAAGCATGATTGATACTGGAAGGTAATGTCCGAGCAATAAATTATAGATAAAAGGTACCGCATGCTATAGAGGCGCGTGGCGTGGTTGTCTTCAGTGGCGGTGGGCTATTGCTGTTGATTAGGTGTGGGCTTAATTAAATTCCCAATATGGTGTGATTTTCAAAACAGATTACATCTTTATTTGTAATATATCTCCAGGCTTGTGAAAAGCAAAATATGTCTTTCAAATTTCAATATTCAGGGAGAAGCAGGTTGTTTGATTAATTTTGATATGGTAGGTTGGATGTTTGGTATTGAATAGACAAGCCGTAAGTGCTAGGCTACCGAACATAGTTACGTGTGGAAACTGAACATTCTCATCTAAAATATAAATATGAAAAACGTTTAGTTTACGAAATTAGCGCTGGCTATTTATCCTTCTTGCAACTAATTTCATTAGCTCCGAAAAGTATTTCACCAGTATTTAGTTTAACCACTTTCTGTGTCTATACAAAACTGCATTCTGGTCTACATGCTTCTTACTTTGTAGACATACTGGTAGGTTCAGCCACTTTAGACAGAAACCAAATATATAGAATTTTTGCTTTTCCAGAAATCCTCCCAATGCTAATACAAAAAATTATGATCAGTTATGATTTGTTGATTTTATTCATCTGTGACTTCCTAGTTTAGTCCTATGACGGACATTTGAAATGTGTCCATAAAATGATTTGTAGGAGCCACTGTTGTGGTTGATTTCGCGATAGTAATTGTCTCCTGTAGATTGAGATATTGCTCAACCAGTGGTGTTATCCAGGAAAAGATCTGGGGGGAGGCCCAAGATCCAAGGAGACACGAAAATTCCGTCTCGTGGCGGGGAGGGGTGTCTTGGAGATATAAAACTGCACAGCAGAGGGGGCGACAGAAGGTATAACATGCTGTAATATGTAGAAGAAGCGTAATGAGCTGTTGCGCTTCGGGAGGGTAGACTCCGAGAAGCCCCAAAGCCCTCCCATGAATACACCGGTGTGCCCATACCAGAATAGGGGTATGTGGGCCTAGCTCAAACAGTTCCGCGCTTCTTTCTAATATCATTGGGATTACAGCCAGCCAGCGGCGGCGACGACGAAGTAAATAAGAAATGAATAAGTCCTTCTTGATTCAATTTACAAATTAATGTATTAATCAAAGAAACTATCATGTTTTTAGTCATAAAATATACCAGATATTTGAGAAACAAAATAGTATTTTAAATTTCAATAGGTATTAAAAGTAATCCATGTAATTTTTTCTTATGAATGTGGAAGTGGAACAACCAGCGGGTACGCTTATGCAGTCGGCGGCGCGACACCTCAAAGACAAAAGCTGTATTTTGTGTTTTTGGCTCACAAAGAAATTGACAGTAGCTAGAAAAAAAGTCATATTTTTCTATTTAACTCTTACGTTTAGTGGATTTAGCATGGATAATCAGTTGTTGTTTGAGTGTTCTGGAGAGCAATAGTGTTGTAGAAGAAAGAAAATGTCTCGACAACAAACAACCCCGCGTGAGAGACGAATGATCATCTAATGTTATGAGATGGGTATATCCAGCGCGGAGATAGCAGATCAGTTTGATATGTCTGTAAATTATACGTTCTTTTTGATCATAGTACACACTTTCAGTGTATAGAATAGAAACATTGTATGTATAATGGAAATCTATGTTGAATAACAATATGCATTTTTTGAGAATTCTAGATTGATTTATTACTTGTTTGTATTTTAAAGGATATTATTTTTATTTTAATTGCATGGAATTGACTGTTTTATTTTATTATTTTATACTATATTATATATACTCCATAATCATTTGAATTTTTATTGAACCACTCACTACCTTATTATAACAATGAGCTGATGGATTATAATTTATTGTTTGCACAACCTACGTTTTTGACTTGAATGCCAAATATTTGACCTACCATAGAAAAATTCATCTCTCAATCTCTGTTTGGGAATCTGACTGACCAGTTATTAAACAGACCATCGACAATGAGTAATCAGGGGAGCAGAGACACTTCCTTCCGCGACCTGTCTTTATGTAGAGGGTCCTTTTTTTTTCCTGTATAATTTATTGTCGGTTTATTTCTTTCATCTCCTATACCGCCGTCTGAACAAAAGCTAAACATAGACGGTAATGTTTACCGAAAGGACATGCAATAAACAGGTTACAATAACAATAAGAGTTTTGAGCCTAGCAACTAGAATTCTCAGAGAAATTTTACATGGAGTACCCTTCAAAACACTTTAAGGAGTGTGTATATTTCGTATTTTCAAGTGTTGTGTTCTGAAGATTTAAAAATAGGAGAATTGATATATCATTATCTTAAAAATCGCCGCAAATCCTTCCACTCTCAAATCTGCCGTTGGTAATAAAGGAATAATCAACTTGAACATTTTATAGACCAATTGCGTATGAGTGAAAGACGAAAGGTATGAAATCAAAGGGCCCTGGCTGGAACGAAGCTTCTCAAACGCTGGGAGATTTTGGCTACGAATTCGCATCGTATATCGACGGAGTGTGGGTAGAGACAGTTGATTATGATTTGTTCACCAAAATATTCATACAGATCATATTGTGGCGGAATCATGAATCTGAATATCCGTAATAGTCAGTTAACCAGGCTGCTTAGCATATTATTAGCGTGTATGTCCAGCTTTATATCCACCCTTCAAGTGGATAGATACATCCACATACATGCCGGTATACAATAGGTATTTTTAGTTTATAATTTACTGCCTGGAGGCGACCAAGATATCCAAATAAAGGGAAGAAAGGTTACAGGGGGATGGTTCACCTGAATGGGTTCCCTACTTTTAATTTTATCTATTTCAACAGAGTAATGCGGAGTTTGGCATGTCATAGAGTAATTGAGTTTATACAGGGTAATACATATTATTATGCTTTCTGTTTAGACGATATATGATAAATAGCATTTTCTGGAAAATAGGCTTGAAAAATAGAGTGCTTTAGCGTTCCACCCATTGGCGATAACCCACCTGTCGTTCTGGTTGCCTTGACATTGTGCAATATTAGTAGCTACTATACTGATTCTAACAGAGGTTGGAATGGATTATTGTTCGCTCAGAAGAGCGCTAAACTTAATAACCAGAAAAGAAAGCAGATTTTCCAAACTGTGTGCTTACATCCTAAAAGCTTTTTCAGTGTGGATGAAAACAATAACTTTGTTTTTTGAATGTTCGTATTTATTTTTCAGCGAACATGAATAATGTAGACTGAAGAGTATAAAATTAAATAAAGAAATGGAACATCACATATATTTTCTCGCAATATACTTGAACGATCTACTTTGGAAATGTTTGGCAATAATCATTGACGTAGAATGCAAAACTAAATAACAAATTTGTATCGTATTTTCTTCTTTTTGGTACTACCCAGTCATGAATCACAAAAATTTAGTTGTTCAATAAAAAGAGTTCCACACGATGTAACTTAAAACTAACAACTTTTTAGAAGAGCATAAAATAACGGTGGGCCTTTGGAGTCGCTATCGAATGATCTTATAATCCTCCATGTTTGTCTAGTCGCAAATGAAACCTCATAAGCTAATAATACTGATGACATTCCGGCAATCACGGTGGCTTTTTTAAGCAAATACATAAGTTATTCTTTGCGTTTAGTGGCGTTAGAACTTAAGCGACGATCTCTCAAATTCCAAATATGTTAGAATAAGAATAGTCGCCTTTACATCATTAGCGGAGCATCGAAATATTAGCACCCCACTTCCTGCTAGTTTCGCAACAGGTAAAACTATCCTTCATTCCTGGATGTTTACCTTCCTCCTGACTAGCTGCTATATCACAGACATCACAGTTTAACTGCATGTAGGATTTGATTTACCACAATGTAATTTCAGACACCTCGCCAAAAACTGTTTTAAGGACGGAGTGACGCTACTCTTCTATAGTCCATATCATTTCGCCACTACTTGCTTAACCACCTTAGGCGCTAATGCGACGTTGCAGTTCAGTATTTTGGGAGGCCAGAAGAAGAAGGAGGTATGTGCAAGTTCGATGGCTAATTTTTGTACCTTTGGACTTTCGAAGTATTTTCAATGCGATGGTGCCCATGCCATTTTGCACGGGATGTACGGCATAACTTAGACAGTGCCTTTCCTAGCCGTTGGATTGGTAGAGGTGGACACATACGATGGCCTCCAAGGTCTCCCGATTTAAATCCTCTAGATTTGTTTATATGGTGGTTTTATAAGGAGATAGTCTATACATCTGAATAGATAAATGTCAACCAACTGCGCCAGAAAATTGATGAAGCAAAAATAAAAATTATGGAAAAGACCAAACGACAATTTTATTAGAAGGTGTCGCTTGAGTATAGAAAATAATCTAGACCATTTCGAACATGTTCTTTAAAAGTTAGTTAAATTAAATTATCTTCCATATTTGTCGGTAAATCGCCATAAAGAGCGGCTAAACACAATAGGTTCTGTACTTGTAGCTGGTAAGGGTTCTATTCCGTTTCTTACGTTTATCGCATCTCAACAACGAATGTGACATGATACACTCATCGTAGCAAGCTGAATTTTTCAGAGTTTATTCTACATAGAGTGAAATAATTTTTACATTAAAATGAATTATGAAATACAACCTCAATTTTTTTGTATCGCCCTCCAAAGTTGAGGGATGGAAGAGATTTTTCACAAAAAAATTGATTCAGGATTTTTTTGCGTTGATTTCTAATAAGCTCTATTAAAAAGTGACATAACCATTGCTAAAACTAACCATTTAGCTCATCTCAAAAAAATCACAGGCCTAAACCTAATGGTTTAGTTGTAATTGCGATTGAAAGTTCATTATCCCGTTTTTTCGAAATTTCAAAAAATTGCAAATATCTTCTCAACTATAAAATTTCGGACCTTACATATAAGGGTTCATTCGATATTAGGCCCTCTATCACCTGACTTCCGTTGATCCAGTACTAACTGTACAGCCTGTATACTCGAAAGAAAATGTAACTCCCAGTCGTGATTAAAAAAAACATATATATATATATATATGAAAAATTAAAGCTTCCGCCTTTTGTTGGGTACTTCGACAAGATTTAAGCAAAGAGGACTCTTTATACTTTTTTTAATTCTCTCTAGCTTTCAATGGACTTTGCCATCAGCTAGAGAGAATTAAAAAAAGTATAAAGAGTCCTCTTTGCTTAAATCTTGTCGAAGTACCCAACAAAAGGCGGAAGCTTTAATTTTTCACCTAACTGGTCTAGACGACAATGACCACGTCTCAATATATATATATATATATATATATATATATATATATATATATATATATATATATGTATATATATATGTATATATATATATATATATCGTCTATTTCGCTATAATGCTGATATTTTAACTTCAAGATATAATCACGATTGCCGCTCACTTGTCTTACTGTATATAAAATATCAGTCAAATCTTTTTAAAGGTGTTCTATTTTCATTGTCACTGAGTATACTTTATGGAAACCATAAAACATGTTTAATAAAACTGCTTTACGCTAAGCAAGCAAAAATCAAATCTTTTAGAAATATCAACTTTTCTTATGTGGAATCGCTTTCATAGCCCAATTGATATTCGGAAATGCGAAATTACCGCTTTTCATACCGACGCGACGCACAAAACTGAATGTAAAGCCGGCTGCCTCAAAAGCTCGTCACTCCGCATTCATGAATATCTTGGTCGATGAACCATTCGATGTGCATTTGTATTGCCTTGTGTCGTTCTGTGTCGCGATTTCAATGCATCCTATGCCTTTTTTCTTCTTTGCCATTTTATAGATAACCCAAGATTTTTTGTTGCGTTTTTTAATAACTCAATTTCAAACTTTGGTAGGTGTAATCAGAACATATTTTTAGGTAGTTTAGGTAATGGGAAGTTCTGAGTAAAGCAACGTGAATCCATTTTTTCCTCATTATTTTCTGTTAATTGGCGGAGAACGAAATAAAAAATATGCAGAATCAATTACTGTACGGCTAAGTTATCTCCAAATTAAAAGAAATAAGTGGGCTGGCATTTGACAGTATAGTCAGTACAACTACTTTATCTATTTTACCTACGTCAATCTACATACAATTTTTGTTTGTGGGGCCAAACTAATGTCACGAATGTCTAAACTGCTTTCACAAAATTGTTAAATATACTGTGTTAGTTTCCACAAAGTAATTATTTCTGTTTAATATTTGTGATTACAGTACTCTTCCATTTAAACTTAACCTTTGTCTGAAATCAAAAACGTTCCGACTTTTGTTGTCCAGGAATACTAATGGGGGCAGACAGAGTTAAAAAATGTTGGTTACAAGTAAAAAGTTGCTGTAATCTAAGTGTCTTTAGAGTAATTTAAAAATACATATTTATTTTCAGCGCCATTTCAATAGATATCGAAAAATAAAAAATACTTCATTGTTATTTTTTGCATATACGTCTCAGTTATTTTCGTTTCATAATCCCAATCCATTTTAAATGTAACAATTAATTGTAATAGCTCAAAAAAGTTTTAACTTGGTTTATTTATAATTAAATCAGGAAAATAATTATTTTATCCATAACTAGAAATCAGTTGAATATAACACAACCTTATTATGCATGATAATTTTATGCTAAGAAAGATTTACTCCTTTATTCAAAAATGTTTTGTTGCTAGGCAATAAGAAAGGCAAAAGCTCAAATTCAGCACTCTCATTTGTGTTGTACAAATTATTTAAGATGAGATTACGTACCTACGCTACCAATGTTGTCTGTAGAATATCTTTTCAGACGTGGGGAGAGGTAGCACTGGTTGCATGCACTTATCTCCTAGTCAGAGAAATCTTTTAATAACCACAAAATTTTATTAAATTATTTGTACCTCCCTCTGGGATAGGAAATGCACAAAATTGCCTACCCTTAACAAAATCAACACACATTCAAGAGGAGGGTTAAGTTTGATATGATTTTTTTGCATCTACAAGAAGGGCACATGCGAAGGATCGCTAAACATTTACCATTCGTATTGGAACAGACTGTCGACTTTACACTAAAAAAGTATATTCTGAGTGTTTTTAGTTTTGTCTAACATCCTGAAGTAGTGAAACTCGCGCTCTATAGCGCAAACTTAAAAGTTTTGCATAAAAAGATATGGCTTTATCCTCAGACTACAAATATAAATAGACTTACCATTCTTACGGCACTGTAATGCATGAAGACAAACAAACCCAATTCAAAACAAATACAAACAATAAGCTGTGTATGTGCAGACCACAGCTGATTCCACCAGTGGCGTAGGTGCTTTTTTGTAATGGTGTTCTGGTTAATACACCCAGTATCACCTTCCATGGCAGTGAAAAGAATAAACACAGAGAAGTAAACAAGGTTTTATTATTGGAACTTAATTATCAGGTTTATTGTTTCATAATACCTAGTACAAAGGTATATAAACAAGAGACAGAGTATTATGTAAATAATAAGAATTGAGTAGAAAATTTCCTGTCCAGAGTATGAATACAAAAAAAAATAGTAAAAAAGTGATAGTAACCATGGTCAAAAGTTGTATATAAAAAATATATATAAACAAACAGAAAAAGAATAAATAATTGACGCATCAATTTAAATATTCTGGCTTGATATTGAAGGCACAAAAAAACTCATTCCTTAAGAAAGATCTTAGCTTGAATAGTTTCCTGAAGTATTTAAAAAGTTTGTATCATAAATTCAACTCATTCGTTTTATTTAGGCAAGCAAAGACACAGATTTGGTTCAAACGATCTGACAGAATATGCTCTCTCAATGGTTTGTATAATGGACATTCCAGGAGGAGATGTCCTAAAGATTCGGTCTTTCGAGTATTACATATTGTACAATAGTCTGTTTGGTCAACCCTGTATGAAATATTGTTTAGGAAGATTTTGAGACTACATTTATTGTGGAGCTTAAGTTGGATTATAAATCGTTTTATACATAACGGTATACTTGGGGATTTAGCGTACTCTGTAGACTCTGATAGCCATTTAGCGCGTCAAAAAGTTCTTGTATTGATATATGCTGATCCAGATATGGATGTAAAACATCTAAAAAGCTAAAGTCAACATTGGGTGTAGGTTAATACATTATTTTGTAGTAGTCAATCCATGTTTGGAGGTTTATTTTATTTGGTTTAGTGCATATTTCAGTAAAACAATTCCTTTGGACTTGTCACTCTCCATAAGTCATTATTTATAATTCATTTTATAATTTTGCTTTTTATTTTTTTTTAATTATCAGGTTTTATTGATTTTGAAATAATATACTTTTTGTGAGTAATGATCGTACACGTTTTGAAGGGGCATTCAAGTTAGAGGTATAATGGTACAACTTAATGGTAAAATATTGTTCTAAAACTTGTTTACAGAGCAATGGAAAATGATTACTTAAGGGTTCATCTTCGAATACATGGTCCTTAAACACATTTCCGAATCCAAGAGGTAAATTTTGCAATGTATAATTTGTTAATATTTGTAAAACTCTTGTCATATTTTTTTGCCAACTTCTAACCTTTCCTTATATAACCTAAAGCAATGTTCTCCATATTTACACACATTTATTACAAAAGCGGAGGCTTTAACTAATTTTCCATACGTTTTTCTTATTAGTAATTTCGATATAGACTCTCCTGAAGTTTCTAACAAATCTAAACAACTCTGGCATTTTATAGACTTTTTTAGCCTCTTCGCAACAAAACCTGCAACATATGCAACAACATCTTCCAGATACATCGTAAGCTGCCAAGGACTTATTCGAAGAAAGTTTTTAAATTGTATAAAATCTTCCTCTATACTGTTTGATGATGAGGTCATATCCTCACTAATTTTGATCTCTAAAGATGATGATGAACAGTGCAAAATGGATGTGCTGTCTAATGCCACGACATTGGATGCTTCATTGCCACTTATTTCAGTATGAAGTAATACTTTTTTTTTAAATATTCTGAAACTGCTTCGAGGTAGGATTATTGCTGTATCCTCCTTTGCTTCTTATACAACTGAAGAAAATTTCCAAATGATCTTGAGATAATTTATATGTGAGAAGGTACTTCAGCTCTTTGGTTTCTTTGACTCTATATTCATACAGGCCCTTTAAACTGTTTATTGAAATTATGAATCCCAAAAATCCTAATTTTCTTCTAGAAAGTATAACTTTAGTGTCTTCTAATTTTAACGATTTCAAATAATCCTTCGCTTCTTCTAAGAAATTGAAATATTATTCAGTAGCAGGTGACAACGGTTTCTCATAAGGTTTTTTTGACATCCTATTCCTTGAATTAAAAACATGAAATAAATTGTTTACTGTTCTACAAAAATATGCTGTAGCTTCTGAATCCTTGAAGTCGGCCATAGCCAGATCTTTGTTCAAAAAGTCCAATGCTTCTGCAACGCTCTTGCTCAAAGTCTGGATGGCAAGTTTAACTTTCATCTTTTCATTCACTCATTTGGAGATGTTTTTTCCTCAAATTTGTTGCCGCATGCATTCCAGTATCTTCTTGCAACTTAGCTATCTTTTCTAAGAAGGTCCATTGGATTTTTTCTTCATTTCCATCAGTCAGTATTTTGAATGTCCCAAAGCAGTTTCTTATCAATTTAACCATATAGCAAGCATCAAAAAATATAAAGACAGGGTCTTTTGTGATTGGGTGCAAAAAGTAAGATTTGAAGTCGCCTTCCACGTTAAAATTTGCTCCCAACAGGTTGCACATCGCAACATTTGAGGGCGCTCCATCAAATGTAATTGATGTAACTGTGACACCTGATGAGTGGACGAACTCTAAACTCTAAAAGATTGGCTTTTTCTGCGCCAGTGAGTCCATTAATGAGAAAATAGCCAACTGGTATCTTCCAAGAACAATTCAGTGCAACTAGCATGAACACTAGCGCCTCTCTTGCCTCTTCGACAGTGTCTCCAGTGTCACCTGCATCACCAATGCCTAGGTCCACGTATCCGTACGTTCGCTTCCCATCCCACTCTACGTTCTTCATTATGCACATTTCGTCAAAAACTAGATTGCAGAGGATCTTTTTTTTTTGGTTTCTGGCTTCTGTGACTTTTATTTTCAGTGCTTGTAAAGCCTCTGTCAAAAATCTAGGAGACCCATTAACTGTTGCATACCACTTAGTTATGGTACTGGTGTGGGGTAATATTTTATTCAAATTTGTTCGTACATAGTTGTACGCCTTTTTTGAATAAAAGTGTAAAGTTAGCGCAAAACGACGCAGTTCTGCACTATATTTTTCTTTTTTTCGGCCTCTTTGAATTTTGTTGAAAATGTCTTCTGCAATGGAGCCCTGAGAAATGAGGATTTTTAACAACAATCAAAAAATAAACATGTAATCACTTACATCAAGCTTGTGTTGAGCATTCTCCGATATCGTATTCATTCGCTTCAAATGGTTTGTCAATGCTTGAAGAGACCAAATTTTGTTTGCTTGTCTTCTTGATTTGGCTCGTAAACAGTCAATTGTCTTTGTTTGTTTCTTATACGTGTTTTGAATGACTTTCCAGCAAATTGACCTTTTAAGTGGGTTTTCCAAATCAGTATAACGTATATCGCCGAAGTATCGAATAGGTTTTGTTTTCATTCTGAAACATTGAAAGCTTAAATGCTACTATAAAGCAAACGCCAAATCTATATAAACGTCACCTTTTATCAAATCTTTACTTCAGGTTTAATTACCACCAGACTATACTTGAAGAATCAAAATAAAAGCTTAATACCTTTTCCGTGGAGGTTCACCATCACTATCATTTTCTTTGAGGTTATCTTCCTCATTGTCACCTTTTGCTTCTATGAATGTGTTTAAAATCCTGAAATAATGAAAATACAATGCACCAAAATAAAGACTGATATTAGCTGGCTGATCTTGAAAATAAAAGTAGTTAGTTAGGCATGGGTACGGGACTGTGGTTTCACTGGGATACTTCCAGTACCTGATTGTGAAGCACTTAATGTAGCGGATTCAGATAATGACTGGATACCTGACAGCGAAGCTGATAGGGTGCTACTACCTGTTGTTCGATCTTGTTCAGGAAAACTGTATTCACATACCATTTCTGTTGCTACTACTGGTGACTTTATGTGTTCTCTGTTAATTTTTAAAATTTAAAATAACGTTGACAACTGCCTAGGAGCAGTTGTTTGATCTACCCACGATCGACCGGAGCGTCCACACCTTATTTAAGTCCACCTTCATTTCGGGCGGAGTGCACACCAATATCTCATTCCATTTTCAATAGATTTTTCAGTATGGAGAAGTGGCAGCGTCGCATATATTTGTTTATTTATATTTTTAGTCTGAGGCTTTATCTCACCGGGAAGCCACTCTGACGTTGCTAGCATCCGTAGTCAAACTAATCTATTGAAATATACAAATAATAATAATAGCAGCTCCCAGTGGCGGATTTAGATGGGTGAGCGGGGGGCGCGCCTCCCACCCCCACGTCTGACACTTGCTTTTGTAATCTAACACCATTGTGTTACTTTCTGACACATCATGGCGACAGAGGCGTACTAACTATAAGTTATAGCTGTAGGAACTGAGCATTGCGATTTTTTGGTATTCCAAATGCTGCCCCTCTTTGACAACACAATTCTTACGTATATACGAGTATTGTGACTTGTGACAAATCTAAGTCCGGGTAATCGGTAATATATCAGCTATACAGACTGCACTTAAAAAGTGATTTATTTTCTGTTTGCTGCTCAATAGTAATTTGGAAAGTGTGTAAAGCTTGACTGATTTTGTTCGGGGTTGGTGTTGCAGCGAAGCACTATGTTAGATGAACGCCTAAATTGGAACATTTATGAGATTTATTTAGCGGTGCGTCGATCGATGCTCAAAGTCAATACCACACGTCCCGCATCTCTTCTCGCGTATGTGTCTATTTATGTTGCTATATTGAATTTGTTTAAACCACAGAGCTGCTACACTATACGTGAATATATACCTGTATTTCTGTACTTGTTTTGTAAAAACATGCATTATCAAAATAATTACGATGTAACAGATATATTTTTTCCCAGGATTTCCAACATTTTTACATGCGATCAACACCGGTTCGAAAACTGGGAAAACAACTATGCCGTAAATCTAAGTTCGACAACGGAAGTCTGAAAAATAACTGTAACATTTTATATTGAATTTCAAAAACCCCAACCCCTACGGAGCGGGGCCGTGGCAAATGCTTGTTCCGGAAGTTGTTGTATCAAGCATAAAACGAGTTGTTACTGTAGATTAAGGCTTTTCTCACCGGGAGGACTTTCTCTGTGCGCGTCAGTGATAGCCAGTCTCACCTGCATCATATAGCAAGTGGAGTTCCTCAAGGCTCTGTCTTGGGGCCTGTGCTGTTCCTTCTGTATACAAGTGACCTGCCCGCATTGATTTCCTCCACATGTTCAGCTTATGCCGACGACACCAAGATTTACAATACTGTCGTAAATTCTGCTATGCTTCAACGAGATCTTGATATTGTTTGTCAATGGTCAGTCAGTTGGCTTTTACCCTTAAATCTAACTAAGTGTTGTGTCCTTCACCTCGGGAAGACAAATCCGCGATTTACATACAAGATCTCTGACCACAACATCGAAGCAGTTTCCAGCCACACTGATCTGGGCGTTGTAGTCAACGATCGTCTTTCCTGGTCAGAGCATATTCACCACGTCACATCAAAAGTCAAGAAACTTCTATACATGCTGGAGAGGTCTTTCAAAGGATCCGATGTCAACACTTGCGCCTACATTTACAAGGCATTCGTGAGGCCAATTCTTGAATTCGCTGGCCCGATATGGGACACTGTGCTTCTGCGCGATAGAAATCTCGTCGAATCAGTACAGCGTCGGGCTACTCGTATCCCTTTTGGAGCACGAAGACCAAGCTATGAAGATCGCCTTGAATTATCCAACCTGACCTCATTCTCTGAGCGAAGACTTCGTGGCGATCTTATAGTTACGTTCAGGATACTTCATGGTTTGATGGGCACCAACCTCATGCATCTATACCGTCTGTCGCGCAGCAATCTACGCGGACACAGCTTCAAACTGCATAAGGAGCCATTTAAAACAACAGTCCGACAGTGGTTTCTTCCCAACCGCATATTCAACACCTGGAATAGTTTACCTGAAAGTGTGGTCATAATCCAAATTTTATTTTGGTTATTTAGACAATTATTTCTATTTACAACACCATGTAAATAGAACGTACACTCATCCGAGAATCAAATATTAAATAACAGATTTGCATTGTTGATTAAATGTCGAGACATTAATTCGCAACACTCCAACCTTCTATCAAAATCGTCTTCATGAAGCTCATGGACAAGTTTTATCTTGTACGGATGAAATTTGTTGTCTTTCAAAATTTTGTGTACTGTTGAGCCTGTAAATCCTGAAGAAGTAGAAGGTCCACGAGTGCTTAGGGTGTTGTCAAGTGCTACGTATCCGAAAACTGTTATTTCTGCGGCTTCATTTCTAACTGGTCAATTTTCTCGATGGCGATTACGGCAAATATTAGACACAGATTCACTTTCTTAAAAATTGTCTATCAACTTAGCCACTTACTTACCGTTAATATTCTTGTCTGGACGTGACACATACAACCGGCAGTAACCCTTGCAATGCTTCCATTTTGATAATACAGTTTTGTCATTTCTTCCCTTTCTTGAATTGAATAAGTCACTGATGCTAAATGTTCTTGCTGGTATCCACGATTCATATTTTTTGCTGTGCATTCCTATATTATCAGTATTAAGTCGAATTTTATTATACATTTATTATAAATTCAAATAACTTCACATATATTGAATTTAAACTTTATAATACAAAATTTACTAAAAACTTCATGGAAAATCTAAAAATTAGAAAAGGAGGTTTCCATTTAAAAATGTGAAGTGTAACGCAATATCTTATTTTTGGAATACCCTGTATAAATCAAAATTGACGTGTCCGAGCGTTTTTCCCAAAATATACCAGGAGAGTCATAAATGGGGGTGCGACCTTTTCGCTGGGCCACCCTGTATGTGTTGTAATGCTAGTAAATAAGTAAAAACAAACACGGTGATATACTCCCATTTTATTCATAAAAGGCTCTTTCACTTCTGCCAGGAAAGCGAGGTCCCATATCTGTCGTACAAATGTCAAGAATGGCCCTTATACGTTTCGCTTTATTTAATTTCCATTTCTGTTCACATGTGTATTTATTTTGTTCCAGAATCAATAAGTTGCTGTTGTCATGTCTCTGTCGCTCAAGATCCACATCATTGACGGCAATGTTACGAAAACGATCGTATTCGACCCGGCCACCACGGTACATGATGCCTGCAGGATAATCAGGGAGAAATGCACAGAAGCTATTGGACAACGTGAGTATAGAATCGATAAGCGCATGTTAATTGGGGTATTTTACAAACATTTATCATGACGATTTATCAATATTAGTCCTCTATATTTTGAGTATTGTCACTTTTTCTATCCATGCGGGTACGGAATATTGCTTCCAAATATAAACTTTTCAAAGTATGGGTTATTACACATGGTATCTGAGCACACATATAAAATGCTCATAACTATATAGGTTGCTCCAAATTTGGTCTGACGAAAAGCTTGTAAACGTGAACTCAAAAAATGTTAGAGTATACCGGATGCTTCATTTAATCTTTTTGGCAAAAAGTACATTTTGTGCTTTTGATCATCCTGTATTGATCATTCAGAAAAATAGGTCATTTAGCTTGTTAGAAAATTCACTACTTCACCTGTCAAGATAGCAGGTCTGCAGGCTATCAAAATTTAGTGTTCTTCAAATAAAATACCCAATAGCTCAACAACTGATAACCAAAACAAATACGTATGTATGTATCCTGAAACTTATCCTGTGGTTTTCAAGTTCATAGAACGCCATTTTCTGGCCCAATCAAACTACATATATGTTTGAATTTCTGTATATTTTACGACGTTTCGACCACCACTGTGGCTTTTTTCAAATACAATTGTCACAGAATTGTTAATTGTACATAGAAAAGGCAACAGTGGTGATCGAAACGTCGTACAATAAACAAATTTTTTATTCAGCCAGACAATTATATTAATCTTTATTCTTCTTTTAATGAGCTACATGCGAATATGTAATAAAAATTGTGGCATTAGATTAAAGAAAAATCAGCTTTCATATGTGGGCCTAGCTTATTATTTTTTACTATAGTCTAAGATCCCAGAGTAGTGTCGAACCGGTAGACTCGAACTTTCTGACCTACGACCTGATCCACACTTTGACTAGTACATTGATTTAGAACATGTAAACTAAACTCAGAGCGAAACAGACGCCGCGTAATAGTACACGAATCTCCATTTTTATAATAAGCCTCAACACGCTGTTCACCGCTGAAACGCTCCATGGCGACTATATTTCGCAGCACCGAGCTACTTATCCCCACTACCCGTTTCCCGCTCCCGCGTGCCGGTAGGTTTTGAAATTCATCTTTCTGGTCCACCTTGTATAATAAATGATATACATTTGTAATCCGAAAATAAGGATTATATTGTTTGCTAAAAATATACAGGATGTTCCATTTCCCCACGTTTTGCCTTTTAGAAAATAAGTGATGTCTACTTGCCCTGGGATCTGACTCTCTTAAACAAACAAAAATTTTATTCTTCACGAAAACTTCTCTTCTTTATGTTATATATACAGGGTGGCCCATCCTTGTGTGGACGGAATATTACTCATAAACAAATACATTTTGGGAAAATCTATTTATGGCATGTTATACGTGACATTTGAGGGCACATTTATAAAATATAGGCAATAGTCCCAATTTTGACCTACATATCAAAGTTGTGATTTTTTAAATGGAATGCCTCAAATTTTATTGCATATTTTTGTATAAACTAATTCAGAAGAAGAAGATTGATATACTATGGGATTTTGGTAATTAGCTACTGAGATGTAAGGTGTTTTGTCCAGAAAAACCGTCCACTTCGGTAACCCCTCAATCCGCCATTTTGAAATTTGAAGTGCTAAATTTTCTATAAAAAAAAAACTTACATACCTCAGCTTTTATCTTATTTGTTACTTTTTCGAATTTTCATTTTTGCTCATACAGGGTGGTCAAAAACGCGAATTGTACTTTTTCTCAAAAATTTCAAATGCACCAATTTTCTATAAGCTTTTTTGTATAAGGTTTGATTCAGATAAAGTCACTATATTTTGAGTTGTTCAGCTTTTAATAGAACAACACACCAACGCCAAAACAAAAGACAAACAGTGGGCTAGTTCCATATTGCCACTATGAGTACAGATTTGACGTAAAAACTACGACTTAATAACAATCAGAACCGCATAAGTCAGCTTCAAGCGTAATAGAGAAAAACAACTATAACAACAACATGAACAAACAACTATCACTATTCAAGACCTAATCTACAAAAACTGCTCGAAAATATCTCCACCATGTTAAATACACAGTCGTAGTCTTTGGATGAATGGCCGTCGCACATCCCTCGGCATGTGTTACCTTATGTTCAGAAAAGCATCCTTAATCCTTTCTTTCATATTTTCTGGGGTAGATGGTGGATATCTATAAACCTCTTGCTTATCGTAGCCCCATAGAAAGAAGTCCATCGGTGTCATATCTAGTGATCTAGGAGGCCAAGACATAGGCCCATCACGACCGACCCAGCGATTGTTACTCCAGGGGTCCAAAGTGTTACGCACACGATTATGATAAAGCGCAGGTGCGCCGTCATGTTGGAAGTACTATACATATGCATCCGAGTTTGCAGGTTCACATCCTCCAAAAGCAAAGGCAAATGCTCGATAAAAAAATGCAAGTATTCTGTACGTGTTAATCTGTTGTCGAAAATGAAAGGCCCGACAACTTGTCTGCCAATAACTCCTTCCCAAACATTCAAGCTCCATTTATTTTGGAAATCTATTTGCCTAACGCAGTAAGGATTTTCCGTCGCATAATAGTGCATCTTATGCCTGTTGACAACACCTATGCTGTTAAAAGTTGTCTCATCGCTAAAAAGAACTTTATCCAGGAAATTAGTGTATTCACTCACTTTATTTAGCATTATTCTACTAAACTCCATTCGAGCTGCGAAATCCTGAGGACGAAGGCCTTGATGCAAGCATAGGTGATATGGATGGTACCTATGCTTCTGAATAATCCTTTGGACAGAAGTTCTGCATATATCAGTTTCTGCTCCAATTTGCCGTGCACTTAAATGGGGATTTTCCTGCAACTTTAATAGAACCTCAAACTGATTAGCCTCATCGGTAACACTTGGATTATTTATACATTTTTTACTATATTCCACTGCTCCACTTGATTCAAAACGTTCTCGTAGTGTGGAAAATGTTTCCGGCCTTGGATGTCGCATATTACGGTACCGTTGCTTATAAGTACGAGATGCTAGAAAACATTTGTTACGAGCGTCACTCGTATACACTATACCTGAAGTTTGACAATGATGCTTACATTTCCACATTCCTTCGCGATAATCACCTGTCATCTGTCGATGCAACATTCTTCCGGTCCTCTCATTTTCTCCACATGAAACAGATGTAGGAGGTTAGAAGGGACTTTGCCGGTTTTTGTCCCCAAAATTGCTTTTCGTTAATTATTAATGTGTTCGGGTGTATTGATATATAGTGTTAACACCTAACGATGGTTTCCATCGTTATATATAATAAAATAATTCCTAAACTTCTTTTTAAACAAACTATAGTTTTTTAACAACAAATAAATCAACCTAAACTAGACGAACATTTAATTTCAAATATAAAAACTTCCCGGCCTTCTTTCCTTCAACTGTATTCCGATATGATGTACAAAGAAGAAAAACAGAATATTCACATTCGCGAAAATCGATTACAGATATTCGCATTGCCCAAGAATTTACATCCGTTACATCAGTGATATCTAGCAATTCGGTAGCTTCTCTCTATTTCTAGCCAAAGACTATGGCCTATTTCTCACTGACGAAGACAACAAAACCGGCATATGGCTAGAGCCGGCCAGAAATCTGGAGTACTACATTCTCCGTAATGGCGACACCCTTGAGTATAGAAAGAAGCACCGCCCTTTACGTGTGAAGATGCTTGACGGCGCCATCAAGACCATGATGGTGGACGATTCGCAGATCATCGCCAATTTGATGGTTGTTATTTGCACGAAACTTGGCATCACCAACCACGATGAGTACTCGTTGGTGCTGGAGGAAGCCGAGAATCAGGAAAATATCGACAACAGGAATTACGGAACGTTGACGTTGAAAAGGAAGAAAGAAGAAAGGGAGAGGGATGCGAAAATGGAACAGCTGCGAAAGAAGTTGCATACAGATGATGAGGTCAATTGGTTGGATCCATCGAAAACGCTAAGGTAAGTATTCAATTTGCACCTGAACATCTAGGATTTAATCTTGTGATAGTGGATAAATTAGAATTCAAGATATCTTTTTACTTCCCACGCCTACTGGCGTGTAATCGCGGAATGTTTCTAAAATGAGATTTTATGTTATATCACGAAAAACCATGTCACTAATTTCCATTGGTCTGTCCGCTAATGTTATAACCGCCTATAACTTGAGTAGTACCGCTCGGATTTAGATTAAATTTTTAGAAAATGTTACTACTATGCGAAGGACGCAGAAGCTTTGTAGTTTATTGAAAATCGATCCAGTGCCGGCAGCGACAAAGGCCAAAAACGAAAAAGAAACAAAATTTCCCAAACTTCGTTTTTTGACGTTTCAGAGAATCCTGTTCATGTACCACGTCTAACCGGCGAGAGCCGACATTCCCAAATGTACTACCTGTAGGATATGGAAAGGATGTCTATGGATGAGTTGTATAGACGCGTTTGACTGACTTATTTCTCATAGGGTCTAATTCGTGCTGAACATAATCATTTATGAACTGATAACGGTGTTGCGTGGGAAGTGCAGTCAACCTACTTGACGCAATTTTTTTGGTAACATGTACTTCATGAAAAAACTAAGTCATTTACCAGTGTTTGGTAATTCTTTTGGAAATCGAAATGTACCATTGGCGAAATTTTCGCGCTTGGTCAAAAATGACGATTTACATCGTAGCCGACCCGAGGGTTTGAATATCACTCCCTGGCATGCTTCAAGTTAAGGTATTGAATAATATTAGCCGTTTTTCGCCTTCCGGTTATAACACTCACTCACCCCTATGCATATACGTAGCCGGCAGACGATTGTGAAAATGGCGTTAACTAGATTAACAGTGTGCTTTCCATGCAGTTATCTAATAAGAGTCTGATTGGATTTTATTAGAATAGTGTTCATGAAATATTTTATGGGTATATTGTTTTTATTAGTAATTAAAAGATCAAATATTTGTTCATGTTCAAGCTAATGTTGTGAAGGGTTCATAGTCACTCTGCTTTATTTCGTCTTAAAATCCTACTTTATACTCACATGTTATTATTCTTTACAGGGAACAAGGCATAGACGAAAACCAGACCGTACTTCTAAGAAGAAAATTCTTTTTCTCAGACCAGAACATCGATTCCAGGGACCCAGTACAGTTAAATCTGTTATACGTTCAAGCTAGAGACGCGATTTTAAATGGTACTCACCCAGTTACTCAGGATAAAGCTTGCGAATTTGCTGGAATTCAATGCCAGATACAGTTTGGAGACTACATTGAAACAAAACACAAACCTGGATTCTTAGAGTAAGTATATTTTCATCTAAAATCAAATCAGTATTGCTAAAAAATATTTACTCGGAACATCTCGAAATGATTCTACTCAAAACGAAATACGAGTATATAATATACGTTTAGGTAGAAAATATTTTCCAAGAAACAAAGTTTCACACTTTGATTTTTAATGATTCAACTTTAATTATTTACGAGTATATTCTTCTATGTTGTCTGTAAATTAAGTGATGGGACTGATTTTTTTTTTATTTTTTTTATCCAAATATAATTACAATTTTATATTGTCACCCTCAAAATAACTTCCTTCTAAAGCCACGCAGCGCTGGAGGCGATTCTTCTACCCCTCCGATACTGGAATAGCCTTCAGCTGGTCGGTTACAACCCCTTGAATGTTTTCGACTGTCCCAAAATCAGTTCCCTTGAGGTGATTTTTCAACTTCGAGAAGAGAAGAAAGTCACAAGGACTCAAATCAGGCGAATAACTAGACATTATCGTGATGCAACCGACGATGTGAACGCATAAGACCCCGGATTCAGTCGATATTTTCATCGGTTCTTGAAGATGAAAGCCTCTAAAAATGCTATCTCTGAAGGCCTGCATTTTCAGGGCACAATAGGAAAAAGTGTTTCACAAAAATAATCGCTACGAACAACCAAATGACTCGAGCGGGTTCAAACTTGTGCAGAAGGCTGATCACATGTTCCCCTGTCTACCCTCCAAGTCCGTGTTGTCAGATCGAACGCTACGTTGCCAGTCTCATCACTTGATTTACAGACCTTGTATGTTTTGATTTTCTTTTACTAATAGGTGGTTAGAAAATTTGTAGATTTTCGATCAAAAATTGCAACAAAACACGGCTATTTCAGATTAAGTCTTGTGGATGTTTACATTCATTGTTCATAGTTACAGTTATGTAATTTTTAACACTGCAATAAATACTAAACAATCAACTTCTAATTTTCATGTCAGTCTGAAAGAGTTCCTTCCTCAATCCTACGTCAAGGTGAAAGGTATCGAAAAGAAGATCTTTCAGGAGCATAGGAAATGCCAGGGTTTGAGCGAACTAGATGCAAAAGTGAAATACACGAAAAATGCCAGGTCACTGACTACGTACGGTGTCACTTTCTTCCTGGTCAAAGAGAAGATGAAAGGGAAAAACAAGTTGGTGCCGCGGCTTTTGGGTGTCACCAAGGACTCCGTTTTGAGACTAGACGAGAAGACGAAGGTAATCAACAATTAGTATTTATCTAGTAGTGAATTCTTGAATCCAAGACCTTATGCGTCGTGGATTTTTAACGAATTTATAATGCAACACTTACTACTAACATTATTTTATCGAGAGCTCGAATTGTACATGAATGTTACGTAACACAGGGTTAGGCATTTAAACAAAATTCCTGCTTCATTGGCTTCAGATATCTCAAAATCGAGTGAACTTTCGCTTATTTCCATAAATATATGTTTGAATGTTGGGGATTAAGTGTAAAAAATTGTAACAACGTGCTACCGAACGTTAATATTGATTAAATAACAGTTGAGAGTTTGAAAGCGTATGTCTTTGGAATTGCATTAGCGTTTTGTATCGGAGCAGCCTTGGAGGCAAAACCTAAGGACAGAGATAAGGCAATTAATGATATACTGTTGGACAAATTTTTGAACTGTTTAGGTGAATAGAACTAAAGAAATCCTATTCTGGTGGATTATGCCACATTTTTGATATCCTAGAAATAGTTGAAACAAAAGACGAGCCGTCCTACTCATTTTATTTACAGCAACTTTATAGAAATCAGCCCAAGAACCATTTTTTTGTTGAGATTGTTTGATTGATTCCTTATTATCATTATTTCCATTTCAAAAGGAAATCTTGCAAACCTGGCCCTTGACCACTGTCCGAAGATGGGGTGCCAGCCCAAACACATTTACGCTAGACTTCGGCGACTACTCCGACCAATACTATTCTGTACAAACCACCGAAGCTGAACAGATCCAGCAGATCATCGCCGGTTATATCGACATCATCTTGAAGAAGAAGCAAGCAAAGGACCATTTTGGCATCGAGGGTGACGAGGGTTCGACTATGTTTGAAGAGAGCGTAGCACCGCACAAGTAGGTGTTAATTTTTGGTTTGAGAATTGACAACCATCTAACGGTTCTTAAGAATAATATAGACAGGGGAAAGCTTTTTTATAGCTACTCTCGGGTAGAAAACCTCAATTGATATATGTTCCTTCTATCAGCTATCCTGTCGGAAGTGTAAGATTCTCTAAATTACGGCATACACATTAAAATTCTTCCAAAGCAATCATGTCCTATGAGAAACTGTGCAATCCAGACATTGTCTGAAATCAGTATTATGGATTTCAACAAGATTTTTCTTGCTGATACAAAGTCCTAAAGTAGGGTGTAGCAAATAAAGCTAGGCTCAAAGTTAATAGTAGCTTTGCTCCAGGACATACATAAAACAAAATTCTAAGATTTGCTTTTCAGACTTGGACATGAAAATTAGGAATAGTGGTCACCTTTGATCTTCTCAAACATGTGACATTTCATAGATTAGCCCAGTTCTTTCTTGTAAGAGCTACAAAATTTGTTGTCTTAATGTTGTTTAATGAAAAACGGTTTCTCTGATCCATGAAAGCATCCTATACGATTTACGAGAATTTTTCAAATTTAAGTTTCTAGGTGGTGACTTCATGAGCAGTATTCTTATTGGAGAATAATTTCGTTTCAGAGCCACAATATTACAACACGAGTCAAGTAAAGTCGGAAAAATCGAAACAGAATCGTTGGCTAAACCTGCTGTAATGAGAGCAGCTGATGGTAAGTTCATTCAAAAATAAATATTTAGTTCAAATTGAAATTGATGAAATATCGGGCACATTTTCACAAGTTTTTAGAATTCAATTAGTATCAATGGAGTAGCTTCATTTTAACACGCATCTGCATAGTATTGTTTCTTTTTATTTTCATGGTAGATAGAATAGGGCTATTTTATAGATTTTTTTATTTATTTTTGGTTCGCTTGTTGTTTATTCTTAGGAGAAAAAACGTTCAGTATGGGCATGATGAGCAGTACGCAACAGATCACAGTGAGTGGAAGCGTCAATTATGGACATGCTCCACCAAAGGTAATGCACATTTACGTAATTTTCTTCAGTTTTTAACTGTTAACAATAGTTCGTATTCGTTTGTATACTACTAACAACAAACATATTTTCATGCCTGATCCAGGACAAGGTGCAAGAGTAGGTACAGATAACTTTCTCTTTTTTAAGCAACTGCACGTATTTCTTTTGCTTCGAACTTTTACAGATATCATGTCACTTTAATATTTTTCATATTTTATTTTCAAGTATCAGCTTTTGCTTCTAATATTTCTATACTCTGTAATGATAGGAACTACATATGATGGTATTAAGGCAAATTTTCTGAGAGTCAATTTAGGATTAACGCAAAAATCGGAGGTAAACTTGTCTGAGGTGAACTATATTTACCATCTCTGAAATCCAACAGCACTACTTAGCAATTGAATGCAACGAAGTCTGTGGCTCAGCTTTTGCTTCTAATATTTCTAAACTCTATAATGATAGGAACTACATATGAAGGTATTAAGGAAAATCTTCTGAGAGTCAAGTCAGGAGTAACGCAACAATCGGAGGTAAAATTGTCTGAGGTGAACTATATTTACCATCTCCGAAAGCCAACAGCACTACCTAGCAATTGAATGCAATGAAATCTATACCTGGCAGCCAAATGTTTCAAAAAGGGTATAGGTGATTCCTTTAAAATTGTCCACGTTTCTATGCTTTTCAAGTTTCCTCGTTCAGCATCTTACATGTTTTTCTATTATTATTATTATTTTTATATAAAATGCAATGTGAATTGTCTAGTTATCCTTCGATTCAAATATTCCAAAACTTAGACGGTGGATTTTCTTCAAAATATACAGTAATATTTTTATGGCCTTCATGTTTAATAGTTAATTTAAACATCTATATATAATATCTTCCAAAAATTGGAATAACATAGGAAAATATCGCTAGTTTTGAGAAATTTGGAATATATACTTACATTTGATTTCTCCTAATATTTGCTTTAAAATGTCCTTAAAAGTGCCATACATTTTTTCTGTCAGTTTGAAGCATGATAGACAAATTCGCATATTCTGAGAGTCATGTGTTAATTCTGATCTGCATGCTATACGTATCATGTGAACAACTATGTATATACAGGGTGACTTTGAAGTTGAGTCATTAATTTTCAGATAATGATTGTAGAAGGAAGATAAACCAGAATATGTGTGTAAAAATAAAAAAAAATTAAAAACAAATTTTTACCTTGTTTTATAAAGTATCCTCCCGACAAGTATTTCAGTGCGGACCTGTATTTGATCGTGAGGTCCCCTGTGAGGTCTTCAAGTCACCTGATTCACGAGCCCGTTGTACTACATTAACAAAGGCACGAGGGGTTGGTTGCACTCGATTGGGAAACCGATCCGCATAAACATGTGCCATTTTTTATTTCGTTTGAGCCACGCAACAGACACTATTCACACGCTAACCGACTGTATGTATAACTGAACTGAATAAAATACTTAATTGCAAAAACGTCGTTCCAAATTCTTTCGCTTTTTTGTTTCCGATGCGATGTACCGGTAAGGCGGATTATATCCGTTGTTGCCAAACACGAGTACATGATATTATTATTGAGACAGGGCGGTACTCAAACTTCCAAAGGGCTATAACTTTGTTACTTTAATTTTACCAGAAGATTGGTAAAGGAAAAAAACATTTCTTTTGATCAGATCTACTCACTGTTAAAATAAATGACTCAACTTCGAAGTCACCCTGTATAGTTATATATGTTTGTAGGTAGCAAATATTTATGTCTGAAAGACAGGGGTATGTTTGCATTGTCAAACTAATAAAAAGAAAACCAAATTTCACTTAGAGTTCACCTGTTAAAGTTCATTATGTTATGCTCATCTTCAGTCTTCAGTACGCCGTACCGAAGAAAATTACCTTATTTTTGTCTAAAATGCTGCTGAGGTGCACGGAATCATGTTTGGAAGCGTAGTAACAAAACTGCATGGATACACGCAATTTTGGGAGTTTTCATCGTGATTTTCTATCCTTTCCAGACGACTACCATCCAACAAACGAGGATCCTCCAGGTGATGAACGAACCACAACGCGCACTGCTTTCAACTATTTCGAAAACTCAGACGAAGATCAAGGAATCTGAGATCGAACTGGAAAGCAAGGCGGTCATTCCCGAATTGGGCACCGACATGTCGGCAAGGAAATGGAAGCAAGTCACTTTGGACACCAGGAAACAGAATGTGGGCTCACAGATCGCGGCTATGAACGCGGCTACCGCTCAGGTTGTCACCTTAACGTCAGGTGAGTGATTCAAATAAAATAAAAACAATCTATATTTCTAATTATAATCTCAGTACAGTTCTTGTAACAGTTACAACAAATATGCATAAGACATACAGAGAAACAGCGTTATCAAAATTTGCAGGTATTCAGTCTCTGGCAGTATTTTAAACTATATGGCTCTATATTAACTAAGTGCCTCCTGACCTCCCGTTTAAAAATGTTCTCATTGTTGATTCATTTTATTGTGTTTGGCAGGCAGTTGAAAGCTTTTAGGCATGCATAAGATGGAGTCTTACTTGTATTGTAGGTATGATACACTTATAGGTCAAACATATCTCTGTTTTTAATAAGGAAAATCAATCTTTCTATGTATACTCCATATACTGAAAAGAGGCCATTGTGTCTAAAAGCTCCTACAGCTAGCTATCTTTGTACCCCGTATTCTTAACTATCCTAAGCACCCGTATTTATATAATAAAAATTCTGGGTGGTTGCACTATTACTACCTCAGAAAATAAGTTCGTACCTAAGCACTGTTTCACAGTTTGCATGTTATATAATTTTCTCACTTTTTCCATTCATATACCCGGATTCCATAAATTGAACTTAATCTTTGACATAGGTACCTCAGAGATATGGTGTGCTAATCCAAGAATTCATCTAAATGATTACTAAGAATTTTTGTATTGCATACCAATTGAAACTCTGACTGCCCTGAAACATGGACATGTTTGATGTCCCATTCGGCAAGATCACTGGCGTATCCAGATAAAAACAAACAACCCCAAAAATTGGTAAATAAATCGCCGTCAACAATCTGATTTTTTTTATATATATTCATTTCCATCTTACTCCAAAAAAAGTATTAGATATAGTTGAGAAATGCAAAATATGCAATTACAAATGCTTTGTAAAAAGCTACAAGTTGCATAGTTACATTAGATATGCATACAAACATTGTCATAAATATGTAAATGATACATGAAACAAGGCAAAGACAACACCTAGATAAGAAAATCCTCTTCTGTCGCACAAAAAGGGAAATTTAGCAAAAACTTTAAAATTTTTGTTTCTGAAAACTACCATATTGTTGTAAATTTTAATCATTATGACCTATTAATAAATATATGCTCTGTTTAAGCTGCGATGATTCTACTTTTCAGAAATGTTGCCGCACTTGTGTTATAAGGTACGTTTATACTAGAGATTTTATTCCTTACATTTCTCTCTGCAATAAAGTATATCAAATGTAAACCTTCCTGATAGACGCTAGCCGAGATTTATTCAAATAGCTGAGAGAAAATGATCGAGACAAAATGTCGTAAATGTAAACAACGCTGAGACAAGTCTCAACTAGTTTCTGATAGATTTCGCAGGAGTTGGCCGGCCGTCTACTTTTTAGCAGTCTCTCGGCATACTTTATGCTGTTTATTTTACGTTGTAAGAGTGTTTACAATAGGTAAAATGTCCGATAATAAAACATAATGGACACGTGCAGAAATGACCGATTTAATTGCTTGCTATGAACAACACCCTTGTTTGTGGAATGTACTTTCCAATGAATATAAAAATAAAATAATAATTTAATACGGAATTAAAGAAAATTAATTCTAAAAAATCAGGACAAAATGACCTTATTTCAAAAATTTATTGTTTATAAAAACTAGTTTACAGACACGACAAACAACTGGAAATATGGTAAGTACATATGTTATTTTTTGCAAATATGTAGTACTCTGGGCTACTTACAGATTTTTCTCCTTTTTTACTTACATTTGTACTGGTGAATTACAATAATCTCTAAACTCATCTAAAATTTCCTTCGCAGTATTACAGTAATTATTAGATCCCTGTTGGGGAAGGGGCAGCAAATTATGATCTGGAAGTCCCTCAATTCTCCAACTACCGGGTACAATTTCACCATTACCATCTTCTCTGTCAAATACATTATCTGTTGCATACAATTTTCTTGAAGATTTTTTTGTCATCAAAAAATTATGTAACGTACATACAGCTAATATTACAGAATCCGTTCTTTCGGGCTTAAGAAGGATAGGCTTTCGTAAAACACGGAAAGCGCTTGATATTATGCCGAAAACATTTTCCACCATTCGGCGTGCCCTCGAAAGCCTATAATTATAAATTCTTGCGGAGCCTGGTATATTTGTTGTACTATAAGGTTTCATGATATATTCTTGAAGTGGAAAAGCGTCATCTGCGACGACTATGTGGGGTACCGCTAGTCGTCGTCCAGGCAATGGCTTCTTTGGTAGATTTATACCACTTCGCTGGATTATACCAGGCATAGCACTAGCGGCAAAATGACAACTTATCTTTAACCATTCTTCATTTGTTGTTGGCATCTGTAATATAAAATAGAATAGCATTAAAAGACAATTCTTTTTAGGGTAAATTTAATTATTATAATGCAAACTTTATTTCTATTTTTAGGAACAATGTGATGAAGGGGAAAAGCTCTCTCAGCATCTTTGGAGAATATAAATGAAGAAAGCACGTCTGACTCCATCAAAGAAAAAACCCAAGAAACCAGTAAGCCGGTGAAAAAGAAAGCGAATATAGTAGACGATAAGGAGGAATTACTTACGAAAGCACGAAGCGCACTTTCAAATGATGAGTATGATATCTTCGGTTCGTTTATTGCTGGTGAACTTAGGGCATTTCGTCACGATTTTTTGAAAAGAAAATTAAAGAGAGGGATTCAGAAACTCGCTTTTGAAATTGCAGAGGAGGATGAAGAAATGAGTTCCTTGGTACAATTTTCAAATACCCCATCGACTTCCACTACATCAACTTTTGACTACAATCCTCCATCCAATTTAAGTCAGAGCTCTGTGTATACTGTGTCAAATGAGTATACTGATCTCTAGTTTATTACATCAATAATAATTGATTCTAGTAAGCAATTAATGTATAGTCCAATTAGTTTAATAAAGGTTTCTTTAATTACTTACCTTTAAATAATCCTTTAAGCCAATGGCAATGGCTAGACACACTTCATAAACTATACCCGATATTGCAGACTTTGATATGCGAAATAGATAGCTCAAACTAATGTAGCTGTCACCTAAAATTTATTGTTTCTTTACCTCTGCTATCACAGAAAAATAAAACTTTCATACCTGTGGCTAAATATCTTAAGGTGACAAGCACCCTTTCATTCACTGAAATTGCTCCTCTCATTTTGGTGTCATTTTTTTTTATCAATGGCCCCACCAAATTTATTAAATTATCTATATCTGTTGACGACATTCTCGCGAAATTTTGTAATTGTATTGGATCTTCAACTTTTAGCTCATTAATTAACTGAGTGTAAGCCCCTGCAGTACTTCTTCTACATAACCAGTTCTTCACCCACACTTTATTTTTCCTTCTTTTTTTATCGTCCAATAATAAAATTATTATTGCAGCAGCCGGACGTTTACTACAAGCCATATTAAAGTTTTAACTGAAACTACACGGTAGACGGACAGAAAAAGTGTCGAGAGATCTTAATTCTCTATGTGTCTAAACAGAACAGCAATTTATATCAGAATTTCCTCTCAACTAGAGGTATCAGGTATTTTATTGCGTGACACTTATGTATTTCTCGATACCTGAGATAATGATATAAATCTCTAGTATAAACGTACCTTTACTAAACAGGTATGTTCATTCAAAACGTGCCTACTATACATCTTAATGTAGAGCACCACCTATGTACCAACAAAATACAGCTTTCAGATATTAATTGTAAATAATTCGATTCAAATTCAAATTACTTTGTTAGGTATATATATACGTAATAAGTATAGATAGGAATACGCCTTACTTATAACATATTAAAATTCAAATAAAAGACAAACTAAAGGAACAAACAAACTGAATACAGAAAAATTAAAAAAGACATGTGAATACCAAGTTAATGGACCACCTGACAATTATATTATTTCAGGTCCCTGAAAAATACAATGAACTTATCTACGCTTTAGAAAGTGTTAGATAAGAGCAGTCTCTTAAGGTGCTTTTTAAAGATCATAACGTTATCTATTTGCTTAATCGATTCTAGTAAATAATTGTACATTCGGGTAGCAGCGTGACTAGACGACGTTTCGGGAGTAAGTTATGCTTATCTAAGCAAAATCGGTACCTTATTCCTCGTATTATAATCATGGATGTGCGAGTTATTCTGAAAAGTACATTTGTTTATGAGTACCTATAGGTTAGTAAGTAGCTTTAGCAAATGAATTGAGGGGACGGTCAAAAGTTTATATTTCTTGAAATAATCCCTATAGGACGTTCTGAACAATAAATTGAACATGTTTCTAATTATTCTTTTTTACGTGATGAAGACTGTCGATAGCTGGGACAATCAATGATATTATATGACGAGTAGTAGACACTAATCAAGGTTTCACGACTTACGCAATTTTTTTTATTTATGCCGAAATCGCCTGTTTTTAGCTTTTTGCAAACACTGTCAATATGTGTTTAACCGGTTTAGTTAGCAATCCATCACTAAAAATCTCGGTTGTAGCCATTAAGAGACTATAGGACTGCTTTCACACAGATCTTATATTCACAGCTACTGTTTTATGGATAATTCTCATTTTTGGAAAATGGTACTGTGATTATAAATTTTCTAACTGACATTAGCTGAATAATGCAATTGTGATTTGTGGTGTTATGAATATACATAATGTACAGTTATTCTAGAAAAAATAATGGTCAAAATTGTTTCATATTTTTTTTATTGTTTAGTCATAAAACATGTCCCTTTCGTGGATGTGAGGGCACTGGTGTCTTAAAGATGGCATATGGCTCAACTGTCGGAGTGAATGCTTAAAAACAAAGGGAAATATCTTTAATAGATTCACTCTATAAATATGAAAACGTAATAATGTTTTGCTACTGAAAACAAGCTTCTCTTCTTTTTGCAGACTTAAGCCTTTTTGGATTATGTCACGTAAGATTTCTGAAAGAGACACTTGTATATGTGTGGTTCACGAAAACATGCAGCTAATGTTTGATAAATTAAAATAATAAAATATAATTTCTGTTAAGAATTCACGAGAGGTGTGTAAAACTGTAGTGTGTGACATCAATTCAGAGACATGTATGTTACGCAGCTGTATGGCCTCTAAGTATAGAGTTGCAAAAATAAATACTTTTGACGACTCTATTGAAACAACTTATAAATCATGGATCACGCAAAAAGAAACCAGAATAATAAAAGGCGAGGAAAAAGAAATACGAAGAACTGTGAAGAGAGAAATTAAAATAACGAAGAAGACGCTGTTCTTGATGTTTAAGGAGGCTTTGGATAAATTTTTGCACCACCAGTACAATATAACGCACCATTACTTAGCCAGTACCCATCTGAAGTCAAACCTTTCTATAGAAGAAATAGTAGACTTTGCAGAAAATTAGTGTTGCAACTACTCCGATGAAATACAAACAGTACATTTTGGGGCCTCGAGACACCAGATAGCATTACATACCGCCGTATACTACTACAAATGCATTGAAACTGATATGGTGAAAAGTAAATGCTTTTGTACATTTTCGGACTACCTGCGACATGACGCTGGTGCAATTTCTGCACACATGCAAAATTTTTTTGGTGATGTTTGTCGAATCCAATCAAAACTTTGCATGTGTTGAGCGATGGGCCAATTGCGCAATATAGGATTAAAAAGGTGTAGCAAGGGCCCAATGGACAGTGTGGGGGCAACTGTAAAACGGACAGCAGATCGGATAGTAAGTAGCTCAAGGCGAAGACATCCCTGACCTTGTCAGTTTTATAAAGTCTGTAGAGGGTAACACAAGTAATGTTATTCATCTTTGTTGTAACGGAAATTGAGTTAGAGGCAATAGACAGATTCTTGGCCAATGCCCAAATAAAGGCCATTAGTGGAACTTTCAAAATCCATCAAATTACCTGGGACCTTAAGAATCCAGCTAGGATCCATTTGAGACAATGATCTTAAATTTCTTGCGGACCTGGAGAAATTTGTTCTCACTATTCATTGCTGAAAGGTTTTACCGATCTCAATATATTGAGTTTCAAAGATGACAATGTCACTTCACGGCCTAGCACGCATGGAAATGATTTGTCTAGTCTGCAAGGGAATATAAAAGCCGGTGCTCTGATTGAAAGGAACGAGAATGAACCACCAAACTTGAACTCTGTATTACTAATAGAAGGATTGTTGCAAGGTTTTGGTCAAAAAACAGAAAAGTATTTCATTGGACAAGTAATTGGATTTGATGGTAATGAGCCCAGGGTTAAATCCACGAAAAAGAAACAGGCTACCGAAGGGCATGCTATTTTTGTGTGGATAGATCATGAAGATATATTGGATGTTCCTCGGGATGATGATGTAACTATTTTAAAAGAGCCTACACCTGGTCGGCGCGGAGAGTTACTATTTAGCAATATTGATCTCAAACAATACAATGAACGCCTGTGATATAAGTAGGCTGACAGAGTAGTACTACTAAGGTAGTCGTTGATGTAGTTGGATGTTTGCTTAAACTTTACCAATCACATAAGAAAACGCTGGAGACTGATTTTTGCATGCTTTAGGAAAATACTTTTTAGTTAGCATTTTTGTGTAAGGCAATAAGCCGAAGTTGTTTGATTTGTATTTTTAGTCATACGAGTTAAAAGTGCTTTTGTTACCTAGTATTGATGATGAATAAAGATTCAACAATTGAAAATATTTGGATTTGTTTCTTCCATACATTAATCTGAGGAGTCACTTCCGTGGATCTGAGGTCACTACCGTGTATGACTCCCATAATTCAGTATTTAAGGGCCTGCAAGCTCGGAGGGTATTTTTCCTAATAAAGAGCAACACCAAAGCAATTGGAATCCAGCATTAGTTATATCGTATAGATATTTTTACTTTTTGGTACTTGTTCTAATCAATAATGAGAATTACCCTGATCGTGATTAATCATTAGATTGTTTAGGTTACACCAGTTAGCAAACTCTTCACCTTCAGTTGCAATTCGGTGTTTGACGGAGCAGCAACTGTTGTAGTAGTGTCATCGGCATATAAAAATGCTTCGCCTTCAGTGATGTGGTCTGGTAAATCGTTGATGAAAAGCAGAAAGAGCAGGCGTTCGAGAACAGCGATCCATGAATTTCAACAGCAAAGTTACGACCTATTAAGCAAGAAACCATGAATTGATACTACCCCTGTCTCCATATTTTCCATTTTATCCTTGACAACTGTATTAAATATACTTTTTAAGCCAAATGATAGTAATTACAAGTTCCTCTCTGTCCAATTTATTGGTCAATGTAGACATACCTTTGCGAAAATCATGGTGTCTGTCAAATTCAGAGCAAAAAGAGCTTAGAACATGCACTTTAAAGTTTAATACTTGATTTGAGTGATATAACCAGAACTGTACGATATTGTAATTGGAAATAATAGTGGGCAAGATATGGTTTTATTATTGTTTCTTGTTAGATAAACATTGAAATACGTAGTTATTGAGGAATGATTACTGTTGTCTGTACTATAGGACCCCAGGATGAAGTCGACCATCATGCAGTTGGTGCGGCGATCACGACGATTGGTAGCAATCTGCCAGAAATGACAAAGGATGTCAAGATGATAGCAGCCTTGATGGACGACGGAAACATGGGCGAAAAGCTTTTGGATGCTACCAGAAAGTTATGCAGTGCGTTTAGTGACCTGTTGAAAGCTGCAGAACCAGAATCCAAGGAAGTAGGTCATAATTTATATTTTATGCCTCAGATTCTACGTACGTAATTGACAAAGGACACAATACGTACCAAAAGTAAAGAAGAGCTGGGTTTTAAAATTTGTCGTACCAGTTTGACGATATTTCAAAACTAATTTTAAACTACTTTTTGGGTGCAAATATGTATTATAATTTTCAAATTTCCTTTTTACTTAAACTTGTAATGCCGATAAAAAGTGATTTGTCAACAAAATTTGAACTAGACCCATTAACGCACCAATCCGATGATGTGACGTGATTGTGTAAGATGACAGCTAATCTAAAACGTCAACCAAAGCTATTCGCGTGTATCTAAAGTTTGCTCGTGAGAATTATGAGTACAAAAAACTATTGGTAATACTGTTTGATGCCCCATTATGGAAATACCTCTTTAAGGGTGGATTTCACAATTTAACAAACCATTATTCTGCACCAATAGGGTACGAGTACCAAACAGTCCGTTAAATATACCCAATCAGCCTCAAGATCTCTCCGTCAAATTTTTGGCAGCAAATAGCATCAAAGTATTCAAAACAAAACACTGTAAAATATGAAGTGACAGCTTGCCATTGAAATCTTTTCAGTTTATTAAATATTATGAAATTATGTAAAACTGAGCCAAAATTTTTAAAAATGCTTGATGTCTGAGTAAAATCTATTTTTTCAGATTAGCTGAAGGTTTTTCCATGTTTACTGCAACATTTGTAATCCATATGTGATTATATCACCTACTGTGTGCTTATAGTTTATCCTATATTTGCAAACTTGCACTTCCAAACCCTTACATGAAAAAGCCTTTTCACTCAAATTTTTGTTAGGTGTTGCATTTCAACACATTCATACACTTCTTTCCAGTTCCTCAACGATATTTTAACCCCACTGGTCCGAAACTGTTCAACAGTTTCAACATTCATACATACAATTGCAGTTGCAGTTCTTTGTTTTAATTTCAGTGTATGATCAGTCGCACCATAACCACGTATTTAGGGGTTCGTGCAGATTTAACGTGTACATGACGTCATCATTAGGCGCTCCTCTGGCGATGTCCGATTGCGTTCAGGTGCCTTCTGCAGGTACCTCTTCACCACGGTCAGGAGTTGATACCAGCGCGGCTCTCGTTTTTTTTGCTCTAGGCATGGTCATCCTCAATTAATCGCACAAAAAACAAGTTCAAGGCAGAAAAACACACCCGAAGACGAACACCAAAACAAATCTCTACCGCAAATTCGTCAACAACTCAAAACAAAAACAACAGATGATTCACCGCCTGGCTTTGACCGTAAATCGTCGTGGAACACGAGACACAGAATTATTATAATTACGTCAATACGAGCATAGAACAGTATAGAAAGGGCTATCCAAGGGTAAGACGAGTTCCGAAACCACCCGAATCATGTCAAAAAATGGCTGTGACGTCAACAAAACGTTGACCACCACCGGAAATCACTAGCTAGTTACCATCTGGCGGCGTAACACGTGGAGGACACTGGTGTAGAGACAGCTGATCCTTAAATTCGGTTACGTTAAATCGTGCATGAGCCCGACATTATTTTACAGTAATTACTAATAATTTTAGGTCTATGTCTACAGTAATTGCATTATGCACCTCGGAGATGTAGGGATTAACATGTTTTACACATATCGGTGTTTTAGGATGGGGACGACATATTGTTTTGATTGCTTTGAAGATATTCATTAACCAATGAATTTATAACAAATTATGATGTAAAGAGAGATGCGGAATTGGTTGGAATATATTTTATATTCTATTTTCTTGCAAATCCGCACAATTCAACAGGTATGTGTAGCTATAATGATCTCATAATATACACACAGTATATTGAACTTAACAAATTTCGAGATTGCCATGAATTAACAAACGACCAAACCTGCTGCCAAATTTAACAGCTAGAAAATCGACCTATTATTTCTCCCATTCCCATTCGCTGAGGGGATAACGGATGGTCAAATGTACACCTATAACATAAATCAAAATACATGAAAGTTGTCCTGTTTTCTCTGTACAAAAGCATCATGTTGGAATCAAAAAGTGGTCTTGTTTATAATATAGTCGAATTTTCACGATTTTATTCAACATTTTAATAGAAATCACTGATATTCTGAGACCTTTGACAGCTTCCGTCAAATTGCATTTCGATAAGGTATTTTCCTATTGGTCCATAATAATAATGTTGGTGAAATCGGCCCTTAGTGCTCCTAATAAACTGCACATTTATTTCCCACTAAAGACGAACATACGAAAATCTGGCCAGAAGGTGCACAACTGGGTATTGAATAAGTCTCGCCGGAATAAAAAAAAGTTTTTTTTGTAAATGTTCATTGGAAATTCTCCAGATCTGTACGCACTCTCACAAGTTGAAACGTTATACTTACGTAGCAGTATTAACGATTCTAAATTCTACAGAACAAAAGTCTGGATTTGTGGCAAAATAAGTTGCCACTATGAGGATATCTATACTAAGTGAAATATAAATCCGAACACCCAGTTTAAATGGTTTTATTTTAATAAAAGTTGGTGAATGTATTTATCTTACTGTAAATAACAAGTGAAAAAATTTTCAGCCTTATCAGTTGGACATTCCGGTTTTTATACTGCTTTTTTTTAATTCACTAACGCTCCAAAAATGAATATTTCAGCCGCAGTAAAGAATCAACGTTGGCGGATTTTGGTTCTTGACATCCTTTACGATCGGTTACGATGCCTAGAGTACGGAGACCTGTACGATTTCGTCAACTTAGTGAGTTTGATAGGGGCCGTATAGTGCGACTTCGGGAAGCTGGACTTTCTTTTCGGGCAATTGCAGTTAGAGTGCAAAGAAGTGTAGACACTGTGGTTAGGTGTTGTCAGGCATGGCTTCGAGAAGGCCGTACGCAAAGAGCAAGGGGCACTGGACGCCGCCGTAGAACAACAGACCGTGAAGATCGCCGCCTAAGATTATTGGCCTTAACGGACCGTTTCTCTACTACCAGGTCCATTGCAAATGAATGGTTTGCAGAACACGGAAGACCTATTGGCATGCGAAGTGTTTACCGACGAATGAGAAGTTTTGGCTTGTTTTCATACCGGCCACACTGGGTCCTCCCTTTAACTCGAGAACACCGACGTAATCGCCTTGAGTGGTGCAGACAACGGTCACTCTGGGATCAGGAATGGAACAGTATTGTCTTTAGTGACGAGTCTCGATTTTGTTTAGGCATGCACGATGGTCGTGCCAGGGTTAGAAGGCGACGTGGTGAAAGGAGGAATCCACAGTTTTTTGTTGAAACACATGTTCATCACACTGTTGGAGTTATGGTTTGGGGTGCTATAGCTTATGGTTCCAGGTCACCTTTAATCTTCATCAGAGGTAACATGAACGCGCAGCGTTATATCCACGAAGTTCTAGAACCCCATCTTTTACCCTATCTTGACACCCTGGCAGATACAACTTTCCAACAAGATAATGCCCGACCACATGTTGCAAGAGTCACAATAGACTTCTTTCAACATAATGATGTCACATTGTTACCATGGCCACCAAGATCTCCCGACTTATCCCCAATTGAGCACGTGTGGGATATGATGGGTAGGAGATTGCTCAATTTGCAACGTCCTCCTCAGACTCTAGAAGCACTTCGAGAGGAGTTGGTGGTTGCCTGGAATGAGATACCACAGGAGGGCATTAACCACCTGATCAGAAGCATGCCTAGGCGCGTTGGAGAATGCGTAGCACATCAGGGTGCATCCACACATTATTAAAGGTCAAAGGGCTTTCAAGCAGTGCAATCATTTTGAAATTTTTATCATTTACTTATTATGCTTCATTAAGTACTTAGACAAAATCTTATTAAAATAAATCCATTTAAACTGGGTGTTCGGATTTATATGTCACTTAGTATATTTTGGCCAAGTTCATATTATCCCCTTCATCGAAACCTGGCTCCATTGTGCAATAAATACTTACAGCCGCACTTACTAATTTAAAAAAATGTAAATGTTGTCACTCAACTACAACGGTAGACTCAAATAATATATATAGTGATGGACACCATAACCGGAAAAAAAGTAGATGCAAAGACTATATAGTGGATATTTTAATTGATGCTGACCGAAACCGTGAGTGGTTTGCGGGAGAACGGTAGCCGACAGCTCAAAACAATAAATCTACCGCTTTCACGGTAGATTTGGCATCTGTCCAAGTGACACCTGTATTATTACTTACACAATGACATTTTGGTATCTGTTGGCATTTACGATCACTTGAGTCAGATTAAAAATCGTTAATAGTAATAGTTAATTAAGTTTAATATGTTCTAGGTTCTGTACCATAAACCTGTGTTGTACACATGACATATATTTTTTTAAAACTACAGCCAACTCGCGGATTGCATGCTTGAAAACTGATCCTCTAATATACAGTAATGGACAAAAGTATATAGACAAATTAATATTGTGCTGTATTTCTTTTTTAACTTGTTTTATTAATACACCAACCTGAATACATAATTCGTTATAGCATAATACTCACTTATACATAAATAAATTCATTAGACTCCCTTCAATAAAAAATTAATTGAAAAAACTGGAACTATGAAGTACAAAAATATATAGACAAATTCTTTTCAACGTTAGTTTAGTACAGTTTCGTATCAGAAGAGGATTAGTTTGTGTTCATCAAGTATTGTGGAATAAGTTGAATGATTTTAAGACCATCCCGCGTGGTCCAGAAATTTCTTTCGATGTGAAAACTTAAGATCATTGGGTTATACAAAGATGGTCAACGACAAGTAAGAGTGAAGCAGTTTGGGCTATTGTCAATATTTTGAACAAAAAGGTATTTTGGAAGCCTCTAAGAGAAGTGGTCGGCCTAGAAAACTAAATGCTAGATCAGTTAGATTAATAAAATTTCGTCCAAAGGTCCGTTTAAAACCCCAAGACAAATAAAAGCCGAAATCGAAACAAAAGGAATTGTCACTGTTTCTGCGAAAGCTATAAGTAGAAGATTAAATGATTTGAAGTTATTTGCACGTCGCTCGAGAAGAAGCCGCTAATCTCGAGGAAAAACCGTAAGGACCGATTACAATTTGCACGGTTGCATCTTGATTGGAGCATCTGTGACTGGAAGAGGATATGTTTCAGTGACGAATCCAAGTTCAATATGTTTGGATCAGATGGTGTTCATTACGTTAGACGTCCTACTGGACAAAGATTGAACCCCAAGTACACTTTGCCCACTGTCAAACAAGGAGGCGGGTCTGTTATGGTTTGGGGGTGCTTTTCGTGGTTTGGGATGGGACCTTTACATAGAATAGATGGCATTATGGATAAGTTTGTTTGCACAGACATACTAAAGCATGTCATGTTACCCTATATGGAAGACAATATGCCCTTAAGATCAATCTTCCAGCAAGATAATGACCCGAAGCACACTTAAAATCTCGCAAAGGAATTCTTTCTGGATGAAACAATTCCAGTTCTCAAATGGCCTTCACAGTCTCCCGATAAAAACCCATTGAAAATCTATGGGAATACGTAGATAAGCAAATACGAGATAAAAATTATTCAACCAAGGATGAACTTTTTGCCGCTTTAGAGCAAAAGTGGAGACAGATTGATGAATCTTATATCAAGAAACTTCCACAATCTATGCCGAGACGATGCCAGGCGGTGATTGATAATAATGGTTATGCTACAAAATATTAACACAAACATGGCTGGTTTTCTATAATTCAATGAACTTTGCTTCTTTTTTCTATAATTGTTTTGCTTTGTCTATATATTTTTATATATATTATAGTTCCAGTTTTTTCAATTAATTTTTTATTGAAGGGAGTCTAATAAATTTATTTATGTATAAGTGAGTATTACGCTATAACGAATTATGTATACAGGTTGGTGTATTAATAAAACTAGTTAAAACAGAAATATAGCACAATATTAATTTGTCTATATACTTTTGTCCATTACTGTATATCTTATATTTTCAGCCGAGGCAAAGTCTACTCAATGCAGCCACAAGAGTGGGAGAAGCAAGCACCCAGGTCCTTGCTACCATCGGCGAAGATACTGTTGAGAACAAAGAATTACAGGATATGCTGCTATCTCTTGCCAAAGCTGTGGCCAATACGACTGCTGCTCTCGTACTTAAAGCTAAGAATATAGCATCCACTTGCGAAGACCAGCAGACACAGAATAGAGTAATTGGAGCAGCAACACAGTGTGCTTTAGCTACTTCACAATTGGTAGCATGTGCAAAAGTAGTGGCACCTACTTTACATTCACCTGCTTGTCAAGAACAGCTCACCACTGCCATCAGAGAGGTAAGCTTTGCTTTCTCATTTGTCAAAAATAGCATGAATTGTCAAAAGTCGTTTCCTGAACTCGATACTCAAAATTATATGCTAGTCATCGCCACCAAATTACTGAAACACTGTTATTGTTATTAATTAATTCTTCCTTGTGTCTGTTACATACGCAATTATTTGTCATCCTACCCTACAGTATTATAAACAAATTGAAATGATCAAACAATCGCTTATCAAGGTTTCTGTTCTTGAAGATGCACCCCTTGAGCTCTTTATTTTATAGATCTTCCTGTTTTTAATGTTTGAGCTAACAACTGAATGCATGTTTTAGCACTTCTTCCTTGAATCATGTTACAGAAATTCTCTATTTGAAACCGGTAACGTTTACCCTTCAGGTTGCCAAAGCAGTTGAAAACCTGGTGTCCATCTGTAACGAGTCATGTGCAAATGAGGACTTGAAAGATCAACTTCAAAGTGCCGCTGCAGAAGTAACCAGAACATTGAATGATCTCTTGAACCACATGAAACTAGGTAATACTAATGTTATTGATGCTATGTGTGCACATATATTCATGATTTGTATTTTTGTCAGTTTTTCTCTGATACTTTTTTATCACTGTTACTTTGATAGGTGACGATTAGACTGTTACATTTTTATGTTTAATGGTTATTTCGGTGTTTTGAGTGTATTAACATTTCATCGGAAAGAAAAGGAGTTATAGATGTTTCTTAGAAAATGTTTACGAAAAATAAATGTTGGTAGAATTGGAAGAATACTTTTTCTTTGTATTTTCTCGAAACAGCACTGCTTACTTTATGAGGATGAAACAAATTATTATTACATCTTTTTAACCATTTGCGTTCCAAACATTCAATTTATTTTGATTGATTTGGTTTAAAAATAAAGTTAGACTAGCACAATTAAATGCAGTAATTATACAGATTGCCAGTAACACATATATATATATATATATATATATATATATATATATATATATATATATATAATGGGTGATTTTTTTGCTAGTATCTTTTTGGCAACACTGTTTTTGACAGATGACGCGTCAATCGTGTCTTGTGTCATGGTCAAACCTGTTCAGTTTGGTCTATAATTTAACCATGAATCGACTTACGAACAAACAACGCTTGCAAATTATTGAATTTTACTATCAAAATTCATGCTCGGTTAAGAGAGTGCATCGAGCACTGCTTCCAATTTATGGGCAATTTGGTCGGCCTACTGAGGGAGCTATTCGGAAGCTTGTGACTAAATTTCGAACCCAGTTTACATTATTGGACATTCAACCTCCAACACGCAGACGTAGAGTGAGGACTGAAGAAAATATTGCGGCTGTATCCGCCAGTGTTAGTGATGACCGTGAAATGTCGATTCGCCGCCGTTCGCAGCAATTGGGCCTCTGTTACTCCACTACGTGGAAAATTTTGCGACAGAATTTGGGTGTAAAACCTTATAAGATACAGCTGGTGCAAGAATTGAAGCCACACGACCTCCCACAACGTTTCCAATTTGGTGAATGGGCGCTGGCAAAGTTGTAGGAAGATCCACATTTTTATCGAAAAATTGTGTTCAGCGACGCAGCTCATTTCTGGTTGAATGGGTACGTTAACAAGCAAAATTGCCGCATCTGGAGTGAAGACCAGCCAGAAGCATTGCAAGAGCTACCAATGCATCCCGAAAAAATCACTGTTTGGTGTGGATTATGGGCCGGTGGCATCATCGGGCCGTACTTCTTCAAAGACGACAATGGCCGGAACGTAACTGTGAATGGCGAGCGCTACCGTGCGATGATAACAAACTTTTTTTTGCCCAAAATGGAAGAGCTGGACTTGGCTGACATGTGGTTTCAACAAGACGGTGCCACATGCCACACCGCACACGAAACATTGGCCCTATTGAGAGGCGAGTTCGGTGAACAGTTTATCTCACGTTTGGGGCCCTTCAATTGGCCGCCTAGATCGTGTGATTTAACGCCGTTGGACTATTTCTTGTGGGGCCATGTTAAGGCTAATGTCTACAGGGATAAACCAGCAATGATTGACGCACTGGAAGCCAATATTGAAGCATTTATTCGTGAGATACCGGCCGATATGTTGGAGAGAGTGTGCCAAAATTGGACCTTGCGCATGGGCCATCTAAAGCAGAGCCGCGGCCAACATTTACATGAAATAATCTTTAAACATTAAATTATATCGACCGTTCTATCGACTCAAATAAAGATGTAATCGTTTTTTTCAAATTTTTTGTGTTTTTTTTTTGAAAATCAAATCCTATACCTCTTAAAAAATCACCCGTTATATATAATTAATTGTTAATTAGGAAATTGGCAAACTTTTAGGCTTTAGTTGACTCTTTTGATGATAAAATCAAGCTTGCGGCATTCTCTATGGAGCCTTCATCAGAATTCGTCGTTGAGGTTGCAGCCAAAACTATTAATTATGAGAAGACATTTTGGGGAAACAATCGGAATAAAAAAATTGCAATAACATTGATTGCAGCTCCTGATGATGATGGCAAAGACCGTTGAAAACTAGAGAGATTAATAAAGTTTAAAAGAGTCCTCTTTGCTTAAATTTTGTCGAAGTACCCAACAAAAGGCGGAAGCTTTATATAGGGTGCGCCATCTTTTATGTCGGTATGTAAACATGAAATAACTTTGAAAACGAAAAACTGATTTCTATATATCTGGTATTTTTATTAAATATGGTCCTTTACAATTTATTGGGACTAGTTTTTGAACACAACATCTAACAAGTGGCCACTTTTATTGGCCAAAACGAAATGTACCCGTTTTGCTACATTTTCCACTTACTTTTCAAATAACCCCACAAGAAGAAGTCCGGTGGGGTCAAATGGAGACCTGGGTGGCCAGTCAAGGTCACCTCTTTTTGACATCAGACCTTTTTCACGCATTTGTAGGCAGACATAATGAGCCAACATCCACCGATATCGTTTTCCATCGACTGTTTCGTTTTCGTTGAAGAAAAATGCCCCAATGATGGTTTTGGCGCAAACGCCGGCCCAAACAGTCACTTTCCGGTCATGCAACGGCATTTCGTGGATCTCATGTGGATTTTCCGTCCCCCAAATGTTGCAGCTTTGCTTATCTACGCCGCCAGAGAGCGTGAAATGGGCCTCGTCGGTCATCACAATTTGGCCTCCAAAAATCATGTTCAGCATCAACCATGCGAGCGACTGTTTGGGCGTATTCCAAGCGACGTGGACGGTCAGTTGGAAATATTTTTTGTGTTAACTGCACCTTATAAGGAAACAAATGCAAATCATCGATACGACACTTTTGGGTTCTGAGCAACGCTGTCTCTGACCGCTTCAACCAATTCATTGGAACGTCTTGGTCTTTGGTCAACGGTATGTTGACGATCTCCCACTGTCCCGTACTCAAGAAAATTTGAAACCAAACGACGGATAGTGTTGTCAGGCGGTGCCTGTTTGCCACGATATTTTCGATGATATGCACGTTGCGTTAACACAACTGAACGACGATTTTCAATGTACATTGTGACTATTTCGGCGCGTTGTTTCGGTGTAAAGCGATTCATGACTAAAATTGTAGTAAATTGACGTTTCAGAAACACGTATAACCAAATCACTCGGTTGGTAAATATCAAAGTCATTCGATGTTCCAATACCGACATAAAAGATGGCGTACCCGGTATTTATATATTATATAAAAGTAGGAAAATAATGGGCAAAATCCGCAAAAAGGAGGAAAGTGGATTCGAGCAGAAAATAGGATACCTTTCTCCGCATGATCATTATATATATATATACAGGGTGTCCCGCGAGGTAAGGGACAAAATTTGTCTGCGTGTTCCTCAGGTCAGTTGGAGTCGAAAAAGTCGTATTAACATGGGTCCGCAAATGCTTCCTTATCGAGATATGATTTTTTTTTTTTAGAGGGCGAAAACCACAATATTGTTGGAAAATTGCTTTTATTTAACAAAATTTTAATACTGTTCGTATTAAAACAACTGTTTACAATAATTAAAGTCCACATTCACGTTGTACTGCCGGATTAATACGCTGGTGTTTGTTTTTTGACGGATTTGTTGTGTCAGTTTGATTGAACTTTGCAAAAATTACTGTCATGTTTGTTGTACGGTGACATGATGTTTGACTACGGATATTGCAACGGAAATGGCAGAGCATCAGTGAACCGCCGCAGGTATCCAAATCGAAGAACACCTGACGGAAGGGTATTTGGAAGAGTTTTGGCACATGTGAGAGCAGCAGGATCGGTTCCGAATGCTACTGTAACACGTTCAGAAGCTGCCCATGACTTAATACTGGATGGTGTTGACCGGTCATCATCAACCAGCGCCCGCAGAATATCACGTCGCGCTGGTGTTAGCCGAATGACTGTGTGTAGAACAATGCATAACTTTGGTTTGTACCCATTTCATCTGCAACCTGTCCAAGCTCTGCTGCTCACTGATTCGGACCCTCGTATGCAGTTTTGTAACTGGCTCCTCGCAAATCTTAATCTTGTTAAAAAGATTTTGTTCACCGACGAATCTACTTTTACTCGAGACGACGTCAATACTTTGAGGAATTCCCATTCTTGGCAGCTTGAAATTCCCCACGCAACTATCGAACGGAATTTCCAACACTGTTTTTCTGTTAATATCTGGTGCAAATTGTTAGGGGATCACTTAGTTGGCCCTTTTGTTTGACGGTTGGTTGACATCAGAAGCTGATCTTCATTTCTTACGAGAAGGACTGCCTGTGTGGTTAGAGGATATTCCGCTGCAGAGAAGACAGCAGATGTGGTTACAGCATGACGGTGCTCCGCCCCACAGTGGTAGGAATGTATTTAAATAAAACTTCTCCTGGGCGTTGGATTGGACGAGGGGGCGCAGTTTCTTGGCCACCCCGCTCACCCGATTTAAATCCCTTGGATTATTACTTGTGGGAACATATGAAGTCTTAAGTGTATGCAGAGAAATCGCATACCAGGGCTGAACTGCTCCGTAAAATTACTCATGTCGCAGACGACATAAGAAGTAATCATTTTGTTACTGGAAAATCCACCGGTCACATTATTAAACGGGCTAGACTATGTTTACAGTGTGAAGGTGGACAATTTGAACAACTATTGTGAATAGTTATTTTTATTGTACCTAGTAATTTTGTGTTAAATAAAAGTAATTTTCCAACAACATTGTGGTTTTCCCACCATTAGCACTCTAAAAATAAAAAAATCATTATCTCGATAAGAAAGCATTTGCGGACCCATGTGTGTGTGTGAGTGTGTGAGCGTGTGAGTGTGTGTGTGAGTGTGTGAGTGTGTGTGTGAGTGTGTGTGTGTGTGTGAGTGTGTGTGTGAGTGTGTGTGTGTGTGTGTGTGTGAGTGTGTGTGTGTGAGTGTGTGTGTGTGAGTGTGTGTGTCTGTGAGTGTGAGTGTGTGAGTGTGAGTATGTGAGTGTGTGTGTATGTGAGTGTGTGTGTGTGTGTGAGTGTGTGTGTGTGTGAGTGTATGTATGTGAGTGTATGTATGTATGTATGTATGTATACTAAGTGACATATAAATCCGAACACCCAGTTTAAATGGTTTTATTTTAATAAAATTTTGTATAAGTAGGTACTCAATGAAGCATAATAAGTAAATGATAAAAATTTCAAAATGATTGCACTGCTTTAAAGCCCTTTGACCTTTAATAATGTGTGGATGCACCCTGATGTGCTACGCATTCTCCAACGCGCCTAGGCAAGCTTCTGATCAGGTGGTCAATGTCCTCCTGTGGTATCTCATTCCAGGCAACCACCAACTCCTCTCGAAGTGCTTCTAGAGTCTGAGGAGGACGTTGCAAATTGAGCAATCTCCTACCCATCATATCCCACACGTGCTCAATTGGGGATAAGTCGGGAGATCTTGGTGGCCATGGTAACAATGTGACATCATTATGTTGAAAGAAGTCTATTGTGACTCTTGCAACATGTGGTCGGGCATCATCTTGTTGGAAGGTTGGATCTGCCAGGGTGTCAAGATAGGGTAAAAGATGGGGTTCTAGAACTTCGTGGATATAACGCTGCGTGTTCATGTTACCTCTGATGAAGATTAAAGGTGACCTGGAACCATAAGCTATAGCACCCCAAACCATAACTCCAACAGTGTGATGAACATGTCTTTCAACAAAAAACTGTGGATTCCTCCATTCACCACATCGCCTTCTAACCCTGGCATGACCATCGTGCATGCCTAAACAAAATCGAGACTCGACACTAAAGACAATACTGTTCCATTCCTGATCCCAGAGTGACCGTTGTCTGCACCACTCAAGGCGATTACGTCGGTGTTCTCGAGTTAAAGGGAGGACCCAGTGTGGCCGGTATGAAAACAAGCCAAAACTTCTCATTCGCCGGTAAACACTTCGCATGCCAATAGGTCTTCCGTGTTCTGCAAACCATTCATTTGCAATGGACCTGGTAGTGGAGAAACGGTCCCTTAAGGCCAATAATCTTAGGCGGCGATCTTCACGGTCTGTTGTTCTACGGCGGCGTCCAGTGCCCCTTGCTCTTTGCATACGGCCTTCTCAAAGCCATGCCTGACAACACCTAACCACAGTGTCTACACTTCTTTGCACTCTAACTGCAATTGCCCGAAAAGAAAGTCCAAACTATACGGCCCATATCAAACTCACTAAGTTGACGAAATCGTACAGGTCTCCGTACTCTAGGCATCGTAACCGATCGTAAAGGATGTCAAGAACCAAAATCCGCCAACGTTGATTCTTTACTGCGGCTGAAATATTCATTTTTAGAGCGTTAGTGAATTAAAAAAAAGCAGTACAAAAACCGGAATGTCCAACTGATAAGGCTGAAAATTTTTTTACTTGTTATTTACAGTAAGATAAATACATTCACCAACTTTTATTAAAATAAAACCATTTAAACTGGGTGTTCGGATTTATATGTCACTTAGTATATATATACAGAGTGGCGCATCGAAAACGAAACAGACGCATTTACTGGCAGCTCAGTTTTTTTTTGAAAAACGCTCAGACTCGTCGATTTTGTTTTTAAGGGGGACACAAGTTTGGCAAAAAAATCACGTTAGCACGTAAAATCTTAAATGGAAAGGGGGGTCGAGTGATACCTTATTTTAAAGGTCTTTCAATTCCCTTTATAATGATATAAAATTAAATGTACTTCAGTTCGGTAGTTTTGAAGATTTATTGATTTAAAGCTTAAATAAAACTAATACATCATCATTAGTGTAGATCAATACATTTGGCAGCAAAGTAATTTAAAAACGAAGAATTAACTGACCTAACGGGTAGGCAAGTAAATGTTGAAAATGGCCACCATGACTCTCCATGCAATAATAAAGATTTTGCTCAAAACTTTGGCGCACATTTTGAAATACTTGAGGAGTAATTTGAAGGTACTCCTTCACAATTCTTTGTCGCAGGTCTTCTAATGATGTTGGCTGAGTAGCATAGATTTGACTTTTTAAATGACCCCATATAAAGAAATCCAAAGGTGATAAATCAGGCGATCTTGGGGGCCATTCAATAGCACGTCTTCTACCAATCCATCGGTCTGGAAACGTCTGATCTAAATATTGTCGAACACGTAATGTGTAATGTGGTGGGGCACCATCATGTTGGAACATCAACCTATTCGCAATGTAACGCCGATCATTCTGATTTTCAATTATGGCTGTTAATGCAAGATCTATGGCGTCTTCCAGTAATTCCAAATACATTTCACCGGTCAAATTTCCAGATAAGAAAAAAGGACCAACTAAATGATCGACAAAAATACCAGCCCAAACATTTAATTTTTGTGGCTGCTGTGTATGAACCTCATGATAGAATCTGGGATTAGAATCGGACCAATATCGGCAGTTATGACGATTTACTACGCCCCTTAAGAAAGAGGAACATTCGTCGGAAAAGCAAATGTTGAATAGAAAATGTTGATCGTTGATAATTCGTTCACTCATATCTTCACAAAATTGTAATCGCCGATCAAAATCGTCTTCATTAAGTTCTTGTACCAGGTTAATTTTATGCGGATGAAAACTATGGGCCTTTAGCACCCGTTGAACAGTACGTCGACTAACACCACACACAGTCTCCAATTTGCGGGTAATTAACGTAGGATCTACATAAACTTGCCCTAAAACCCCCACTTCTATTGCTTCGTTCCTTATGGGATTTTCAATGTTGCGTTTTTTATTGGCAACTGACCCAGTTTCCTGAAATTTAGCTACAAGTTCTAGAACATATTTTCGATGCACGTTACTGTTCTCATGTCGCTCATAAAATATTTCTGCTGTTCTATTAGCGCACTGATTATTTCCGAAAAATATTTCGGTTAGTTATTTTAGCAACAAAGTTTGGTCAAATCAATCGCAAATTATGTACTAAATTCCTATTTAAATAAGTACGAGATATTCCCTTATCTTTCTTCAAGAAATAACTTTTTTGCTACAAAAAACGCTCCAATAGCTATTTTCAACAACAAAATGATAAACAAACCATTACTTATTAAGTAAATTCTTTTAGTCAAATTTTTTCTGAAAGTAGTACAAACTAATCAGATGTACCTTTTAAAGTCTACTTTAAGCTTTAAATCAATAAATCTTCAAAACTACTGAACTGAAACTCATGTATTTTACATCATTATAAAGGAAATTGAAAGACCTTTAAAAGAAGGTATCACTCGACCCCCCTTTCCATTTAAGATTTTAGGGTTGGTGTCACCCCCGCCCAGGGGCTGCACGTGTTAACGTGATTTTTTGCCAAACTTGTGTCCCCCTCGAAAACAAAATCGGCGCGTCTGAGCGATTTTCCAAAAAAAAAAACTGAGCTGCCAGTAAATGCGTCTGTTTCATTTTCGATGCGCCACCCTGTATATAGTGTACTAGACTTATTTGTGTGGAGGATTTCTAAAAAATAAGGCTTATGCCATCTTGACAAATGTAAAGAAACTAAAACCAAACTAAACTAAAAAGCAATTATTCGGGAAGCTGTTCAAAATATTCCTCCCGCAACTTGACGATAAGTGATGAAAAACATAATCAAGATGACTCAAGTTTGTGCAGACATTTATGTGATATAATTTTTCATAAATAAGTTCTAACTTCAATAAGAAATTAAGAAATAAAAATTGGATGTATGTTATTTCTTTTTAAAGGAACAAACCATTCAGCCACCTTGTATTCAAGAGGCCCGTTAGTAATTGATCAGAGCTCGCTGAAAATGCGAAATTAGATGGTAACTTACTGAAACAGTTGAAATGGTTAAAAAGCGTCCTCGTAGACACATCAGCTGACATCGCTAACTCCATTCCGCCTTCCACTTTCCCGCAAACTAACACTAACTGTCACACCCAGCGTCCCGAGAGCGGGCCAAGGAGTCGATCCAGGAGCACAGCGTCGAGGAGATCTACTCTGCGACCGACAAGCTGACGGCGGCCAGCGGCGATGCCAACGAGATGGTGCACCAGGCGCGCCGATTGGGCCAGGCCACGGCGCAGCTTATCCAGAGCATCAAAGGGGAGGCAGAGAATGCGCCCGATACGGACCTGCAAAGGAGGTTGCTGGCGGCCGCGAAGACGCTCGCCGATGCGACTGCCAGGATGGTGGAGGCGGCCAGGCAGTGTGCCAGTCATCCACACGATGTCAAGTGAGTCAATTTGCTTTTTAACATATCTGTCTTCTAATGACTCTTACTTAGATGAAATTACTTGTAGTGAATTGGATTAGGGGTCTAAAGTAACACAGTTTATGAGGTTGTCGACGATATGGAAGAATACTTCCTTTTTTCTGAAAAAGGAAATACAATTTGCCGGAACGTCAGCAACTTTATAACAGGAAACTGTTCCTTTACAGGAAGCAGTTTGTAAGCTTTGAGGGCACCGCTTCTGACCTTTTGCCTATTTGCAACCTGCTCTTTCTAATATATATCAATGACCTGCTCTCTAGTATTGATAACGGATCTTGCAGGCTATACCACCTTGACGCCTAGACCTAACCAAAACAGGTGTGGATATAGTCTGGACCAAGCTAAAAAACGGTTTTTAGTTATCGCTAAATGAAAACAAGACATATTTTACATTTTCCTCTGACAGGCGGGTTGTGAGATCTGAACCAGTAAATCTTCTGGGAACGGTACATGATGCCAGACTAAACTGGACATTCCACATTGATTATTTACATTCTAGACTGTCTACACAATTATTTGTTCTTAGGTAGCCTTGATAACCATTTCGACACTTCGCTCCTGCGTACGTGCACCAGCCGTCTTTCCTTACCTACTAAGTGGATCAGTACCTCTGCAGCCAAGACCTATTGAGCCATAATGGGTGCAGTCCTGTACGCGCTAACTGCCCTCGGCAGCGTTTTTCTTTGTGCCCTCTCCATTAAGGTTCTACACGTTTTCTTCTCCAGTGCCTAGCTCCAAATTGGGTCCGCGTACAGAAGTATCGATTTTTCATCCAGACATTTATTCTCCTGGCGGACTCATTTGCCCTGAACATGATCAACTCGTCATCATCCCTTGCGTTCACCACAACAGGCAGATCTCTTGAAGTGTATCTGACTTATGCGGAAACAACTCCATAGCAATCTGCAGCTTAGAGTCTGTTGCCAGATCCGCTGGTTGCCTGTTACTTAGCTTCCCAGTAGCTATGCGGTATCCATCACCCCAAATATCTTCATTTAGTTAGTAACACAGCTCCAGTCAGAGTTTTTTCCTAGATGCGTCAATTGCCAGACGAAGATCTTTTTTCGCCTTTTTATATTGTTCCAATAGTTGCGCTTCCTCTGTTATGTGATCTATTCTATGCCGTCATGTACATCTCCGTCTGGCTGCCTTGCATCCCCGTCTTTTGGTATCGATCTCTTCGTTCCACCAATACGGCCCAAAACTCCGGGACCTACTAGTAGGCCTCCTGCTCACCTTACAATCTTGCTCGATGAGTTCGGCGCTTGTCTTTGGGTTGCGGTTGTCGGTGGTAGACAAAACCGTACACTCTAGTATTGATCTGAACGTCTCCCAGTCATACTGTATTTTAGTCTTTTCGATGCGTTTGTGGAACCCGCTGTTCCTGCCTGTAATTTCTAAGTATATAAATTTGTGGTCACTACGAGTTTCTTCTGTAGAACATGCCAGTTCTACACAAGAGCAGCAACTTTCTGTGTCTTTGTACCAACAGGATGCGCCTCTCACAAATTTTGGGCATTCTTCGGTATTTATTACCAGCATATTTAACGCTGCCAACCACTCGCACTAGTATTCCCCTCTTGTCTGCTACTGGTGAACCCCATTGTGGAGACTTTACATTCAGATCACCAAGAATAATATTCTTCCCAGACATATTTATGCTATCTAACATTATGTTATCCACGTCGGCCCTGAACGGTTCAATTGTAATGTTTGGAGAGCTATAGCAGAAATAGATAATACACGCGCTCAGTTCTTTACATACGAAACCCTCTTTTGTTCTAATGCTCTTTACACCCAAATCCTTATTAACAAATAATACCGCAACATCACTCTTTAAGTCTTTTATCCATGTAGCATCATTCACTGTTTTATTGTTCGGTTCGCCATAATAAGTCTATGCTAAGTCTATGCCTTTATCGAGGGCGGTAGCGTATGTCATATCAGGGCTGTGCCTCGCCCTCATGGTATTGCACTGCAGGATTTTAATGCTGTGCATGCCTATTTGTTCTAATGAAAGTTCTTTATAAGTTCCCTCTGTTTCGACTTTACCATCCTTCTGAACTTATGACATCGCGTGCTATCTGTCCTGTGGTTACTGGTCTTGCAGTGTGAACAGGTATGGACTGAAGGTGCATTCACTGGCTTTGTGCCCTGCTTGACTGCAATTTATGCACTCCACTGATCGATTAGTAGGGGAGCCCACGATGCTAAATCGGGATTTACTCGAGCGTCATAGAGACCTATTGGGTTGCGAAGCTTAGATGATAAATCGAAAAAAATGTCCTATAATGTATACCTTTTCATCGGTGGGGGGAGCGGCTATAGATTTTCAAAAATGTAAAAAAAACTGTTGCATGGACATACTCGAGCGCGTCAGATATTGATATCATCATAAGCCTATAAGCATATAAAGTATATATGACTCTATCTGCTGTTCCACCTACTTTATTGGCTATCATTTAATTGCCCGTCTAAAGCCTAAATCACATGTTAACACAAAATGTCATAAATCATCTTAGTGAAATAAAACCATTCATAAAATTGATTTATTTTTGAAAAACGTTGAGGCAGGCTGGTCTTCGAGAATTGAAACAATTGTTTTATTTCGCAGCTACCAAGATCAGCTACGCCGGACCGCCGAAGATCTACGCGACGTGACAGTTGTAGCTGCCACTACGCCTCAACTACGCTCCAAACTAATAGACCGTGTCAACTCCTACGCAAAGAAAGCCGTCGCCTCAGCAACTCAGTGCATCACCGCGGCGCAGAATTCGCTCACGTACAACACCAATGCCGTGACCAGAGAAACTCTCGTGCAGGACACCAGAGAGCTTTCCGAAACCATCCCACTTCTGATCGAGGCGGTCACAGCAAACGCTCAGAGTCCTGAAGATACCAACAGTCAGGTGGAACTTATGTACGTTGCGGAGGTCTTCTTGCATCCAGCCGGACAGTTCGTGCAGTCGTCTAGGTACGTAATTTAGAATTTCAAATTACTTACCCTGTACTGATATTATCATATCATGTTTCCTTAGGATGCCATTACCTATCGTATGAGCTTGTCACCTAGGTAGGCGTTAACAGGTATTGATGCAAGTTATTTGTGGATAATAGAGAATAGGTACTTTTTTGCAAAAAGTGAGACAGGCTGTTCTTTTGTTGGTATTGTCAAAATACTGCTTTCTAATGGTATGCTCAAATTAATTCGTCTATAGGACTGGAACACGTTTGAATGATATTCTCCCAAGTAGGAACGATTTTGTAGAAAATCACATTCTTTCATTTTGCTTTTATACAATTTTATACGGTGTTAACGATACAGTTAAAAAAATTGTACATAGAATATATCTAGTATGTTTTACTTAGTTTATTCTCGAGATATAGAGAGTTAAGGTTGTTGGTTGTATTAACAACAAAACAAATCTCATTCTGTACAAAAAGATTTTATACATCCTTGCTCATGCGTATTTTATGAATGTTGCTAACATTAAAACAAGTGCCATAGTAGGCTGTGCTAGCAAAATAGTAAACTTATATGTCAAACCTTTTTGATGTGGTGTACTTTTTGATTTATGTGACACAATGATTCTAATAGAAATTGATCCTGCTCAGCAAAGAGCCGTAATAAAATGTCTGAAAAAATATTTGGCGCTCACTGAAAGTGAATGCTGTATGGTTTGCGGTTTCTCATGATGTAGTCCATCACTGGTTTCACGAATTTGAATGTCTTTTGAAAACCAACATGGCATTGGGCCACGGTATCGACTGAACAAAACATGAAAAAAGTGCATAACATGGTGATACAATATGGACATGTAGAGTTACACGCACCTATTAAGAAGACTTGATCTAAAAATTGCAAAGATAAACGTTGGGGAAGTTGACAAGAGGCGTATTGCTTTATCAGGATAATGCTTCCAGCCATACCTCCTGCATTGTTATGGCCGCCCTGTACCAAACACGCGTTGAATTGGTGGCCACACACCACATTTGCAGAGCCCTGTCCCAGTACATTCGTATTTTGATAATTAAAATTACATTTACGAAGAAAGAAGGCGTCATGGATAGAGCATAGGGATCAAACCTCGTATGTCGTGAATTGTTGATGGTACGGTAAAATGTTACAGGGAGTTTATTTTTCCACAAAATTGCTCCATTTACTTTATTAGGGGCGACATTTTATGATGTTTGATCAAACGCGTTCTTAAATATGATAGCCTATAGCCGTCCTAATTTGAACTTCAATTAGAATGTAGTTTTCTATTGATAATATTTGTAACAAAAGTCACACCCCACTTATTGTAGAACTTTATAACTTTATAATTTAAGGAGACCATAATATACTTTTTCCAGATCGGTATTGCCAACCATCACCGAACACTCAGTCTGCGAACAACTCTCCACCACCACTCAAAAGTTCAACTCTGAATTGAACGAGCTGCACACCGCATTGAGCAGAGCGAAACCGGCCTGCCAGGGACTCGGCCTGGACGCATCGCTGCAGATGATCCTCGACTTGCAAGAGGAAATAAGAGAAGTCGAAAGGTCGGTGGCGGCAAGGAGGTTGAGGCCGTTGCCAGGCGATACGGCTGAGAAAGGAGTGCAACAGCTGACTGCCAGCAGCAAGCTGGTTAACCAAGGTGATAACATTATTAATAAAAAAACTCGTAAGAAAATACTGGGTAATGAAGCTTGCTCTGGAGAAAAGTGACATTGAAATCGAATCTTTTAGACCTATAGAATGGCATGTTTCGTTTATAGTATATCATTGTATGATCGATGCACTCGAGCTCGAAAATTAGGCCAGTTCATTCGAATGTATTGTGCTACCTCCCCACTAGCACAATACATTTTAAATGAATATGCAAAGTAGCATTTTCATGGGTGCGTCGTGACTTTCAGTCAAATCTGATCACAAACCAACACTTACGCTCGATTTATTTGACATCTTTCAATACTGCTGAAATGGAGCTTCTAAACGAGCAAAGTTTCTACAGCATTATCTAGCTGGAATTTTTGTAATAATTTACTTTTTAGGTGTTGCTCAAATGTTGAGCGCAGCTGCTCAGGGTAACGAAATGTACACTAGCCAAGCTTCAAGAGACACGGCGCACAGTCTTAAGAATTTCACAGGTGCTATCCGAACAGTCTGTGCTACCACCGACAGCGTTGAGACTCAAATGAAGATCATCAGCTCTGGACAAGAAGTATTGGAGCACTCAAGCAAATTAGTAAATACTTTTAATATACAATATGCTACACAATATAATACTCCAAACAGACTCAAAATGCGTGGCCCTTAGATTTTTTTTTAAGTAACGGCCTTGTGCATTACAAAAATCAATGTATCTCATGAAACTAATTCTGTGGTTGTCACACTGATTCATCTCCAGTAAAATATGGAGACGAAAAAAATATGCGATGAGAAAATTAGTGAGACAAAAAAATGAAAATAACTGCAAAACATCTATGCCGAGTTCAACATTGTATTTTTAAAGAATGCACAATTACGGCTAGAAACCACAAAACAATGAGTGCATCTAAGCATCGCAAATAATTATAGCTTTTCAAATTTCAGAATAAAATCTTACAGTTGTAACGCTTCCTTTACGCAAAAAGTCCAGAAAAGATGGAATGCAATGAAGACTCCAACTTTTCTGCACAATCACAGAAAGGGGGTTACCATTAGCTTCCGGTAGCTCAGTCGGTGGCATGAAGACATCTACAGGCGTGCAGCTGTGTGTCGACCATGGCATGGCTAGAGGATAGAAGAACAAACAGAACACAAAAATTTAACAGATTTTATTTAACAAAAAAAGCATTTTCATTACATTACAATTTTAAAGTTTTAAAGAACAAAATAAGTTTTAAATCTTTGGCGCTGCTATAAAACTATCAACTTATCTTTCGCTGGTCCATTTTGACTGGACTGAAGCGAGGATGGCCAGATGCTTGAAGTGGAGGTCCCAGTTATGAGGGGTGACCTCACATATAGTGGCTTCAAAACCAGTTGTAGGCGAAGTTGAACTTAAAGGCGATGGCGCTGCCAAGGCACATGCATGGGTGAAGTGATAGGCCAAGCAACGCAAAGTCAAAGACTAAGGCAAAAGCAAAGTCAAAGACAAAGGGAAAGGGAAAGAGAAATGGGGTGGCCCCAATCATTTTGTCCTATTCGGACACACATTCTACAAAATTCTAGCACATGGTGCTATACGACCTCATGCTACAGAGAACAAAATTCTTAGCTCTTGCTAGATCGGCGGCTCAAGTGAAAAGGAAACGCGAGGAAGATCGCAGATCAGGAACTCCTCATCAAGCGGGCTCCAAGCGGAAATTTTTCCAAGTAAAAAAGCTAGAGATGGGATTAATGAAATGATAATCGAGAAGTGATTTAACAAATACGATCGGACGGTGAAACCGTTACACAGTATTGTATTCCTTGATTTAAATTCCATTTACGATTTAATCATTTACGCAGATTTGGACCCGAATGACGCGAATTTTTCAAAAATATTTAGGGGATTTTAGAAATATTGTTTTTGTGTTATTGGCGGATTCAATTTTAGACGGAAAAAAGGTAATTTTTTTGTTAATAAATAAAACGACTAAATTAACTTACAGAAACTCCCCTACGCTTTTCTATTCAAAATGTTATTCTAGAGATATTGTAAAAAATTCGAATGAAATGAATGACAATTGTTGTTTGAGTTATGCTGCGAACCATTTTGAGCAAATGCGTTTCGAGAAAAACGCTACGGTACGACCATTTTTAAATATTTTTATAATTTCCTTTTTTGTTACTCAAATATATGCTTATTGATATTTTATTATTTCTTACACAAAAAAAAAATGACAAAAAATACTTTTCTGGGTGTTACAGCAGTGTTACCTGAAATAAATGTGATACTCCACCATAAATTCTCCTGAAATAACAATTTACCTAACTACAAGTATGATCTGTTCGGTAGTATGGTTTTACTAAAAAGTTTTTCTGCTAAATAGATGTTCCCCAAATTCCGTGTTTCAGGTAAACGAAGCCCAAAAGAGTCTGAGCACAGTCGGGGTTACGCCAGGTCTCAACGCAGTCGCCAAGGATATCACCAAAGCCTTAAACGCCACCGTGGGCTGCCTTCCAGGCCAGAAGGACGTGGACAACGTCATCACCAACATCATTGAATGGTCATCTTCCATCACCACCTCATCGACCTTCCCACACACCAACAAGAGCTACGGAGAGCTGCAGCAAGAGCTGAACACTGCTGCGGCGAATTTGAACGAGGCCAGCTCCAGCGTGGTGCAATCGGTGCATAGTTCGGTCCAGTTGGCCTCCTCCTCAAAAGACTTTGCCAATGCGTATAGCGATCTGTTGAATGTGACTATGGAGATGGCTGGACAGACGCCGGACACGCAGATTAGAGGAGAGATGGTGCACTCGTTGAAAAATGTTTCTACTACTTCCAGTGCGTTGCTTACAACTGCCAAGTCGCTTTCGGCTGATCCGAATCTGCCAAACGGTAAGTTATAACTTCTGTTCTCCTAGCTCCAGTCCGTTGGAAGGCCCAGATAAGACTCCCCCATGTCACATAAAAAAAATGTTGACAGTAGCCGTTGATGTCTAACGCAAAATTCGTACTACTTGCAAGAAATTGTTGTTCATTGTACGAGGCGTGTCTCTTATGAAGTGGGATTTGGCTAAATGAAACAACTTAAGCAAATGAGAGAATATTTATTGTTTTTCGAAGTATTCGCCTTTAAACTCGTTCCTTTTTTACATTCGAACAAACCAATCTGTAAAGCGGTACTTAATTCCATGCTCAAGTTGGCGTACTTACAATAAATAGCCTCTATACAAGCTTCTACCGCTTCCTCTGAAGACTGAAAGCTCATCCCACGCAATTTATTCCTAATTTTGAGGAAAGTATAAAAGTCGTTGGGGCTTAAGTCAGGTGAATATGGTAGGTGGTCTGAAAGCTCGACATTCTCAGAGTCCAAAAATTCAACTGTGCTACGAGCAGCGTGTGCGGTTGCATTATCGTCTTGAATAAGGATTCGGCGATTCTTATTTGTTTTTCGCAGTTCGGTAATAATCGAGGTCAGCAAATGGTTGTATACCAATCTACATTGACTGATCGACGATCCTCAAGGGCAATTTTGGCAACATGCCCAGATTTGGCTACAAAACTAGCGATCATTTTCTTGGAGACACTTCTGGAGCGAATCACTTTTGTTGGTTTCACGTCATCCTGAAATACCCAAACTGGTGATTGAGCCTTACTTTCGGGTTCATAGCTGTATATCCATGATTCGTCATCACTTACAATATCATATACGTGATTCGAAGCCCCTTCGTTAAATCGCCGCAAACTTTTACGGCACCAATCGACACGAGCCGCTTTTTGGTCGTTGCTGAGAAGCTCTTGAAACACGATCTTTTGAATTGTAGTCCCTGAGATGCCTAAAGTTGCCTGAATCTCCCTATATGCAACATGTCTATCTTCCATGAACTTTTGTACACCATCAATGTTTTCTGGACTCATCGCTGTCTTTGGTGGACCTCTGCCAAAATGTTACTCCAGACTAGTACGTCCGCGTTTAAACTCTGCATACCAGCGATACACTGCTGTTTTTGATGGAGCTTCTTTTCCAAACACACAACTAAGTTCAGCGATACAAGCTTGTTGCGTTAATTTACACTTTAAATTGTAAAAAATTATTGCACGATCATTTTCTTGCATCAAATCCATTTTTAACCAACTTCGAAACTTTTAACTCTCACTGGAATCGAATGAATTTTCGCATCGATTCGGAACAAACAACCTAACCTCAAAAATATATGGTCTGTCAATTGATGCTAACAGGCTTACTTTGATCAAGTCCCACTTGATAAGAGACACGCCTCGTATTACCAACCGACTAGCGATTGCACGTTTACATAGTATCAATTTTGCATTTGACTTTTGACAGTTGCTGTCCAACTGAATTGCATTTTGTACGATATAAGGATGTCAGCATTAGGGTACTGCTTCCGTTTGGAAATTTGCTGGTAAGACTACATTGACTGACTTTTTTTACAGAATTTTTCAAATCATTTCATATTGACTAGCACATCTCTTCTACCAACATATCAACAGATTTTGCTCCTCATGGCTTTGTCTTATTGATATGATCACGTTTACAGGTGCTACATTATAAATACGAGATCTGTAAATTAAGTGATAAGACTAGCGTTCGATCTGGCAACACTGGAGGCACCAGGCTTGGAGAGGAGACAGGGGAACATGTGATCCGCCTTCACTACAAGTTTGAACTCGCACGAGTCATTTGGTCATCTGTAGCGATTTTTTGAGCAAGTTTTTCTTATTGTCTTCTAAAAATGAGTGACTTCAATTTCGAGCAAAAGTGTGCTATTAGGTTTTGCTTAAGACTTGCTAAACTTCAGCAGGCCTATGGAGATCAGTTTTTGTCAAGAGCTCAGATTTGTCGTTGGATTATGGTATTTTCAGAATAGAGAGAGTCGATTGAAGGTGAACCATGAAGCGAAATGATAAGAAGAGTTAAAGTTGACTTACACCACCGTCCATCAGATCAAGAACAACTGGGTTTTGAATCATGATAATGCTCCTTGTCACAATGCAATGTCATTAACCGAGTTTGTGGCCAGTAAAAACATTCCTGTAGCTCCTCAGCCTAAATATTCGCCTGACTTGAGTCCGTATAACTTTTTTCTCTTCCTGAAACATCACCTGAAGGGAACCCATTTTAGGACAACCGAAAACATTCAAACGACTGTAACCGACCAGCTGAAGGCTATTCCAATATCGGAGGAGTAGAAGAATCGTCTCCAGCGCTGTGTGGTTTCAGAAGGAAATTATTTTGAGGATGACAATATAAAATTGTAATTATACGAGAATAAAAAAAATTTAAAAATCAGTCTCATCACTTAATTTACAGACCTCGTAGGTAGCAGCTAACCGTTTTCCAATGTTTTTATTATAATTATTTATTTTAGGTAAGAATCAGTTGGCAGCTGCCGCCAGAGCTGTAACAGACAGCATCAACTACCTAGTGAACGTGTGCACCCAAGCGGCACCAGGCCAGAACGAGTGCGACAACGCCATTAGGAAAATCAAGGCGATGGGTTATTTGCTGGACAGCCCCACCGAGCCTATCAACGACTCTTCCTACTATGAGGCTCTGGATATGGTGATAGAAAAAAGCAAAGTGCTAGGCGAGGGCCTATCTGGTATTACGACGAGTGCGAAGGCTTCAGAGCACGAGCAGTTCACGGAGCACGTTAAAAGCTTCAGCAGCGCCATCTGCAGTCTGATAGAGGCATCTGCACAGTCGGCGTATTTGGTTGGTGTTTCCGATCCGTCAAGTATTGGTAAGTCTGCTTTTAAAAACTTGTTGCTTAAAAAAATGGAGTCAAGTGGTGAATTTTGCAAATACACAAATTTACCTTTTAACAGTGAGACACAATAATGTAACACACTCAGACAGATTTCTCAACAAAACATGTACATCGAAACGTCAAATTTTTCGCAAGTTTGTGGAAATGAATGTCACAGATGTTCATCCGCGTCTGGTAGGTACACAATTGTTTTCTGTGATGAAGGCTAAGTGGAACGCGGCGGGAGTGCACGCGGATTTCATGTTGTGACTTGTCGAACTTGTACAAACTGCGATTTACGACGCCGGGCTTTGAAACAGCGGTTGACAGAATAAGTAAATATGATATTTAATTCCTAATTTTATGCGTGTAAATTAAACATTACATCGTAATGTTATTTGTTAATGTTATTTGTTTATTTTTTTGTTTTTTCTTTCTAAAATGCAAACGCTTTCCACCCTCCTTGACATCTCTCTAGGCCCCCTTGGGAGGCGCGCCCCCCCTGGTTGGGAACTCCTGTCTTATACCACACATTGATTGAGCCGCATTTAACCTACGGTATATTAGCATGGCGAGCTACATGCTCAACTCATATTTATGATTTGGATATTTTTCAAAAAATGATTTTAAAAACAATGTTTAACAAACCAAAATTCTATCCAACTGATGACTTATACAAAGATACAAATGTATATTGCTTAAAACAGCTTTATCTCTTACATGCTATAACCAACTCAGCAAATTTATCAATAACACCAAAAAATACATAATCACCACACAAGGCATAAACTAAGAGTAAAAGTTGTACCTAGACCAAATAAATCTATAACGCAACGATCACACCTTTATATAGGTCCAAAATTATACATACATTTACCTGGCGATATAAATGATCTACGCTTTGAGAATGAGTTCAAGAAAAAGTTAAAATAATGGATTTTTTTCTTTGGCAAGACCAGACGTATACAAATTAATAGTAAATATGATCAAATAATTCGTTGGTTAGTTGTATCTCTATTCATATTTCAATAATACAGTTGCAACATCAATGGTTCATGTACAGGAAATGCCTCCTATGGGCCGTTACTTCATATTTATTTACGCATTCTTTGTATTGTGTTTTAGGAGTAAATAAATATTATTATTATTGTTATTATTAGTATTATAATTATTGTAATAAACTCCAACGTAAACATTGACAATCCTCCATGCTTGTCTGGCCGAAAGAACTAAAAGTGGTACATCATTCGATGTAGGACACGAGAATGCATGGAATGTACTGACTCAATCTAGTCGATCTATATTTTTTAAGTATTTGCTCCAGTAAGTTGTTATCCTCTATTCCGAACAGCGGGCCGTCCAGGCTTGGTAGACCAAGCCCAATTCGCCAGAGCTTCCCAGGCTATTCACCAAGGCTGCGCCGCACTGTCGTCTCCCGCCAGTCCCCAGAAGCAGGTTCTGGAAGCGGCCACTTTGATCGCAAAACATACCAGCGCCCTCTGTAACTCATGCCGAACAGCCAGTTCCAAAACGACCAATCCCGTGGCGAAGAGGCAGTTCGTGCAGAGTGCCAAGGCGGTGGCGAATTCCACGTCGGCACTGGTGAAAGAGATCAAGACTTTGGACGCGAACTACAGCGAAGAGAATAGGAGGAGTTGTGCTGAGGCTACTAGGCCTTTGTTAGGTAATTGATTTCACTGAAAAGATATCCGAAATTTAAAAGATTTTAGATAGGCTTTTTTTTGTCTTTTTCATCCTTATGTGTATTTTGTCCTTTCAAAATGAGTTATTTTAAATTTGTATTGATTTTTTACTATTGCACTGAACTATTGATGTTTTGGGAAAACTTAATTCAACCGACATTCATACTTAACCATAACTTGTGTAGTTTTGAATGGCTTTTTTGTGCAGCTTATTTTTGGCACCCATAATTTATGAAAAATCAAGAATAGATTTTCGCAACGGAAATCGTTTAATATGCCTAGTAGATTATCTATCATTCCTTGTTATTGTTCTATTTCCCAACCTGTCTACATTCTATCACATGGAATTTTCCTAACCGAAAAATCGACCACCTCATAAACCCTATTTCATGAGTATCCATCTAATGAGGTGAACAGCTGATCAGCTAGTGACATATTTGTATTAGTCTGGTAAAACTTGCGCGGAGCGTTTTTTTTTGTATGAAATTAACTTTTCTAAATAAAAGAGTGATTACCAGGAACAAAATAAATATGTGACCTACAAAAAACAGAACAAAATACAGCTATGTCCACCTGGCGTTGACGGATCCGTCATAATTATGTCATATAGGGAAGTTTGAAATATTACTAGATAATCAGCTGTTATTCTATCGTAATGGATACTCGTGAAAAAGATATTACGTCGATCTGACGAGTTAACGTCACTCTTACTGGCAGTGGCGAGAAGCTGCTTTCTCACACTAAGACCCCTATTCTTAAAAACGAGGGAGTAGAAGTAGAGAGAGAGAGAGAGAGAGAGAGAGACTGAGCGGCTGCCACTCTCCCGGGGAAAAATCAAAAATTCTGATAGCTGTTTGTTGTTTGTCAAACAAGCTTGTAAATGCTTATCAGCATTTAGGAATACAGTTCCACGAAAGATAGAGAACCAAGTCCCATTTTCTCTTAGCTATTCTACATTTTGATTTGAAGAATTACCCCCTGAGCGAGACTGTTGAGCGAACCTTGCTAACACCTTATGTTGCTATTCTATTTTTTATATACGCTGGCAACTCATCAGATCGTGTATGTGGTTGCCATCTCTAGTGCACCATATCACGCAGTGCGTCGTTGAGGACACTCACTTATCCTGTGATTGTCTGGTTGATAGGGAACGTTATTCACTAAACGTATCGTCAGTCGTCCCTACAATTGTAAGGCGTGTTTTTGGCCTCCTTGATTTCGATAATATTACGTCTTCTTTGGTGGGGTACATTGTATGTTCTGCTTTGTATTTCTAGTCTGCTGTCAATCAGAAGTCAATTGTGATGTTAGGTTATGTTTCTTTTTTGACGTTTAAAAATTTCAGACATGAATCAAATGCCAAAGGATATTTTCTTGCAAATAATGTTGATCATTCAATAATAATTTCCTAGATTGAACAAATTTATCAGGCTGTGGTATCTTCAAGTCCCATATCTGGTATTAATGATCTAAAATCAACAATTTACTGCAAATGGATGTGCATTTATATATATATATTTGCCTAACAGCTTACAACCAAGTTGTTCCTTGATGAAGCTGGTAAGTTACAAAATTTTTAAACATTGCATATTCATATTTATATACTTATCGTATTTTTTCAGATGTGGTTCGTTCTCACAGACATTATGAGATGTTGGATAAGAAACATTGTATCCCAAGTGCAACTGCATTGTTGATGTCGGAGATGGCTGTTCACAAATCATTGTCAGACTTTGGATTGCCTAGTGTCAGGCTACAAGTATGTATAAATGTGTAAATGCTCTGAAATTGAGTTTAAACATGCCCTGCCCTATCTGGTATTTTTTATATTAGTGGGAACCTTAACCTAAAAATTTCAGACTATAACTCTAAAAAATATCATTATAAAATTGTAGCCCACACCAAGGTGTAAACATTTTAATGTTTCTTGAATCTATGCAACTTTTTTCAAATATAAACCATCGCGATATTGCATACAAAACTCCATTATCTATTTTGAAAGGATAAAGAGGCGAATGATCTTCCTAAGAATGGAATCATGCATCCAGGCACTTGAAAGCATGTTTGAAGGAGCCAACCTTACTGAAATAAGTGAGTTTGCTTTTTGTGACGGACAAGTGTTACACTGCAATTTGTAAATTAAAGGTAGGCATAAGCCTGTATATTTATAAAACTTAAAAGCTATTGAGTTCAAGAGGAGCTTTTTTATGCCTGGGTAGGGGGTTCTCAAATGTCTAATGGTTAATGTTGCATGTGAGAGATAAAATGTCACACGAAACTCGATAAAGTGGCTTTTTGAATATTGTAATCAACATTTCTATTTGACAAAATCTCACAAAGCAGATGCCATAGGTTAAATAAGAATCCAGTGATCTAGCAAAAATGCTATATGAAATACATATTTTAACACTCATGGTTATATCGGTACTTAGGAGTAAAAAATAAGAAATCACGATTACTTATAATATTTTTTTTCAGATCTACTTGCATTGCTCAAAGAAGATCCAATCGTGATAAGCCCAGGGCACAAGCTATTGTTCCAAGACAATAACTCCAGTATAAGAAACATTATTAGAAGGAATATAATTGGATATTTCAAGAAGTTTGATACCTAGAGTTAATTAACTTTCCAAAATGATCTAATGTACCCCCAAACTAGAAAGATTTCTTTGTAATTGATTAGATATCCTTTTAGCCTTGTTTACATAGCTTTAGCTTTAGCTAATTTAGAAAATAGCATATAATCTAGTTAACGTCATGCTAGAGAAAAAACATTCGTTTTAAGAGAAAAGAAGGATTAAAAATTGATGAAATCTATATTTCTAGATATTTTTGAACGAACCTATTGTATTTCTGTGGGTATACAATGTAGAATAAAAAATATTTATTTTACCAAGTATTCTTTTATTTATATTCTGCAAGTACAAACTGGAAAATATGATACATGAAAATGTTAAGGAATTCATAGATAGTATGTCAAAATACATAAGTATCAGTAATCAAATGAAGTCTTTATATCTAAAAGGTACAAATAATAACAGGAAATATGAACATTTTTAAAATGAAAAACTACAATAGTGTATTACAATAACCTTTAATAAATTCAAATTTACTTACATAAAATATATAAGATGTTTCCCAACTGAATGTCAATATTTAAGAGGGCGACTTTTGGTTCCATTTTAAAAAGAAAACTTTATATAATTGTATGTCCTAAACGTCTTGACTTTTGAGAAACAGGGTGGTAAGCTTTTTAAAAATCCATCATTTTTTTGTTGCGATCTGTAATATCACTTTAAATACTTTATTAAAATTCTGCATATATGTACTATCAAGAGGTATTTTTAGTGTACGAATTTTCCCCAGCGACGTTCGTAACGATTTCACTTGCTTATTTTGACAAACAATGATAGTACGCAACTGATTTCTCTTAAAATAAAAACTTTTTATTGAAATCCTGTCATTTCTAGGCAAATTTGATTGATTAATTTTTGTTCACTCCGATGCACGGATGCTTACAAAAATAAAATATCGTTTCTTTGCATGATCCTAATATCGTTAGTATGACAATGTCACTATGTCGCGAAATAGATTGTATTTTTCAGGTGAAAACCGTGTGTCAGACTAAAAGAATTCAATTTTTCATGTCCGTCCCACTATTTCCACCCAAATAATTCTATGCATGGTGATATTGTCATGTTAACAATATGGTTATGATCGTATTTATAAAAACCGTGCATCAGATTGAAAAAAAAATCATTTCGCATCGATTTTTGCTTCCAAGTGATTGAAAATTTCAATAAGAGAGAATTAAACAGCTTACCGCTGTCTATCAAAACATGACACGTTTACATGTATGCCAAATATCATTAAGTGGTAATACGGATATTCATAATCAAGGATTTATTTTCTTGACCTTTTTTACCACCCTGTGTTACAAAAGTTAAAACTATTAGGACATACGATCATTTGAAGTTTTCATTATAAATCGACCTGAAACCACCCCCCTAGATATGGACATTAGGAAACAAACTAAATTGCAGCTACCAATACTTCAAGAGACTTTCGAGCCAAAGATTTCATATTTTTTTTACTGCGGCTATAATAACTAGCAAAATCTGCTCTTCATATGAGTGTTTCAAATATCAAACCTGTTCAGTTTTTGATATTTCTTAACAGTAAATGTTTTTGTTTCCTATGCCACAGTTCTAATAGATTTTCCCTTTTATTTTAAGATTACAAGTCAATGAACAAATTGGAAAAGAAACTGTATTTAGCTGTCCTCACTTCTTCTTTATATACCACATTCTATAACATTAATATATGGTGCAACACATTTGATAATACAACATATTGTTCTTTGAGGCTCAGTGCTTGTTCTTGATGATGCCACTGAAGTCTATTTAGTAGCTGAAGGCTCCATTATTGATAGCGATTTAAATCCAAAATTTATACCCAGCAGTTTAAATACAAATCAAATTCTGTACCTTAGAGGAAGGTTAGGTTAAGCTCATGATAAAGTTGGGAGTTTTAATTTGATACTTGAATTATGAATGCAATGAAATTATCTTAAAACTATCTATTAGGACTTAGAGGTAACTACAATTTTCAACATAATGGGTCTTTTCCGCTTATCTAGTTGTTTGATGTTTGTTTAACAGGAAAGTAATTCCCTTGATGAGTCAAAATTTTCTTTTATTTTCCCATTCGTAATTAATTATGGAATTTTCATAAAGTTTTTATGATTTTGCTTAATGCTGCAACTCTATTCTTCAGTCTCTGTAACACTTCATTTTTGGTAATCCTACATAACCATGGCATTTTGAGCACCCTGAAATAGCGATGGTCAATAATAGTAATTTTGATCCTCACATACACACATTATGCATAATTGTGCCTGACATTCTACACAATCTAGAGTCCCACAATGATTTGTGAAAAAGCATCTCAGACATCGACAATGCAATAATTGCACTTGCCATACAATGTTTCTTATCCATGGAGGAACCATCTCATAAAGTCTGTGAGAATGAATCACACCTGAAAATAATGCGATAAGTATATAATATGGATATGCAATGATTTGTTTTGTAACTTACCAACCTTCATCAAGAGAACAGCTTGGTTGTCAGCTTCTGGACTTTCATACACAATAAAATAATATAATATAAAATATCCATGTGCATTAATTATCCTAACTCAACAATTTCTTGAAGATATCACAGGTTGTGGAATTTGTTCAATGTAGCGAGGTATTTTTGAGTGATCGAGATGATTTGCAAGAAAATTATAAATTATGGTTCTGCTTTCCATTGAACGTCAAAACAACAACATAACCTCAATCCAGAACTGTCAGTATGTCGGAAAGGTAAAGCAGGACATACATGTACGTTAACGAAGGAGACGTAATATTATCGAAATCAAGGAGGCCATAAACGCGCCCTACAATTGTAGGGACGACTGACGATGCAGGCCTTAGACACATTCATTCCAAAAACATCCTTGGTTGGCGCTGAATTTGAAAACGGAAGAAAATATTTTTATTTTTTAAAGAGCGCAAACCGAATGTTTGCTTTGTAGTGTTGGGGAATATCAAATGTCTTTCTGTCAAGCGTGTTTGTGAATGGGACCATTATACTAAGGTTTGGATACTTTTTTCAGATGCGGTCGAAAACCTGTGTGTCTACGCCAGCTCTAGCGAGTTCTCAACAATCCCAGCTAAGATCGCACCACAAGCAAGACAAGCCCAACAACCGATTCTTGAGTCTGGCAGAAGGCTCATTGACAGTTCGTGTGACGTTATCGCAGCATCTAAGAACCTCATTGTTATGCCCAAAGATCCCTCTACATGGCAACAGTTCGCTGCAACGTCCAAGAATGTGTCTGATTCTATCAAGCAGTTGGTGATGAATCTGAAGGTATTAACTTTTAATATGTAATGCAGAAATGATCATTGTATAATTATATATTTTTTCATTTATCATTGCCCATATATAGTCTACATGACATTTTTTATTGTAGAATGAAGCACCAGGAAGAAATGAATGCGAGGTTGCAGCTCAAATTATTACCAGTCTCCACAAGACAATCGACATGGCGTATATGGACGCCGTGTCGCAAAGTCTGCAGCCTAGACGTACTGCAACGTTGCCTGCTTATACCCAGCAGGTTGAAAGATCAGCTGCAGGAATGCTGGATACCATCGAACCGTTACGTCATGCTGGCAAATACGAAGCCGAAAATATTGGTAAGTATTAACTTGTGGAAATATTTTGAACTTGAAGTAGATTTTTATTCAAATACCAATAATTTTTAACCTAATTTGCTAATTTATTCTCAACAGGTCATGCAGTCACTCAGCTGGTCCAATACTTTGAACCTCTCGTCGAAAGCACCATCGGGGCTGCTTCCAACATGACCAACTGCAAGCAACAAGAACAAATCCTTGATCAGGTTAAATCTGTCTCAGAATCAGCTTTACAACTTATTTATGCTACCAAAGATTGTGGCGGAAATCCAAAAGTAAGTTGAATGATATATAGATACGAAACACTTTTAGATAACTTTCAAATTCTAACTCCTGTGACTTATAGTTTGGAGCCATTTTTAACCTTTGTTGTGGCAGACTTAGTATCGTATATTTTTCACCTTAGGCTGTCAACATTCATCCAGATATAGACGAATGCGCTGTTTCAACAAGGGAAACCCTCAAAGATTTGGTACAAACTCTGGAAGCGATTTCGACTCAAAGTGGAATAGTATCAGGGGTTGTTGACAACCTCACCCGATCTATGACTAGGCTTTCTGATAACAGAGCATCACTTGTCATCTCTGATAGTACGCAAGGATTCGTAGATTATCAGACCAGAATGGTGGATTGCTGCAAACAAATAGGTGAGCAGTCAATTTTTTGAAACTACTAGCATGTTAAATTCATTAAGAAAGTACAGTCGTAGTTAGAAAAAAATACTGTAACGAATCTATAATAATAATAATAATCCTTTATAATCCAATAGACATAAGTATGCATAGGATTCGTCAAAATAAAAAATCTATAACAAACATGGAAAATAAGTAACAAACAAATATGAGAAACAAACATACCATCTACACATTAACAAACTCTGAAACAGCGTACAAACATTTATTTAATAAAAAAGCCTTTAACCTATTTTTAAAATGTTGCAGTGAACTGCAGATTTTTATTTCTTCTGACAGTTTATTATATATTTTAGGCCCCAAAACTCTAGGTGACCTACTACCGACACAGTATTTGGCGAAAGGAACATACATATTTTCACTCTGCCTTGTTATGAAGGCATTTATATCCTTGTTAAGTAGTTGTGTATCCTTATTTTCATACATATATATTGAAAGTTCGTATACAAATAGAGAAGGCAACGTAAAAATTTGGTACTTTTGGAACAGCTCCCTACAGCTACGTAATGAGCTTACTCCGGCCATAGATCTTAGAATTCTTTTCTGACTTAAAAAGACATGTTGTGCATTGGTCGATACTCCCCAGAAACACAAACCATATTTCAGCCTAGACTCTACCTGAGCATAAAGAGTGTTACTAACTGGTCTCCAGTCAATGTGGCTCGTAGAACTTTATACACATATGACTGTGATTTCAACCTGGATACCAATCGATCACACTGGGCCTTGAAATTGAAACATTCGACCAACCACAAGCCCAAGAATTTTGTTTCTTTGAGAACACTTAGTTGATTATCTTTAACTCGAAGATCAAGCGGAGTCATTTCTTTGTGCACGTTGTGAAATCTCATCATTGCCGTCTTCTCCACATTCATGTGAAGATGATGTGCGCTAAACCAATCATGAACACTGTTTAATAAATGTTCACAGTCTTCTTTTAAAACTTGATTGGATTTGCTGGACAATATGATTGCCGCATCATCCGCGTAAAGCATAAAATTGGCTTGGGAGAAAGAGTGCTCAAATTCATTTATGTAATGAATGAAAAGAACAGGCCCTAAAATCGATCCCTGAGGTACGCCGATGTCTACGTACGTTACATCTGATTTCAGCTCAGAGATAATGTTGTTGCTGTTTTCATGTAAACAAACATATTGTGATCGATCGGATAGAAAGGAGTTAATCCAGCTATAGGGTGTCCCAACAATGCCGACTTGAACCAGTCTGCCCAGAAGTATCTCATGATTGACACAGTCAAATGCCCTGCTGAGATCACAAAATATCCCAACAGGACATTCGCCTGCCTCAATCGATGCTATAATATTCTGAATGAAACTCAGCAAGGCCGTGTGTGTCGATTTTCCGTTGCGAAAACCGTGTTGGTTAATTGACAAAGTATTTTCAGATTCTAGGAATCGCAACAATCTATCTAGAAAGCAGTACTCAAAGATTTTGGAGAAGCAGAAAGGAACTGTTAATGGTCTGTAATTGGAAATCTTTGAAGGATCTCCTTTTTTAAGAACTGGGATTACCTTCCCAGTTTTTAAGGATTGGGGAAACCTTCCCGTGCAAAAGGAGAGATTTACTAGAAATGCAAATGGTTTCACTATATATTTTAGTACTTTTTTTACAAGAAATCCCGGAATACCATCTGGTCCGGAGGAATGTTTGTTTTTCAATTTCGAAGAGATCAAGTCGAAAAACTCTTCATCGTTAAATGGATAGAGAAGCATTTGCCGACAATGAGTGGGACGCGAATCTACGGTTTCAATATTTGCCCGATTTATATTATTTACAATGTTTAACGGAGTATCTTTAAAATAGTTATTGAATTTATTGACTATATCCTGAGTATTACTTAATGTGTTACCAGCATCCTCCAAAATTATACTGCTTTGACTCTTTTTATTATCTGTTAACTCGGATACTACCTTCCAGACAGCCCTATTACGATTCGAAGACTTGAATATTTTATTATGACAATATTGTTGCTTTGCTGAAGTTACTAAATTTCGATGAATCTTTTTCTTATGAAGATATGTCTCTTTAGTATCTGGGATGATCTTTGGCAATAAATAGGAATCCTTGAGTTTTTTGCTGGATTCCTTTACTTCATTATTAACCCAGTCTTTGTGGGCCGTTTTAACCAAGTGTTTACGCAGCGGAAAATTAACTTGAAAATGGTGGTTGAAAATTTGAGAAAAAGTATCGAAAATTAATTCAATGTCAGACATGTTGTATAAACTGGTCCAATTTTCAGAACATATATCGGATATAAAGTTGTTGATATTTTTATCGTTGTTTGATCTTTTCTCGACAAAAACTTGTCGCCCATGAGTTTGGTTGATCACACTTAATTCTGACAGCACTGTTCGATGATCAGAGATGGTATTGTCGACTACACAGTTTTGCCCAAAGTCCAAGAAATTTACATATATTTGGTCAATCGTTTTGACTGATGTGCCACCTATGCGCGTTATAAGTACTTAATCTACAAAAGAAAAACGAAAAATTTGGAAAGGTGGTGATTTATTTCTCAACATTTACCTCGAAACACTTGACCTAGCCGTGCTCCAACTTCTTTAACCCGTCTGAAAAATACGTTTTCTGGAGGTCTGCAAAGTACCTCCTCATTCGACTCAAATGTCTACCTGAGGAGTTGCTTTTTCGAGTTTGCGCGATTTCCCTTCCAAAAACCAGAATCGAATCACCAACCGACATTGCTCTTTTTCCATTATTCTAAAATCCGCAAACACTCTTCCACACGCGGTCAAAACAAAACTACGATTCCGATCCCGCTGAAATTTTGACAGTATTACATGATAGTAATTTTTTTTGCGATAGTGGCGTCATCGGACGGTGAGGCTGAGTACTAATCGGTGAAGTTGCTTAATAGTTAGTTGCGGTATACATGTATGTTCCCTTTGTCTTGAATTTGCGTTAAGAATTGTTGAATTTGCACAGCGAGGATAGCAGGAGAGATCGCAACCAAGGCTGCAACTGATACACAGAAGATCGCACAGTTATCGGCTGATTTGGCTCACAAGTACACTCAATTGGCCAATGATAGTGTAGGTGCGGCTGCAGCTGCTACCAACGGAGAAGTGGCTATGAGGTTGAAGGTAAGATCGATAGTATATACTCGTAAATAATCTAAAATAAGAAAAACACGGACAAAGCGAATATCTTCATTATAAAGAAACCATGAGTCGGACATCGTAATCAAGTACTAATTCGTCCTTTTTTTTCGATAATCACGAGGCAGCTGCAGAAGAAACCTCTGACTTTCAAGAAAAAGATTGATTATGCAGAATAATGATTTAGTTAATTTAGTTATAATTCCAGTTTTATACGAGGGGCATGGTGTATATTTTGAGATGCGCATTAACTAAACTGGCAACAGTGCACTATTAAAAAGAGCAGTACTTTATTAGTAAGTCGCCGCATTCAGTTCATTTGCAAGCATCTTACAGTGCACGTGGTGTAAACAAATTTAAGACGAAACATGGAGTTGTCTCGAGAGAGTTATCGTTATGATTTACTATGACTTTAAAGTCAGTTCAACTGAACATCAATGTATAGAACGGTTGCAACAGGCATTTAGTAATGAATCTCCGTTCCGGGCAAGTGTGTTTCTCTGGTATTCCTAATTTAAAAGAGGGCTTGTTTCATTGGCTGATGAAGAACGTAGTGGTAGGCCATGTTCTAGTGTGACTCCAGAAAAAATTGCTAAAGTTCAACGGCTAATTGAAGAAGATTCTCGCTGCACATATGCCACTATAGAGGCAACTCTTGAGGCAGGATCCGCAACAGTGCCCACCATTTTGCATGATCATCTTATCTTGCTTGCAATCCTGCATCACGACAATGCCTCTTGCCACACTGCTCAACTAACTGTAGACTTTTTACGCCAGCGCCCCATCAAAATGCTGGAACATCTGCCTTATTCGACAGCTTTGGCAATGGGTATCTTCTGGCTCTTCAACAATTTGAATTTTCGTCCGAAGAGGAAATCGATCAAGCAATTAATCAGTTTGTTGAACGCATTCCAAAAACTGACTGGTTAGAAGCATTTGATTTGTGGAAGAGCAGTGCATTTATGCTGGAGGAGAATACTTTGACCATAAATAAACTAGTTTTCGAAAAATAGTTTTTAGTTTTCGTGTATCTCAAAATATATAGCGTGGCCATCGTACCATATTCATCATCGGTTTTTCGATATATGGAATGCATCTTTAACAAGATAGTTCCAAAGTAAGTGGCATTGGGCCAAGAGGTTAGGGTAAAGTGGATACACTATATCCCTAACTTTATTTGTATTATTCATATGATGCAGGTAATATATGAATATAAAAAAAATTATGTTCTTAACCATTTTTGATATATATTTACATTGAACGATGTCTGTATCCGGTTTACGAGGGGGTCCGGGTAAAGTGGATCCTCTAAATGGTTTTGTTTTTTGTTATTCATGTACTAAATTGCTAAAACCGACAAAGAATTATTATTATACAGATATTGTAGAATCCATTCAAATATTTTCCCCAATTCTATATTCATTGAAATTTCTGTAAAATATTAGAATGCTTATGATATTCAGTTTGCTCGGGTTTCCATTCTTGTGAAATAGCAACACAAAAAACTTGAATGAGGCTTTTGATTATTTATTGATCTACATATGTCAATTCGAATACTCGAACAGCATTTGAGTAGATATGGAAAATTTGTAAAATAGAAGTATTCAGGGTGTTACAGAATGCCAGAATTCATTTCATTACACTAGAACTTAATATGTTACAACTTTGGTGCTGAATTTAATGTTTTAACTTTGGAGGGCAGGCTTTGCACCTCTTGCTTATAAAAAACGGTGAAAACTGTGAATTTGCGCTAAATATTGATATTTCGCAGAACTAAAATTTTTGGAAAATACTGCATTGTCTTCACCATTGAAATGTGCATTTTAAATATTTTTTAGTTTCCAGTAGATATATGAATCTGTTTTTCTTAGGACGTCGTTCAGCAGTTGGGCGGAGCATGTGTAGAACTTGTTCAAACCAGTGGCCAGTGTCTAGTAAGAAAAGATGACATCATCTTGCGGGAAGTAGGAGAGTGTTCTAGGAACGTCAGCGAAAAAGTGTCGAGAGTATTGGCGACATTGCAGTCTGGATCTAGAGGCACCCAAGCCTGTATTAACGCCGCATCTACGGTCTCTGGAATTATTGGTGAGTTAATAGTAGTCTGAGTATACACTAAGATATCATTTGGTTGACTTTGTACGTGAATCTGAACAATCGGTCTAATAGGCTCACAAATTATTCTCTACCGGTGTGAAGTTGGCAGATAAAACTTAGGAGACAATTTGCCGAAGATACCCGAATGACCAGTGGCGTCGACATCCTCGACCAGACTGTGATTGTGAAGGATACAGCTAACAGCTCGCAACAATAAATATATATGCACGAGAATAAGCACCCCTATAGGAAGAACCATTTTCACCCAAATTAATTAATTCGCAAGAACAAGACTTAACCCAAAACCTTTCTTCGAATTTTCACTTACGGATTATTGTATATATGGTATTGAAAGTAATTTATTAATGAGGGGTAAATAAAAAATATAAGTAAAACTTCATTTTCACCCCAAAAAAATGATTCCCCAAAATCAGTTGTACCTCAAAATAATACTCTATTACATAGACAATTTATAGGCTAGGTGGCATGGAGTGAGAAAGCTTCTGAAGGGGTGGCAGCTAAAAAAATATATTTATAAATTCATTTTCACCCCCAAGGACATGATTCCCCAAAATCAGTTGTACCTCAAAAAAATACTCTATTATAGAGACAATTTATAGGCTGGGTGGCATGGGATGAGAAAGCTTCTGAAAGGCTGGCAGATAAAAAAATATGCTAAAAAGTTCATTTCAACCCCCAAGGAAATGATTCGCCAAAATCAGTTGTACCTCAAAAAAATACTCTATTATAGAGACAATTTATAGGCTAGGTGGCATGGTGTGAGAAAGCTTCTGAAAGGCATATTTTTTTATCTGCCAGCCTTTCAGAAGCTTTCTCACACCATGCCACCCAGCCTATAAATTGTCTCTATAATAGAGTATTTTTTTTGAGGTACAACTGATTTTGAGGAATCATTTCCTTGGGAGTGACAATGAATTTATAAACATATTGTTTTAACTGCCACCCTTTCAAAAGCTTTCTCACACCATGCCACCTAGCCTATAAATTGTCTCTATAATAGAGTATTTTTTTGAGGTACAACTGATTTTGGGGAATCATTTTTTTTTTTTTTTTTTTTTTGGCGAAAATGGAGTTTTACTTTTTTTATTTACCCCTCAATAAATTACTTTCAATACCATATATACAATAATCCGTAAGTGAAAATTCGAAGAATGGTTTTGGGTTAAGTCTTGTTCCTGCGAATTATTTAATTGGGGTGAATATGATTCTTCCTATAGGGGTGCTTATTCTCGTGCATACAGGGTGACTTTGAAGTTGAGTCATTAATTTTCAGATAATGATTGTAGAAGGAAGATAAACCAAAATATGTGTGTAAAAATAAAAAAAAATGTTTACCTTGTTTTATAAAGTATCCTCCCGACAAGTATTTCAGTGCGGACCTGTATTTGATCGTGAGGTCCCCTGTGAAGTCTTAAGTCACCTGATTCACGAGCCCGTTGTACTACATTAACAAAGGCACGAGGGGTTGGTTGCACTCGATTGGGAAACCGATCCGCATAAACATGTGCCATTTTTTATTTCGTTTGAGCCACGCAACAGACACTATTCACACGCGACTGACACTGATTGTATGTATAACTGAACTGAATGAAATATTGTAAAATTCTTTCGCTTTTTTGTTTCCGATGCGATGAACCGATAAGGTGGATTATATCCGTTGTTGCCAAACACAAGCACATGACATTATTATTGAGACAGGGCGGTACTCAAACTTCCAAAGGGCTATAACTTTGTTACTTTAATTTTACCAGAAAAATGGTAAAGGAAAAAAACATTTCTTTTGATCAGATCTACTCACTGTTAAAATAAATGACTCAACTTCGAAGTCACCCTGTATATATTTATTGTTGCGAGCTGTTAGCTGTATCCTTCACAACCACAGTCTGGTCGAGGATGTCGACGCCACTGGTCATTCGGGTATCTTCGGCAAATTGTCTGCTAAGTTTTGTCTGCCAACTTCACACCGGTTTATTCTCTGAATAACTACATACTGACAGATACGTTCTCATCATTCATTATGTACTAATTGCTTTGTTTTATTTTTCCTTAGGTGACTTGGAGACAACAATCATGTTTGCTACAGCTGGCAATCTCAATCCGGAAGATGAACATGAGTCATTTGCCGATCATAGAGAGAACATTCTGAAAACTGCTAAAGCTCTCGTCGAAGATACGAAAACCCTTGTTGCTGGAGCAGCTTCATCGCAAGAACAGCTGGCTGCTGCAGCACAGAACTCTGTTGCTACCATTGGTGAGTTTGCCATAAACATTGCTTTAGTATAAACTTAGCAACTATAAGTAGTACCTGTGGATATTTTTTTTTCAAACTGTTTGGCGTACAACTCGCGTATGGATACGGCCCAGGCTAACAAATCTGTAAAGGTGCTCTACTTTGTTTTTATAATATAATAAATACTAAAAATTGTCGCAATAAATATACAAATATTGTTCTATAGGATATGCGTAAAAATTGATGCAGAAGACTGTTCTTAGTCTCGATGCATTTGCATACAACATCATAAACATAGCTTCGATAACCTTTTTGTGAAGCTTGTTTTCATACTATTTTACATAGTATTTCCACATGGCAAAATATAACGACGAATATCAGCTGATTATTTTGTGACATTCAAAATACCTCACATTATCATTTAACAGGGGCGTATCCCCTCCCTAGCAACGTTGACTTTGTTATGAGTTTGTGAATTATCTTACATGAGGTAATTAAAACCAATTTGGTATACAGTCGGGTCGAACCAATCGGTATGGTCGCTAATGATGATGACTACATTTCAAGTCAGCTAAGATTAAATGAATTTTAATCAGTACTTGAAAAAATTTTTCCGTTATAGTAGATAATACCTTCAAAAGCACTTTTGCCGACAGTATAAAATTAACGAGAGGGGCAGTGCAATGGGCGGTAGAATCTGTTTGAACTCCATGTTCTTTCTGGCCAAATGAGAAACATGGGAGTCTATCATCATTTCCAGACGTTACGTTGGGATTCATCATAAATTCGTCTAAAGCGTATTTAGGGGTGGTTCACGTGTATTTTGATTGAGAAAATGTGAATCTCTTTGGATATTTGACAATTACAGTTGTTAATGTGTATAATACAGGTTATAGAGAACATTTTTACGGCAAAATTTACAATAGAACTCTTCAACGTGTAACGTGATAACTAAAATTTTGGGCATGGTTACGAGCTTTATTTTTGCATTAATTACCGTCTATGTGAAATGGCTCTAATTTTGGAGAATGTCAAGTTTCACACAAAAGAAACTACATATATGGATTGTTTTCTGTGTTTGACAAAAACGTGTGGATTTTTGACCGAAAAAAGTTGAGGCATTTCTTGAGGTCCACATACAACATGTAACCGTAGCAGTTTTGGCAGATCAGGACAATTTCTCCTCTTAAATTTAATACAATGGAACAAATTTTTAAGTTGTTTCATCGGCGCTCAGTTTTTTACTATAGAGATTTCATGTTCGTAAGTAAAACATGAGGAATAGTGGTGTATTAATAACACATTCCTTTCATTCAGTGCAACTAGCAGAAGTTGTGAAACTGGGCGCAGCCAGTTTGGGCTCCGACAATCCCGACTCTCAAGTAATGCTTATCAACGCAGTACGAGATGTGGCCAGTGCTTTGGGGGATCTGATTCACGCTACGAAAGCTGCTAGTGGGAAGCCCATTAACGACCCTGCGATGAGTTATTTGAAGGATAGCGCTAAGGTACGCTATTACACAGCATCTACTTATAATCACTTTTAGCTTGCGCTGTTTTGTTCTGTTTTGTTCTTTTGTTGCGTTTGTTCTTCAATAAAAGGTTGCTTGGAATGGATGATTGTTGATTTTGCGTTGTGGCTAACCTTGTAAACGAACAGTGTATTTCCCATTTTTTTCTCTGCAAAAACCCCACCACGTTTTCATACACAATCACTCACGCGCCGATGATTTTGTGGAAGAGGTTCGTCATATTGTGGATACTTCTTGTTAGGATTAGAAAAATCTTACTATAGTTTATGACTACCGGTGATTGATTCAGGCATCAAAAAAAACGTATGTTTTGTACTTCATATATGTACTGGTTTCTCAGTTCAACTAGCAGTCGGACGTTGATGTTGATAACACAGACATTAAAAAACCCTACTACACGTTCTACCGAAATTTAGAATAGTAATAATAATAAAAGTTGAATTTTCTGGTTCACAAAGTTCAGTTTAGTAACCATACTATGTATATGTGAGTGATTATATGAAATTTCTATTGTTAAACGGTACTTGTAATCTAAAATCGTATAAAGTTGTGACGGTGATTGTAAATCGTAGATTAGGAAGGCAAAATTACTGAAACTCAAACAGTTGGTAAGTATTGAGTTAGATTTATTTGGGGAAGTTTGTAGCGGTTGTCAGTGGATTTTTGTTGATAGTTACTAACAACATAGATGCATGATCTTAATATATGTATAACAAAAATGTTCAAATATTTGTGGACTTTAAATAAACTAGTAGTGGACAATACCATTGGCTCATAGAACATGAGCCAACATTTGCAGGATCATGTATATAATTTTGAGTCTTTGTGTGAAGTTTCTGCACCCCAAATTGCCATTAAATGTGTATATAGGACGCCTGACACTTTTGCAAGCTGCACATACAAACTACTACTAGCTTGTAATAAAATGTTTGGCGTAATCAGAAATCATGAAAGAACGAATAAAAATTAAAAAAAGCCACCTAATCATAGGTTTATAAAGCCGCCTAATTCCAAGCAACTGCCCAACTTCATAAGGTACCAGGGGCATAATTATTGGGAAGGTAGGCCTACGCCCTTTCTCCCAAGTGGGTACCCATGGACAAGATTTCTGAAGTTTACTAACGCGATTAGTTTTTTACTTATTTTTGTAACACTTGCAGATTTGTACAGGGTGTCGCATCGGGAACTCCATCGATAGATTTCTCGAAAAGTAGGCATATGATATTTTTGAAAATTTGGGAGTATACTAATGTCGATGGAGCAACGGCAGCTAACATATTTTCAAGATGGTGGCACTTCCGGTTATACCGGAAGTTGATGCCAACTTGCTTATTTTAAATTGGGCATTCTGTATATTACTCAATAATCAGATTCTACATAAAATTCTAATCACATTTCATGTATGATCTATACCCAAGTCTAACCGTTTTTGACCTATTTCAAATTTTATGCCAAAAATGACGTTTGCAGGCCCTAAAATAATGGTTCATTTCCCCTATGTAGAACACCTTATTGTTTAATGTGGATTGATTTTCTGATAAACAGGGATATAGTTTAATAGACTTTGTATGATATTTCGATAATTATTTATACATTGTGGTAAAAAAATTAGTATGAAAATTGAATGTCAATAATTGCCAAAAGGCGATTTATTCAAATGAAAACCCCCTATTTTTATAAGTTAATCGCATCAGGCATTAAAAATTAGCGTAACTTTATACAAAAATGTTTACTTTTCGAGCAATTTGCAATTTATTACTTATCTATTGTAAAACTCGTATAGGTACATATTTAGTTTTTTAATTAGTTGGCTATCACGGCGGAACGCGGCGAGTAAACAATAAGGCTCTACAAAAACGTCACTTTATAATAATGGCATTTGACAGTCTATTTATAAATTATTAATAATAATCCTTTAATCCTTAATCCTTTGAATTTCACTTAGGAATAATATTTCAATTTATTTATTATTTATAGTGAATGCAACAGGGATATCAAGAACATGTGATGATTTTGCTCATAGATATCCAGAAAAAAGAAGACCGGACGCACATACGGCTAAAGGAGCAATAGAAAATTTCTAAAATTTCGGTTGTGTGAAACCTAAGATTCAAAGGAATAAACCACAATCACAATTTTTATCCATACAAGCTATCATTAGTCCAACAATTAAAAGAAACCGATTTTTTTAAAAGATTTCTATTTTGCGAATTGATTATTACAAGGTATCAAGAAAATGATTCTTTCCTCAAAAATATTATATGGTCAGATGAAGCAAAATTTACCAAAAATGGCCTTTTCAATCGACACAATTCTCATTATTGTTTCAAGACAATTGGCTATTCAATGTATACTGCGCTGTCAGAGATAATCAAGTTGTCTCTCTACAGCAATTAACAGTTTTTTTTTATAAAAGAAACTGATAAGAATGCGCAATATGCAAATACCAGTAGTATAAGTTTTTTAACACATAAGGTCAGTATTGTCAACATTAGTACTAATTTATCCCATTTAAAAATATTTGGATATTAAAGAAAACGTTATGCAGTTATAAAAAAAATTATTATTATTACCCAATAATATTTTTAGGTGAAGGTTATTTGAACATTTTTCGGAATTTAGGAAACAATACTTGGATAATTTACCACTTGCTAATCATCGAAATGTATTCTTTCAACATGACGGTGCCCCATCCCACAGCGGATACGTTATAAACAATTTCTTAGAAGCTACGTTTTACGATCAATGGTTTGCTAATAACGTACCATTCAAGTGGCCGCCCCGTTCTCCATCACAGACTTGGATTACTTTATATGGGGGACAATTAAAAATATTGTTTACCAGAACCCTCTGACCACTCTACATGACTGTAAGCAGAGAGTAAGAAATGCACTTGCTAGTTTGAGTCCGGAAATCATAAGAACTGCCACTCATCAGGAGTTAGTACGTAGATATTTTAAATGTTTGGAAGTTAGAGGTGGTCATTTTGAACATTTACCAAAATAAGTGGTTTCTTGTTATGTCTTGTTATATCTATCGGTGGAGTTCCCAATGCGACACCCTGTACACTTTCATTGTAGGCACTGGCTAAGCTCTCTTGATAAAAAAATGGTTTTATAGAAATCTCACTAACTATGGTAGACTATTAGCATTGATTAACGTATTCTACCTGAAGGTAGCCAACCTAATGCTATATTCTCGCGTCCAAAAAATTATCCGAGATAAAATGAGATACCGTAGCATCATCCATGAGAATTTGACGCAAAACTGTTTCTCTTTTCACTATATATACTTTGAAAAGGTTAGTCTCTCATAGATGGCGCCGCCTATATGCTCGTACATGTTCATATAGTTGGCTAAAGTACCATGTATGAGGCACTGACTTTTTCTAAGTGTACTCGTATTTCGTGTAGCTGTGACAAGCTCTCATTTTATATCGGATAATTTTCTGGACGCGGGAATAAATATCACTAGGTTGGTTATCTTCATGTATAATTCGTTAGTCATTGCTATTAGTTACATACATCCAACCCACTAGTGTAAATATCCTTGATCGCCATAACTCATCAAAAATCATTACATCATTAAAGCAACATCTTCGTTAAATCACTACATGCATTGTGCATGCATCCCATTAAAACTATGTTAAATGTACATGGTCCTATGACATAAACCTGTCAGTCAGTCAACACAACTTGTTTAAAGTCCACCAAGGAATTTTTTTGTGAAGTCAGAGTTCTATCGCTTGAGCACACCGATGATTTTTTTGTTTTTATTCTTTGGTGGTTTTTAACACGTGTTTTGATTGGCCCCAGGTGACGGATTCCGAAACGGAATGGTGGATATCAGACAAGGAAGAAGAGGAACTGTTGAGACTGTTGAGTGACAGTCGTGAAAACGTAAACTCGGACGATATGCAGACGGATATTGTTCAGTGTTTAGTGTCGGCTTCTTCTTAGGTTGTCTCGCTTTTGTTTTCTACTATACTCTCTTTGCACTTAATCAACTTCTCTAGTCTGCCAGTGTGATTATTTTTTTTATGTTGTCGAAAGGTTGTTGAAGACGTTTAGGATATTCGAGAAACATTGTGGAGTATCAACAGAATAAATCCAGAAAGGTTCTTGCTTAAATATCTACCAGTGGTTTCATACAACGCTTAACATGGTCATATCGGAGAAGCAATAATTTGATTTATTTAATTATTATACAGCACAATAAAGCACCTGTCCGATCGTCAAGGATAATTCCTTTGGCAACTCTAAGAAAAAAAGGCCTTATAAATTAATTTGTTATTAATATGTCCGATAACGCGTCATTTCCAAGTATCATTTTTTTTTTGAAAATTCGTAATTTTATATTAATGACGTGAAGTGTTCAGGGGAGGGGGTCGAGTCTCTGCAAATATCACGTAGTTTATCCCGCAAGAAATTACGAGACAATTGGGATAAGTTGATATGCTGCAATACATGCGCTATCTACTTTGCATCCATCACAAAAGTTGCATATCGACGTGCATTTTTAGTGTTCTTGACAATGGATGGTTTTAACAGAGCGTTTTAAGCGTTTTACCCAGTTTTTTGCGATACGTGATGATCATTCCGAAAAAATACCATGTTTATATGCACTTTTTTTCTTAGAACCGTGGAAGGAAATCTACCCTTTAAGTTTACCAAGAACTTTACTAACATCATGTCAATAATGTTGAATAAAACCAAACGAATTTATATGAAAAATAAAAATGCAGTGTTAATATCTTGCTTATTCGGAATCGATAGTTTATCAAAATTTTGAAACCCTCACAGTTAAAGTATCCAACATATCAAGTTCTATTTAGATTTTACACGGGAAATTGAGAAAAACGTCACACGCACGTGCTTTGAAGAACAACTACGATATGTATGATTTATTTTTGGAAGTATAAAAGTAGCAACTCATTAAGGCCATTCAAGATTGCGAATACTAGTAAACAAAATGTAGACAACAAGGGTTAGTTTCATAAAAATTTTGTTTGGAGCGAAAGAATGATAATGCATTTCAATACTTTATTGAAGTGAATATCGCAAAATGCCGCATTCAGAATTACAATGGTGATTGAACTGATTAATTTTTGTTTCCTTATGATTGCAATGACTTGCTAGAAATTCTACTTGAGCAATATGTGATGTGAGACTGCGTTTCTCGAGTATTCTGAACTGCTGAAGATACTTCATCATTGAGTGTGCTACATAAATTTCTAGACTTGATAATACAGACTCATTTGGAATTTTTTTCATGTTTATAAATAAAATTGTGTGAATTCAGTAGTAACGTTTTATTTTCTCACATAAACTGGTATGTACAATTCAGTTTTATGCAGTCTTTATACTCCTCAATAACTACATAGACACTTTTCGCATTATTAATATATTTCATTTACAGAGTATCGCTTCGTTTCTCTTTTGCTTCAAGATACGCTATACTTTTGTTTATATTTATTTTGTTTGAAAAATAACTCATTTGTCCAGCTTTCACATAATTTATCTAAACGCATGGTCTTTTTTCTAGTAAGATTCAGCATAACTATGCTAAAAAACTTATTTTACAGGTTATGGTCACGAATGTTACATCACTGTTAAAAACCGTGAAAGCTGTTGAAGATGAACACACCAGAGGTACGCGAGCTTTAGAGTCGACCATTGAAGCAATCGCACAAGAAATGAGGGTAAGTTAGATAGATGGATAAATATGCTTTATTGTCTGAAGAATACAACCATTCTTAATGACAAAACTAATTTATATCTAAAAGGTAACATAATTACATATGTGGTTAAGTTGACGGCGGAATATCTTTAAATTGTTAATTCGTTTGATAGCATCGGGAAGACATGTAATTTTTCTAACCATTATAAATTATTGAGTCTTTCGACTAATATTGTAACTTATATATGTTTCAAATTTAGATTAAATGAACAATTTTATACATTCATTATTTTAAGATTTACAAGGAAAGGGCTATTATGTAGCTCTAGGATTGCTTTTATATATCTAATAGTTAGTTTTTGAAGGATAAGCACTTTTTGTTGCATAAATGGTTTGTGGAATACATTATACTACTAACCACGATATCTTAACGCGTCGATACGTGACAACAAACATTCATTTACCTTCAAAATACTCTTATGTGATCTCGTTCTGCTTCGTACTTCCTGGCGATTTAGAAGCTTTGGTATGATTTGTTTTGCGTAAAGTAATAAGGGAATTTTTGTGTGTAATTAAAATAAACTGATCGATATAGCTGCTAGTAATCATGACACGGATCATTACACCATTTAAGTCAGCTTAGATTTAAATGAATTTTAATAAACATTTAAAAGATTCATCAATTTACAAAAATTACATAAGAAGGCGCTTAAATAGATTATAGAATGAGTTGAAGTATCATGGTAAATAGTTCAAATAAAACACAGGCAAAGTCAAATTTCTTCACTTCTATAAGAGTTCCAAAATTTGACATTCATAAAATCGTCAAATTCGTATGCTTTATACAACTTTCATTCATACTTTAGGTTTAACCACTCATAGGTGACTTGGTTGATAGATTGAATTGTAATATGTCCTTTACATCTAGATACGGGCTTAATCTGAATGAAAACGAGGCTGTTTTCACTTATAAGCGGAAATGTACGTCGTTCTGGTTATCAATCCCTGTATTTCTGCTCTTGTTCCTTTATTGCGCACATGTCCACGATTGTCCTTTGTTTTCTGTTAAACAAAATTATTATAAACTAAACTTGATGTGTTTTCAATTTTTTAGTGCTCAGTAGCCAAATTTATAAGTTTTCGTTATTTTATAGGCATTGTACTCAAACGATGGCATTAAACAAGGCGTGACTGCCGAAGACTTAATCCGATGTACTAAATGGATAACGAACGCTACCGCAAAATCAGTGGCAGCCGGAATAAGCAACAAGCAAAATGATCTCATCGCTGCCGCAAATCTGTCGAGAAAATCCATATCTGATATGTTGGTCATTTGCAAGAGCGCAGCATTTAATTTGGCTGAAAGTGCAGAACTCAAACAGGTAAGACCAATTGGATATTATTATGGAATTTTGTTCTCTTAACAAATGTCCGGCACGGGTATTATGTAAAAAACCTATAAAACTTCAAAAAAAAAAACAATAAAATGTCATCTTACAGGCTAAGTAATTTTACTGTGCAAATAGTTCATTCCACGTTTGCTCGCTATGACCGCTGTGAGCGTCTATCTATGGAGGAATGACTCAACTACACGCATTGTTGGTTGCATATGTTTTGTGAAGCCGAGTAGTCTGTAGTTTTCAACTCTGAGAAGAAGAGAAACAAAGAAAGTTGGTTGAATAGAAAGATCGCATCTGGATGATTGTGTGTATTGGTCTGCATGTGTATAAGATCAGTGATATTCGCTGTGTGAGAAAATTATTATATGCTGCCATTTATATGTTGTCCTTTCTGAAGACAGGTTATGTTCAAAGTTATAATTTACGATTTTTCCCGTTTTTTTTTTGTGTTTTCAAAAACTTTGAGAAATCGTCACCGCGCCCGTGTTGTGTGCAATTAAGCCATATCACAGAAAAATGGTGCATTACACATCTATTTTTCTATTGACATCCCAGAATAAATTTCTATAAAATTTAAATGACTGGAAATAAAAAATAATGTTTCCACTTTCACAAATATTCCTGACTGTAGCATATTTTCTCACCTGTTCCTTCACCAACAAGGGATTTTCTTTTATCTCTCTTATTTTTTAAATTCAGCAAATTTGCATATGTAATTTCCAGAAAAAGTGGATGCGCAACGAATTTCTTGATTTGAATCTCAAGTAAGTGTATTTGAGACAAGAATGCAATGGAATTGTCATCAAAACATATAACACAAATCCTCACTATGCACGTATGAATTGCCGTTTGCTTCTAGCTATAATATACAGCTTACAGTTTAGGTCTCCAGTAATACCATCTCTGAAGTAGATTTTACATCACATCAGAGCCAAACATTGACAACTGATGCATCCTGAAGGTTAGGCAACACGCACAACTACAAAACGAGTTCACAAGTGTCCATCAGTTAGTGCTAAGTTAACATCTTGTAGAAAAACCTACATAATGTCACAAAAACCCAATATAATGTCAAAAAATCGACATAACGTCACTTTTTACGATAATACGTGTTAATTGGCAGGTTCCTGTACCAATATGTTATTGAAAGATTTTTTCAACGTAAATCGTGTTCGTAGGATGAACCTTCCTTCACAGCCTCTATTGAGTATTGGTGTGTAATTTAATATTTGTTTACAGGAAACACTGAATACAGCTCGTGACTGCGCAAAACAATTCAGAGAATTGTTGCTTTTAGTACTGCAAGGAGGTGGTACGGCAGATGTCAAACAAATGTTACCGCTAATTTCAAGAAAAATCGCACAATCCGTTACTGAACTTCTGAGCATCGCGAAAAGATTGAAAGGTAAAAACTATATGTAACTAATTTAAATGAGGTAAAAAACTGTTAGTCTGAAAAACTATAACATGTAAGAATTAGAATCTTAACGATGCTTTTCTTCGAAACAATTTTTTCTATTTCATAAAATGAAGATTCCATATTCACTATTAAGATTTAATACACAATTCCAGATTCCAGCCTAATTAATGTAATTTCATATAATTTTTTAACCAGGCTCTGACTGGGTTGACCCTGAAGATCCAACAGTCATAGCAGAAAACGAATTATTGGGAGCTGCAGCATCCATAGACGCAGCTGCAAAGAAACTGGCTAACTTACGGCCGAGGCAACACATCAAGGTAAGTGTTTTTGTTATAAATTGAGTGATCTCGGATGGATTAGAAGAATTTCCCGTAGGAACCTGTGTATTTCTGTAAGATATGTTTGATATTCTTGGTTGTCGTTTTTGAAGCACCCAGGAGTCAAACATATTATTACAGCGATATGCATAGCCAGTGACTTCAGTATCGTTTCCTTGGTAAGTTTTTTACTTTCTCTTGGCGTATTTTGGTAAATTTTGAGGAAATGAAGCCTACCCAGTGTGTCTTAACAAGAAAAGAAACCCTGCTGACTCACAATACCACTGATGCAACAGTGTTGCCTTATAACCTACTGATATATATATATATATATATATATATATATGCATTTTGTCTTATACACCTCCGAAATGCACTATGCTCTATACGAATACGCCTCCAAAATCGGAGGCGAATTGGAAAATTCGGAGGCCAAAACGTATCGACGTGTATAACATGTTTAATCGTCGTGTGACGTATCAAAACACATTTTCCCAAATTTTTCGGTGGAGGCCAATTCGTCATGTGCACATATACAGTTATACAATTCAGTTCAGGAATTTTTTAATAGATGGCACTCAAGTCTTATACACTTATACACGACATATTGTGGGCTTTACCACTTTACCTCCATGCATTCTTCAGTCAATGCGCCTCCGAAATTTGGCAACATTACATGGAGGCGAATTGGATGATCTAATGGCATGGAGTTGAATTGGACGGTTTATATATACTCATGTATATTCGGTGTCTCATATGTATAAGAAAGCGAAAATTTAGTTTTGACAGTTCAAGAATTCGCAGTTTGTGATAGATTTTTTTAAATTCTAATAAAGAAGATAAATAAAAGTAAAATTCACATTCGCATGACTTTTTCCCTCTACATGATGACTTAATTAGATTTTTGATCCGACGATTCGTTCATTCGTAATTATAATCAAATGACGTTGATGATGGTTTTTCTCATCCGAAATATCGAATAAATGTAAAGAGCGATATGTAGTTGGATTTTGAATTAAAAGGTTGCCGTGAAACGAAACGTCAGATTGACAATCTAATAACATCAGCTTGTACAGCAGAAAAAGTAGCAAGGGGAATGTGAAACATTTACTGTCATATATTATCAAATATAATCAGACGAAAATAAGAACGGAATCGTGGAAATTCTGTTAACTTGGATTATTAAAAAAGCACAACTAAACAAAAATTTTATTTATTTTTAAATAAACAAAAATAAAATATTTTGAGAAAGCACAGTTTCCTAATATTTTAAACAAAGTTTCTGCATTATTAAAGAAACATTTTGAAATAAATTGATTTATTCTGTTTAATGGTGAAATGAAATTGTGCTTTTTCCAAAATCCAGGTAACTAGAACTTCACGGTTTTGGTTCCGAATTTTATAAATACCGATACAATTGCTTATATCTCAAATATCTTTTGATCAGTACCTCACAACATAAAACCTATAGGTTTTAAAAACAATTGCACAAACTAAAAAATTAGCAAGGAAAGAATAGTTTTTCGAGTGTCTGAAAATTATAAATAAGATAGATGTCAGAATGTGACATAAAACACTGGATGACATAATGAACATTATCTCAAAACGAATCTTTATTATACAAGATGATGTAATTCTGAATAAGAATTTCTTTATTTTTAAATGTAATGACGTCGCAAAGAACTGGTAGTTTGAAAGACATTTCCAACACAACTTAAATTTTGTAGTCAGATTTACTTCTAAAATTCACAAACTCTGTGGATGAAAAGCACGTCTTCAAGAAAAATGTACTGTTTAGTTCAACTATTTATCTAGTTTACACACAACTTTGACAACATTTTGAAAAATTTAGTGGACCAGAATTTGTTGTAGTAGATTGAATGGCTTCTGTATATTCAGTGAAAAAATGACAAAATAATAATAAAAATCTTCGACGCTTTGTACTCTTGCATTTATAGAAGCTTTTTTTATATCAGCTCACAGATTTTTCTACATATCCTTAAAACACAACTCAGAGCAACCAGTGATCTGTATAAGATACCTTTGAAAAACAAATATTTTTATATTGCCGGATACAGTGTCACACATAAAGTTAGAATCATATGGGATTTTTTTTTTCTTAAACTATTTAGAAAGAATTTGATTTCGCGGTTAGTTTTTGCTAAATGATGCCAAATAACATGCATATGAGCAATTACGTGACCATTCTTCATAGTCAAAATTGAGGATTCTTTGTTCAAATCTCAAAAACCCAACTCTCTTCTCAAAATTTCGGGAAATGCTAAAGGAAAAAGTTGTTTGTCTTTCAATTCTTTATTTACATCCGAATTTTCAACTGTCTAATACAAATTCCAAATTTATTTCACATTTGTGAATTTTTCAAATTTCACCAAAGCTCAAAAAAATATATACTACTGACTGAACAAAGCTTCACTTATTTCTATAGATATTATAGACAAAAGTTTTCACGCGAACCCAGTCTTTGTCATGGAATATCTCGGGATACTTTCCTATTAACTGCATGCATTCATTCTTTTGGGGGCCTTTTTTGTGCTAATGTGGGACTTGAAATGTTTTTTCACTAGAAGAGCCTGTTCAGAAGTCCAGAATGTCCTCCCTGATATTTTCTTCTTCGATACTGGTCGACTTTCTTCTTCCGGGATTGCTTAAAGTAAGTTATTAATAAATATCAACATTCTGTTATTCTAATAGATGGGAGGGATGGTCATTTAGTGTTTGAATCGAATTGTATTTTAAAAGCAAAAAATCTAATAAGAGGTAATTAGTGTCGTTTCTAGAGTGAATGTTCGTTGTACTAAACTCTTGAAACATTTTTTCTTTCCTATCCATGTACTAATTGGTACTTGATATGCGATATTAAAAAACATGTTTTTTTATTCTGAAAGTTTTCAACAGCTTGAGAATGGCTCTGCGTTTAATAAATTGATATTCAATATTACTATTAAAAGTTATACGTACGATTTACATCAAGGACGTTTAAATACACTGACTAAATGAGTCAAAGGGTATATAAACTTGCATTGCTTTTCTTCAGTAGAACGATCAGAAATTGCTTTGGCCAAAAGGGGCATGAATATAGTATTTTTGTTAAGGTTAAGTAGAATAGCAATATATGGCTAAACTTCGCCGATTTGTAATATAATTACAAATAAAGTCCTGTTATTATTATTATTATTATTATTATTATTATTATTATTATTATTATTATTATTATTATTATTATTATTAATAGAAATACTTATTAATAATTTCATACTATCGATAATAAATATTTTTATAAGATCTACGCGGAAAGAGAATTAAATTACTAAAATAGCTGCAATTTTATTTTTATCAATTGATACGTTTTGCCGCATACATTTAAGCTTTGCAGAAACAGCCATATTTACTGATCACTTTTTGACTTTTCACTGATTACCTTGAAATGCCGTACAGTCAGATTCATTTGCATCTAGGAAATCGTTATCTTCATTATCTGATTCTTCTTCAGCAAATTCACTCATTGGATTAATATTAATTTCATTTAGCGACTTTCCTTTATACTTGTCAACGCCCTTTTCCATTAACATTAGGAGTTTGGAAATTTTTGCGGTTTGGTACACATCTTGTGGCAGCCTAGAAAACAAAGTACTTAAAGAGTGAAAAATATGCAGAGTGTCACTAAATTGTTACTCAAAATTTCAAACACAAATCGAACTTCAAAAAATAGTTAAAACATCTCCTATGAACAATGGACCCGGAAATGTTTAGTTTCCAAGATAGAGAATGGTAAAGTTGAAAATTGAAATTCGAATTTTTTTGAATTTTATAAACATTTCTCAATGTATTACTTTTAAAATTGGTCCAGAGGAAATTTTTCAACTACATATTTTCTGATTTATTTGTAGGTAAACTTTTAAATACTAATTTAGCGACATCCTGTATATATTCATTTGAAATTCATATTGGTCTTGATCCAGGAAAAAGGAAACGTCAATTTATTAAGCATAAGTAAAGTTTGTTACATCTGAGATAAAAATCATGACATCAAATAAAATTTTTTTCATTGTCGGTTTTTTCAATTCAAAGTGAATCCTATGCCGATCTTCAATTGTTATCGAGAAATGGGCGTCTGAATTTGATACTTTAACGCATTGATATATTTAGACTAATCAAGTTAGATCAAAATGGTTGCCACTTTCTTATAGCAAGATCCATTACCTATCCGATACCATTAGTCATAAATAGTAGGAAAAAGCTGACCACCAGGTGAAATTCAGAATAAGTATTGTTGGATGTTAAGAAAAAAGTGGAAGTACTTTGACTTGATCTTTTTAAACGCCACAAGATCACAAAGTTAAAAATTGTGAATAATTCGACACCATTTTCTCAAAATCATTTGAAAAATCGGGAATGTAACTTAGAATTTCAGATGCTAATCAAAAATAGGGTCCCTATTTGAACACATTTCTACTGACATCCTTTTACTCTAAAATAAAAGTAACTGCGTAATATTTCTTCAGGGCATTTTTACAATAACGAAAACTTGAATTTCAAATGAATGTATGCCGTAATTTATTGTAGGGAGAACTTACTTATAAAATTCATTGTGGGTTTTTTCAGTATGTCCCATGAAGTGGGCGAATTGTTCACTCTCTTCCTTACTAAGGTTAAGAATTTGCATTACCGTTGCAATTTGCTTCCGTAATCTGTTAGAAGATATTTGTTTGGGAAATTCTAGATCAGCTTCTTGGGCAAATTTCCGTATAATAACATCCCCTCTTGTCCACTTCGAAGTTCCAGGACACCCAAATAAATATGGATTATTTTCGGGTACTAAGTGATGTTCTTGGCGGATTTTAACAAAGAAATCTATATAGGTTTGTAATGTTTGAGGGAATAGAATAGCTATGGGTCTACTACCTTTCCACCTGTCACAATGCGTTTATAATATTTTGTTAGTATTTTTTCTGACTGAGACAATGCTTTTTCACACTCCTCTTGGTTAACCGGTTTCCAGTAGTTGATGTATGTACTTAATTTTGTGTATTGAACGTCGCCTATTCTTTTTCTGTTAAATAATATCGTTAAAATAAGAGAAGCCTGAATCAACTTTTTCATTTCTTTCCTATCAGTTGGATTGAGTGTTAGACAGGTCATTGCTTTATTTGCCACATTGGTAACGTAGTCTTTGAATTTCGTTATGTCCCGAGTTAAAGGTAACATTGCTGGTTTCTCCCATTGTTTTTCATTAAGGTCTTTAAATGCTAAGCTACTGATTTCCGTGGTCCACTGTGTATTTATGAGTTCTCGAAATCTGTTTATATCTCTTAATGCCTCTTCTTTATCAGAGATTCTTAAAGCTTCATCCTCTTTCAGGACCAGTCTTGTGAAAAGTTCACAAACTTGTTTTAATGAAGTTCCCAGATGTGCAGGTAGGCTAGGTGCACGATATGTCTTAGAATATTTTTCATATCCCCCTACATGTTTTGCGCATTCGACTGTCATATCAAACAATTTTGGTTTAAAAACGTCTTGTAGCCTGAATTTTGAGTTATTTGTCATTTTTCTGAATTGTATCAGAAACCGTGCCAATTCTCTCATTTTATTGGAACAAACTGTAACGAGTTGTTCTCTTCTGTGTTTTTTGAGATAGTTTTCTCCAAAGTTATAAATTAGGTAGTCGGATTTCGCAACCAAGGAGATATAATCAGGTTTCATTCGGTCAAAGACTTCCTCTTTTACTCTCAGTTTGTGCAAGTTACTATTATCATCAAAAGAACTAGCTATTAATGTTTGTGATGCTGCTAGTGAATTCATCTTACGAATTTCATTATTATTCGTGTGTTTCAGTATGCAGTTTTTTTTATGACGTGACAAATACGATTTAGACAGCATTGCTTTGCAGCGTGAACATGGGTAATATTCTTTAGATTCTGTCTTATAATGATACTTAGGCTGTACATTGCCTTTAAGATACTCTGTAAAATTTGCTGCATTTCTCAACAAACTTAGAATTTTTTTCCTTTCAGGATGGCTTTTTGGAAAAGACATCATATCTTGTACCTCTTTAGTATCATCGTGGTTCCGCTCAAGATGCCTCTCAAAATTTGTTACATCTGTCTGACAAAACTTACACTTTGTTCTCTTTTTTTTCGTTGTTGTCTGAAAAATGTAAAAAAAATTGATTTTTTTAAATTTCTGCAAAAATGCTGATAGAAATTGATAATGAAACAATACAAGTTTGAGGGAGAGGCTTGGCATTTTCGGTGATATCTTGATTTAAAAAATGAGCTGGCCTGGCTTTTTTAGCTACAATATTTTATGACTGATAAATTTTTTATATTTTCTGACAGTGAGAATCTTGTCAAAGATTTTTGATGACCAGCAGTTATTTACTAGAAACAACGATACAATGGTGCTAATTTGAGACTGACAAAATAATTTAATCATGCCTTTAGGAATAATAGGTGACTCAAGGTAAAGTTAAAAATATTAGTCTAGAATTTCAAAGCTTATAAATATTATATTCCCACAAAGTAAGAAAACGTCTAGCAAAATATTTTACTCTAGAATTAAAGATTTGATTATCAAGTTAATAAAATATCCGCAGTAATATTTTGTATATGATTATTTCCAAGTGAAGTTTTTATGGTTGAACTTACTTTAGTTTGAGTCTCCGATATTTGATTGAAATTGGACACATCAATGTTACTCAGGATAACAATTTTAGGGGACTTTTCATTTAGCTGTTCATCCTGAAAAAAATATTAGTAAGTTTCCATCAAATACAGATATACAGTATTTAACTGAAAATTTGCATCATAAAAGGGTAAAATCATTTTTAGAGAATCTGTTTATTACCAAAAAGAAAAAATACGAAACGTTTCACTTGTCTAAAAAATGGCGTCAAGTAAATTGACTTGGCACTTCCCTCGCACCGCCAAGTTTAAAGACTTTGGAAATTTAAGAACTGAAATATTGTCTTTCCAACAAAATGTACGGAGAAATCTAAGCATTGAATTACTGCTTTAGGATACGTACTAACGTCAAAAAACTGAACAAAACCCTCCCCCCACCCTCTACCGCCTTCTGCCACCCCCAACCCCCAATTTTTGACCCCTACAAAAAATTTTAAAAATCAGGAACCTCTGAAACGTCCAAAAACGAAGTTTGAGCGATTTTAATTTTTTTTGTTTTTTGCTTCTAGCACCGCCGCCACTGGATAACTATTCAAAAACTATAAAGGTTTTCCGTCCTTGACATAATAGTAACCTTGTGTCTTGTAATAATTTGGAAATTTAAACAGAAAATTTGGATTTTTTTTTTAGAATCTGAATATATCTGAAATTATTCTGTTTTACTTCCCTCGCCAACTGGCGGGAAAGTATTGTAATCGCGAAAAAAATCGAAATTGAGATGTTATGTTTTTTGGATATCACATGACATGTACATCACGAAAAACCATGTCACTCATTTCCGTCAGTCTGTCTGTCTGTCTGTCCGCTAATCCTATAAGCCCGTATAAGTTGGAAAGTACCAGTCGGATTTTGATGAAATTTTTACACAAGGTTACTATTATGCCAAGGACGTAAAAGCTTTATACTTTTTGAAAATCGATCCAGTGGCGGCGGTGCTAGAGGTAAAAAACGAAAAAAAAAAATAAAAAAGCTCAAATTTCGTTTCTGGACGTTTCAGACGTCCCTGATCATTTTTGGAATTTTTTTGTAGGGGTTGAAAATTGGGAGTTGGGGGCAGCAGGGGGCGGGGGCGGGTATGATTCAATTTTTGGACGCTATTATTTTTATACGTATCCTAACACAGTAATTCACTGCTACAATTAGGATTTATTTCGCAATCAGATTTCTCCGTACATTTATTCAAAAAATTTCAGATATTTTCAGATTCTAAAAAAAAAATCCATATTTTCTGTTTAAATTTTGAAATTATTACAAGACACAAGGTTACTATTATGTCAAGGACAAAAAACATTTATAGTTTTTGAAAAGTTATCCAGTGGCGGCGGTGCTAGAGGCAAAAAACGTAAAAAAATCAAAATCGCTCAAACTTCGTTTTTGGACGTTTCAGAGGCTCCTGATTTTTGATATTTTTTTGTAGGGGTCTAAAATTGGGGGTTGGGGGTGGTAGAAGGCGGTAGAAGGTGGGGGGAGGGTTTTATTCAGTTTTTTGACGTTAGTACGTATCCTAAAGCAGTAATTCAACGCAGCTATTTGTATATATTCCACACTTAGATTTCTCCGTACATTTGTTAGAAAGACAATATTTCAGTTCCTAAATTTCCAAGGTCTTTAATCTTGGCGTTGCGAGGGAAGTGCCAAATCAATTTACTTGACGCCATTTTTTCGAACAAATGTACGGAGAAATCTCATTGCGAAATATATCCTAATTGTAGCGGTGAATTACTGTGTTAGGATACCTTTAAAATAAAAGCGTCAAAAAATTGAATCATACCCGCCCCCGCCCCCCTACTGCCCCAACCCCCAATTTTCAACCCCTACAAAAAAAATTCAAAAATGATCAGGGACGTCTGAAACGTCCAGAAACGAGATTTGAGCTTTTTTTATTTATTTTTTTCGTTTTTTACCTCCAGCACCGCCGCCACTGGATCGATTTCAAAAATTATAAAGCTTTTACGTCCTTGGCATAATAGTAACCTTGTGTAAAAATTTCTTCAAAATCCGACTGGTACTTTCCAACTTATACGGGCTTATAGGATTAGCAGACAGACAGACAGACAGACAGACAGACAGACAGAGCGACAGACAGACAGAGCGACAGACAGACAGACTGACGGAAATGAGTGACATGGTTTTTCGTGATGTACATGTCATGTGACCTCCAAAAAACATAACATCTCAATTTCGATTTTGTTCGCGATTACAATACTTCCCCGCCGATTTTTTTCGGAAATTCATTTTTAATGCAGATATATCGGGAGGCTCCTTTTAAATGGAACGCACTGTAAATATACTTCTATCTGTATTTTAATTGGAAAAATGAAATAAAAATTTCTGCTACTTACAGTGGAAACGATATCCGATCTCATAATTTCTTCCACTGCAGCGTTATTTTGTTCTTCTTTCTTTTTTAACTTCCTTTTTTTCTAACTCTTTTTCATTATTTTTCTCTATTGTCAATACATCCTAGAATATGTTTATGAATACAATAGTTAAAAAACTGAATTATCTTCAAGAGTTATAATGAAGTAGAAAAAAGTCAAACCTCAGTTTTTTGAAGATCGAAAAATGTCGTTTGCTTATCTTTAACTTCTGGTTTAAATGTGGGATCCTTCATCGAGTCATCGGAATCGAAATCGAGGAACGACATATCACCAGAAATCGATGGAGCGGGACTACTTTCATATTCATATTCATCTTCTGGAAAATCATTAAATCGAAAATAAAATTATTCAAAACCATAACCTAACAAATATATTTCCATTAAACGACTCCAGACTATTGTTTGAATTAACTAAATAATACATTAAAAATGTGATTTTTTTTTGAATTTTTCATAAATCAATAAATTAAGTTAGTATTCAATTTGATCACCTAATTCAATAGACATGGAATAAATAATCACCTTTATCCTCTTTTTTCCTTGTATTATCTAAGCTGTTTAGAATTTTTCTAGCTCTGTATGTTGGGCTATAATAAAATGCAGAATTATTATATTATTTCTTAAACTAAAATCATTATCACTTACATATTCATTTTTGTATTGTGGAACTGGAGACCGAAACAAAAGCCAATACACACACACACACTCTGAGCACGTTAACTAGACTAACACGACACCGAAGATCTGAAACTATTTAAGCATTGTCAAATAATATTTTCAGGATTCTAAAAATAGCTCAAGGTCAGCAATTTTTACTATTAAAGAACCGGCAACGCCGCGGGAGGCTGGTTAGTCAACCAACATAGCAAACTATATACAAACGGAGGTATATTAGCAAATAAGTGGTCGGAGGCATCTTACATTTAAAAGTATAGCGAAAATCTGTATAATTTAAAAAAGACATATTTTTACCCCTCTCAGGGGGAAATGAGAAAAACAATGGACGGGAATCTTTCTGTAACCAATATACACTGAGATATGTAGTATTTCAGCCGGAGGCCAGGGTGCCTGTTTCGTATGTGGAGGCGAGAAGGTTAGCTGTGCATGTATATATATATATATATATATATATATATATATATATATATATATATATTGATATAATGCTAACCGCACTCAAAATTTCGGTTGTGACCTCCCCCTGGTACGTCCCTGTATAATCAAATTCTGTTACATTTTGGGAACTTAATTATTAATGGGCCACATCCTGTAAGTATAATAAATATTATTAAACTGATAATAAATTCACAATATTTTCGGCAAGGTATTTCGTTTAGATAATTTTACTTCAATAATACTTTGGACGTTATTTTTAAAAATTCTTGAAAAATGATGAGACAGAAGAAGTATGTTCATATAATGGTTAAAATATTGTAGGTGTGTGGTAAGCCGTATTTTCATCTAAATAATAATACTCTTCTTTATTAAGGGTAAACTTTGCCATAGTGCTATTCTGCCACTTAACTCAAAAAAGTGTAAAGAAACAATATTTCAATTTTAACAAAAGTAATAATAGTTGTGTAAATAAGTATAAGTTTTGTATAAGATATAAATTATAAGTCTCACAGTTTACAGAATATGTTTAACAATAATCATACTTTGGGTGCTACAATGAAGAAACAGTTGAAATTTTACAGAGTGATGAGTGAAAATTGCTCAAAATGTTGATATCGCAAATCACTGCAAGTTGTTTATATCATTGAAATAAAAATTGCTAATCTAAAAAGAATCACCTTTTTCAGAATTGGCTATTATAAACTGCCATATTGATCTAGACTTGATTTTCTTATAAAGTTGACAACAATCCACATTTGACCCATTCCTATAATTTGGATCGGCCAAAAGTAATGGTTTACTAATCCAGTAAAATGTTAAGAGCAACACATTTTAATAGAGAAAGATTTGAACAGCGCTTGTTTTTAATTCAAGATCGACAAATTGACAGCTTGCGTCAATCAGTATCAAGGGCGTACCTAAGGAGGGCAGCTGGAAAGAACATTTTTTACAAAAATTAAATTACTTATCTTCAGGGCTTTCCACAAGCTGAATCATTATCTATTAGATGAGAAATTTCTAGGATTAGTTGAAATGTATGTTAGATGTAAAAGTAATATATATGTTAAGTGTGTTTCAAATACGGACCTCGCCTTTGGAATTTAGGAAACGGTAAAGCGAATGCCATACGATCAGTATTTACTGTGGTCCGTACCATCATTGGATTTTTGTGCAACACTATGCATCAATAATTACTGACGTCCAGGCTACACGGTCAATAAATATCACATCTCATAATAAATATATTGACGATCACAGTAAATACTGATATTGTGACATTCACCTACACGACGAGGAGTACTTTATGGGAGCAAGTTGCGTAGGTAAATTAAAAAATGGAACTTGGACAGTTTGGAAATTCAAAGTATTTCCGAATTTACTTTAGGTTGTTTTTAATTTTCCTGACTTCTGAAAGACAACTTTTCAGACATCTACATTGACTATAAATTTCAAAGAAATTACACAATAATATTAACCACACACACATTATGTCGTTCCCCATTCAACGAGTTTAAAACAAGTATATGAAGTTAGGCACTTGAAGTTTTATATCAGTGCGTAACATATCTTTGATGATATAAATAACTGACTGATAATTGCATGGCTTACTCAGGAAGTTTTTGTTTAATAGTGTATGACATGCTATAATATTTGAAGTCAGAATTAAAAGCTATTCGCCTATGCAGACGAAAAATCATATTAATATTCTATTTATGCCACCTTGCAGAGATCAAAAAGTGTCAATGTCAATGGGCAATTGATTTTGAAACACTATTTTGAATAAATTCAGAAAAAAATAGAAACGAGTTTGAGAAAATTCGTTACCTTTTCCGTGTATCTCTGTAGATACTATAAGCGTCAACACTTTTCTAATGCATTTTACAAAATATATAAATACGCAACTTTGTCACTGTTCAACCGACACGTATCTTTTACCGTTTCGGAAATACAATGGTGAAAATATGGCAAATTTGTTTTTCAAATCATTCTTAAAGAAATTAGGTGCATATTCTTCTAGACATTCTATAAAACTATTTTTGGCTATATGCCATGTATTATATCGGATGTTGGTCTCAGTTATTACAAACGACTAAACTATTACTTGAAAACGGATCTCACGCAATATTTGCTTGAATGTTCCAAAAAATAATCTTAGTAGTATTCCATATCCATATGAATTGTCAAATCGACTTGGAAGACTATATAAACGAAATGGGAGAAAGGAAGAAAAATAGCAATGCATAGTTTTATGTAGATATGATTCGTGGAACCAACTTTTTTTTAAGATGCCCTCTTTCCGTTTTGAGCTGGGTTCGCCCTTGATCACTATAGTGATTAGATTCACATTTGAATTCTCCAAAATTTCAGACTCAAGACCTGGACGAATCTATGAATTTCGACGAGATGATCCTGGAAGCGGCAAAATCTATCGCGGCAGCCACGTCAGCCTTGGTGAAAGCAGCATCTGCTGCCCAACGAGAACTGATCGACGCGGGAAAGATGTCTGGCACCCCCGTTTCGTCTTCAGATGACGGACAATGGTCCGAAGGACTCATTTCTGCGGCTAGGCTAGTGGCTGCTGCTACGCACAGTTTGGTGGAAAGTGCTAACGCGCTTGTGCAAGGTTCGTATATTTATTTTCTTGCTGGAGGGTAGACTGTCATTCACAATCATCCAAATTAATGATATAATATTGCCTAGCTACGTATTAAACTGATTTGGTTCTTTGGGGTACGTTTGTAAATCACTTGGTAATGTAATACCATACACAGTAATGGAATGTAGCTTGACAAATGAAATTTTACTATCAAACTTTATTTTTAGAACACTAAAATTATTAAAGAGTCATGTAATTACACTTGATGATAGCTGACTAATTTCTAACCACGTTTTCTGGGACCATTGTATTTATTTTTTTTATACCGAAGCAGCCGCACATTCAGAAGACTAAATGCCAGAACACCGCGGCTGCTATGATGAACCCAAAGAAATTTTGTTAATACGATTTTTGAACTGCCTAAGGTTAGTAGAACTGGGAAAAGCTTCCTCTTGTAGATTGTTCCACAATCTCGACAAAGGAGCGGTCGTATCGGCCAGTTCTGGGTGTACGAAGTTCGACACGGTTAGGATGGGACGCCAAAGTCAGGCGGGTCTGTCTGGCAGGCACATCGCGCGGCAGCATCATGGAATAGATCTCCGAGGAGCAAAGCCCGTTGGTGTAGCGATAGAAAAGAGCTAGATCGCCGCGCCGGTGCGAAAGGGTCCCGAGACTGTCTGTTAAAGAAGAGTCATCTATCAGTCGGACCGCCATCCTCTGGACAGCATCGAGCATAAATAATGTAGTCGGGTTGGCAGCACCCCAAACATGTGAGCAATACTCGAGGCTAGGCCTTATCTAGGCCTTGTATAGAGTGAGAAGGTCATGCGGAGAAAAGTATTTCTTAGCCCTAAACAAATAGCTTAGCTTTTGCCCAGCAGCTGCTGCTATTGACGAGATGTATTCGTGCCAGATCAGGTCCTCGGAGATCTGGACTCCGAGCAGCCGAAATGAATGGCTCTTTGGCAGAACTCGGCCATCCATAGAAACCGGATGAGAGCTAAGACGCTTTCTGTTCGTGAAAGTACAGTGCTGTGTTTTGGAAGCATTACACTGTACAAGATTGTTGCGTCCCCAAGCAGTGATAACAGGTGTCTCGTCAGAGAGGAAGTTGTCGCTAGTCTTCTTTTTTCCAGCTCAGCGGCAGAGATCGGCTTGTCACTCTGAATTCCTTCATGTAGAGTGCTGTCATCAGCGAAGCTGTGGGTTGGGTTGATCGTGCAGGAAAGGAGGTCGTTGATATGTTAGAGGAACAGTGTGGATCCAAGACCAATGTCTGGGAAGCACCCGCGTTGACGTTGTGGGATGAAGATGAGAACCCGTCAATTACGACGGATATCTTGCGGCCAGAGATAAAGTCAGCCACCCATCTGCAAAGCTTTTCTGGGAGGCCATAGGATGGAAATTTGCTTAAGAGGGCAGCGTGCCACAGCTGATCGAACGTTTTCGTGATGTCAAGAGCAACGACATGAGCCTCACCATAAGACCGGATGAGTTTTCTCCACAATAGCGTGACGTAAGCTAGGAGATCCCATGTGGATCGTTGATGCCGGAAACAATACTGCCTGTCGCTGTGACGTTCGAGGTAGTCCAGAAGCTCGCGATTTATGCACCACCTGGGATTTACAGTTTTGTGTGAAGTTGCCGGATTCATAAGATATCTGGAAGAGACGCGAAAGAACTGGGGCAAGCTCCGCTGCACACCTCTTCAGTACAATGGCAGGAATCAAGTCCGGACCAGAAGCTTTGTTGATGTCGAGCGACAAGAGCAGTCGTCTTACGGTCTTATGCCTGAATGTTACCTCCCGTTTAGCGTAGGGAATCCTTTGAATTGACGGTACTTGGGCGTTGGGGGGGACGTCCATGGTGGAGTTGGCAGCAAAGATCTTGGCAAGCACTTCCGCCTTGGCTTTTGAGTCGGATACAATCGTTCCATCCAGACACGTAAGTGGTGGAAGGCTACTGTGTGAGAAGTTCTTTTCAATCTGCTTGGCCAGCGTCCAGAAAGACCGACTGCCATTGCACTGCGACATTACCCTGTGCCTAACTTTTATATCATGCTGGTTTTTGGCATTGCGAACAGCTTCGTTATATTTGTTTCTGGACTCGACGTCGGCTTGTCTGTTCTCTACAGTGGGGTTTTGTAAGAAGGTTCTGTGTGCCTTGATCTTCTGCTGGCGAGCAGTGTCACACGATTTGTTAAACCAGCCGTTGGACCCAGGTTTAGGCACTTTCACTGTGTGAGGGACGTATTCCTCCATTCCGACGTGGATAATTTCGGTTATCGAAGAACAGACAGCGGACGCATCCGCGTCAGTGATACAGGCATCTCTCCAAGGAAAGGTAGAGAAGAAGTCTCTGCGCCCCTCCTAGTCGACATATCCGTAATGCCAAGTTTTGCGGCCTGTACGAGTTTGTGCAGCCACAGCGGGATAGTTTGCGAACGCTTCGACTGCACGACCTGCTGCATCGGTCTTGTTTCAGCCCAACCTAAGCTCATTATGGGCATTGAAATCACCGAGAAGAACTACCTCTGAAGCGGGGTGATTGATGTTCAGGAAGTCGATCTGGACGGCGAGGTATTCAAGTAGGTCATCCCAGTTATGGTCCGAGAGAGAGCGATTAAGACAGCAGATAAATTTGGGTGATGTTTTGGAGTTGAGGCGAAGCCACAGAATGTCTTTCCGGTCTGATTCGAAAGAAACATCATGGAGCGGGTAATACTGCTGCGGACAAAAGCCACAACTCCCCCGTTATTTCTCAGATTGGAGTGCACCTAGTAATTTGGGGAATTAAGATGGTTAATGGGTGCAGACTCTGAGATTTTTGTCTCCGCCAAAAAAAGCATGACGGGACGATTGGATTGCAGGTAATGATGAACAGCATCAATGTTGCTGTTAATCCCGCAGATGTTCCTAAAACAAATTTTATCAGCGATGTTGTTCCCTCGAGCCCACCCTCCACCCGGACGTTCCGAGAGTGGAGTGAGTTTACGTCCGGGTTTATTACAGAATGAACTATGAAAATGACAAGTGACAACACTCTTATTCACAAGGTTACTTTATTTCAATAATTCCGAACGTATGGATCAGGTCCGTCAAACAGTTTACGGACGCATCTCAGTAAAAAGTCGAGCGGGACTATGATTATAAATAGAATTCTATATTCTATTTTTTTCTTATTAAACTTAACTTTTTATCCGAACACTATTTCGGTAAAAAACATTGAATTTGAATTTCTTTTGGGATACAAGAGTTGGATAATCTTGCGAAATGAACGAAACATTGGAAAAAGTGAATAGTCATCTTTTTACGTGCTCAAATTAGTAACTTATTTGCTGGACGCAAGGGCAGAGGTATTACGTATCTTGAAAAGTAACATTATGTCGTATTTTTTGACATTTTATAGTTTTTTTGTGACATCATGTAGGTTTTTCTACAAGATGTCAACTTAGAACTAGCTTGTTCACTTGATGTGCACTCGCTTTGTAGCTGAATGTGTTGTAGATAGATAGATAGATAGATGATCTTTATTTCCAACAGGTACAATCACCCAATTACAGGAAATAGTTCAAAAAAAAAAACAAGAGCAACACATAATCCTAGTATATAAAAAAAACACAATCAAATTAATAATACAGCTAGATCAAAAAGCCAGAATATTAAAAAAAAATAACTCTAACCGCAAAAAGGTCATTACATGCCATGGGAAATGGCCAGATAAAGTTGTTTAAAGTCATTTCTAGATGAAGTATTCACATCACAATATTCACCTAAAGAATTGAAGTTCTCACACATAACCGTGACCGGCGATATTTGTTCGAGCTAATTCGCAGTAAAATGTCATTTGGTGACGCAAATTGCGCACAGGTACATGAAAGTTAAGCTTACTTAATATACAGGGTGACTTTGAAGTTGAGTCATTAATTTTCAGATAATGATTGTAGAAGGAAGATAAATCAAAATATGTGTGTAAAAATAAAAAAAATGTTTACCTTGTTTTATAAAGTATCCTCCCGACAAGTATTTCAGTGCGGATCTGTATTTGATCGTGAGGTCTTGGAGCACCGGCATGCCCTCCCCTGTGAGGTCTTAAGTCACCTGATTCACGAGCCCTTTGTACTACATTAACAAAGGCACGAGCGGTTGGTTGAACTCGATTGGGAAACCGATCCGCATAAACATGTGCCATTTTTTATTTCGTTTGAGCCACGCAGCAAACACCACTATTCACTCACGCGTTACCGACCGACACATTGACTGAATAAAAACATCGTGATAAGCGTTTCAAATTCTTTCGCTTTTTTGTTTCCGATGCGATGAACCGATAAGGCGGATTATATCCGTTGTTGCCAAACACGAGCACATAATATTATTATTGAGGCAGAGCGGTACTCAAACTTCTAAAGGGCTATAACTTTGTTACTTTAATTTTACCACAAAAATGTTAAAGGAAAAAAAACATTTCTTTTGATCAGATCTACTCACTGTTAAAATAAATGACTCAACTTCGAAGTCACCCTGTATATTCACATATGATATCATTGTGCAAAACATCATAAAGAAAATTGAAACTACTTATAACTCTCCTACTATTTAGCGACAAATAGTCAAATGTATTCATGAGTACAGAATAATCACATCCTCTCTCCGGATATTCGCCTGTCCACTTGAAATGCAGAAATTTCAAAAACTTTCTTTGTATTCGCTCAATACGGCTTATATGAACCGAATAGATGGGATACCAAATTAAAGAACAACTTTCCAATTTAGATCGAAGGTACGAAGAATAAAGAAGTTTCAAACATGTAAATTGGAAAATTGTCTACTGTTTCGGATGATGAAGCCCAACATTCGGTTGGCTGACGTTGTGATATCATTTATATGATCACAAAATGACAAATTGCTATCAAAGAGAACACCGATATCTTTAATTTGATAGCACCTATTCAACTCATTCTCGCTTATTTTGTAGGGCCATGTTATTGGTTCTTTCTTTCTGGTGTACGTTAATATGAAGCATTTATCTACATTAACTTCAACATGATTAGCATTACACCAATCCAAGACAAGGTCAATGTTGCCTTGTAAAATTTGGCAGCCCGAATTTGAGCTTGTTATGAAAAATTTTGAGGTCATCCGCATAGAGCAACTTTTGGCATGTAATCATCATAGCTAGGTCGTTTATATATAACAAAAACAATAGAGGTTCTAAATTTGATCCTTGGGGAATCCCAGATGTTGGAGAGAAAATATCAGAGCGGTGCCCTTCGTATTCCACAAATTGCACTCGATTAAATAAATACGATTTAAGCAAGCTTAGAAGACGTGCCGAAAACCCAAATCCTTGTATTTTTTTCATTAAAATGTATAAGTCTACTCGGTCAAATGCCTCCTGTAAATCCATATAAACTACATCCGTCTGTCCTCTGCTATCAAGGTTTTCACTGATGGATTGAGTAATACATACCAGATTTGACGTACAAGATTTTTTCTCTTGGAAGCCATGCTGTTCTGCTACAATTAGGTTTTTAGTGTGAATATAAATCACTTCATAAACAATAATTTCTGCTACAATTTGGTTTTTAGTGTGAATATAAATTACTTCATAAACAATAATTTCAAATAGCTTTGAAAAGTTGGATACTGCAACGATTAGGCGGTAATTTTTAATTAAAGCTCTATCACTCTTTTTCAGCACCGGGGTAACTCTAGATAACTTCCAGTTGTCTGGAAAGATGCCCGTCTTCAAAATAATGTTGAACAGATGTATTAATGGTCTGAGTAGCGCATGTATGCAATCCTTCACTAAGAAGCTGGGTATTTGATCAGGGCCTATAATCAACTTATTTTTTAACTTTTTCGCCGCTTTAAGAACATCAGCTTTACATATTTGAGGTAAATCTATAAACAAGGAGTTTCCATAATCCATGATTACATTTTCACTAAGGTTTTGATCAGGAGGTGTATAAACTTTCGAAAAATACTGTTTAAATGAGTCAACAATATCTTTGGGTTTTGTTAAGGTAGTTACATTATATTTCATCATACCAGGTAAACGGGATATTCATTTTTTACTGTGGATAAAATTCCAAAACTGAGAAGGATCTGATAAAATATTGTTTTCTGCTGCCAAAATAAAATTACGATATTCGTTGCCAGCTTGAGTTTTTATCGTCCTTCTTAAAGAATCAAATCTTGTACGAGATGCTTCATCTCCATATCTTTTGTAGTTTTTATGTACTCGTTCTTTTTCTTTTATTTTATTTATTGTGTCTAAGGAATACCATGGTGGGAACCTACGGGTCGGAATAATTTTTTTGGGTACAGTTCGGTCGAATATTCTATACAAAGTTTGTTGCAACATTTCAGTCGCTGCATTAGGATCCGTGCACTGATAAATATCACTCCAATCAATAGTCGACATTATTTCGTACATAAGGACAAAGTTTGCTTTGCGGAAATTGAAAACAGTTTCAGCTTTGTTGGGACTAAAGTTAATGGTTCTGGTAATTCTAGTGCTAATAGTGAATTGTAATGCGCAGGATGATGTCTGTCTTCATATACAAGTGGTGTATCACTTCTTTCAATTCGACATTCACTATTACTGAAAACGAGGTCTAAGTATCTATTGTTATAATTTGGTATAATGTTATATTGTTGGAACTCAAACATTTCTGCGAAGCTCTTTACTATTATCCATTTCGAGTCGTTATCATCATAGCCATACATAGGGATGTTGAAATCACCAGCAATTATAGTCGAGCTGTTATGACTTGAATTGAAAAGAGAAAAATTGTCAAAGAATATTTCAAAGTCCTCAAGCGAAATATCCGGGGGGATGTAAACAGCATATATATATATATATATAGTATGAAACCCTAAATGAAGTTTACCACCGACTAAATCAATCTAATACTACTACTACCTAACTGAATACCATCCAAATCAAGAGGCTCAAAAAAATAACAATTTTTGACAGCAATGAGTACCCCGCCTCCTTTGGATAAACGGGTGTCTGCAAAATTTCTGTCCTTCCTAAATACAGTGTATTCAGTAGGAAAAGCTTCGGCATTAAAAACTCCTTCATTCAACCATGTCTCAGAAAGAAAAAATATATCAAAATTACAATTCAGGCTTAAATTATTATAAAAAATGGAAGTTTTAGAGTTAAGTCCGTAAACGTTTTGGTAATAGCAGTTGTATAAACATCATGTTCCTTCAGCTATCAATGTTTGGCTCTGATGTGATGTAACATCTGCTTCAGAGATGGCAGCTAGTGGAGGTCTAAGCTGTAAGTTGTATAATATATCTGGAAGGAAACGGCAGAGCATAGGTGCATAGCGAGGATTTGTGTGCTAATAATCTGTGTATTGTCTCAAATACACTCATTTGAGATGTACGTTTAATCCTGGAAATTACATATTCAAATTTGCTGAATTTCAAAAATGAGAGAGATAAAAAAGAAATCCCTGATTGGGTGAAGTACCTATATAACAACAGGGGACAAAATTGGTTACAGACAGGAATATTTCTGAAACGTCAAAATGTTATTTATTACATTTTAGATTATTTCTCATTTCCAGTCATTTATCTCATAGAAATGTATTTTGCAATGTCAAGTAAAAAAAACAAATAAGTGCCTAGATGTGAGGCATTGCGAAAATGTTTTATGTGTGATGCGTCATTCCTAATTTTTCTGTGATGTGGGCTAATTATACACAACGCGGGCGCGGTAGTGATTTCTCATAATGCTTCTCAAAGTTTTTGAAAACGCAAAAAACCCGGGAATATCGTAATTTATAACTTTAAACATAGCCTCTGTTCAAAAGGACAACATAAATAACCCGTCTGGTACAACTAATAGATATACTTTATGGGCAGCATATTCAGTAATAATTTTCTCACATAGCAAATACCACTGACATTATACACATGCAGACCATTACACACAATCACCATAAATTTAGATGCGACCTTTCTACTCAACCAATTTTTGATTATCTGTCACATCTTCTCAGTGATATACTGTAGAGACTAGCTCGGCATTCTGCAACCAACAAAGCATGCTGGGGAGCTGTCTTGCAGCATGGTCTTTGAGCGTGTCGTGTCTTTGAGCCATTCCTTCATATATTATGATTTTTTATTACAGCGCTCTTAGGAAAAAAACGCGGAATGAACTATTTGCACGCTAGGAACTATCTAGGCAGCAATTTGACATTTTGTCTTTTTTTGCCATTCTAAAGGTTTTTTACGTAATAACCCTGCCGGTCGGCGGACATTCTAACCTGCTCAAATCAAAGTGAGGAATATTTTACATTGTATATCGTATTATCCAGTACTGAATTCGTTGGTAAAAAATCATATGACCCCTATAGCGTTATACTGTTTGTGATCAAACAAAAAACCGAGTTTAGTAATTTGTTTCTTCCTTCAGTTTCCGTTTTAGTGAAATCTAGCTACAGTTATCGTTTAAGTAATGCCTTCATCAACAAACACTTTTCTGACATCCTCAGGATTGGGTAGTGAAGATAAGTTGATAGCCTCAGCGAAACAAGTGGCCAGTTCAACTGCCCAGTTGCTGGTAGCGTGCAAAGTGAAAGCAGAAGCTGATACCGAAGCTACACGTAGACTTCACGCTGCTGGCAATGCTGTGATTCGATCTACGGACAATTTGGTGCGTGCCGCGCAGCAAGCTAAGAACGTAGAGGAGGAAAGATATTTGATACTTAACAAGAAGATGGTCGGAGGGATGGCTCAGGAGATAGATGCTAGGTAAGTTGTAAAAGCTCTGATTTTTAGTCACATTTTAAAATAACACGTACTTCCGTTGAGCAGTTTCGCCGTCAGTCTCTTTTGATACTCATTAAGAACCATGCGCTATTAGCTATGGCATAACATAACCATATTCAATGAAATAGGGAAATCACTGTGCTTGACTTTTCTTAATTTTAATTGCGAACTCCATAATTCAAAGCTGTTTTGGGTATGCTGGAAATGTGGTCAAAATTTTTAATGTATAGACAGATCAAAGGATTGCTAGACAGAGGGCGACGAGAAAGAGCGATGCCGTTTTTCGTGATCGAGTAGTAGACTATCCAAAGAAACATCGCAAATTCTGAATTTTTTGAGATCACAACACTCCCTTCATCTATTGACATAGAAAGTCACAACGTAGTATAGATAATATGCACGTTTTTTTTTTGTATTATCTGTCGATTATTTACGTTAAACAGATATTTTATTCATGGAAAAGTCTGTATTTTTTTTAATTAAATATTTGAAAGTGCAATGCCAATGGCGTTGATTTAAACGCCGCATTTTTCGCGCGCTTCGCAGTGACGTCACAACTCATGGTTTGTCATTTCATTCTATCTTTGGTTAATTTGCTGTCAAGTTTTGAAAGGTTCTATTTTATATCGTTTAGTTTTGATTGAAAAAAAGAATATGGATAAATAACGGAAACCTTATTATAAGTGCTGGAGTGTGCTCATGGGCAAAAGTTCGATACATAAAACACTCGATAAAGTATTTTTTCGTATTCTCCGAGAAGTTTGAAGATAAGAGAAAGGTGAATGAAAAAAGCTAATATATTTCCAAAAACTATTTCATATTGTTGTGAAGATCATCTTAACGTACGTACAGAACATGGAACTACCATTATACCCAAATATAATTAGTTTTTACTTACCTTACACGTATATTGCAAAGAACATTTCTTCCACTTATCATTTAAATAAGATTAATTCTATAACATTAGGCCAGGATCCTTTTAGTTGTTGGGTTATGCCTCCATTAAATTGCATAGATACTTTAGTACTGTATCATCGTAATTTATATTTTATAGTTAGAAGAGGACATAGAAAATTGTATAAAATACAAAATATATGTTGAAAAAAGGGTATAACTTATTGTAGTTAGTGGCGGACTCCGCGTCAACCAGAACTCTTTGGAACTGATCAAACTGATAGGTTGACAATCAATCACAAAGGATTGGCTGCTCTCTTGCCAATATTGTGACGTTACTCACGTATTTCCATATTTTATTAATCAGTACTCGTAATTCATACATACTCATAAAAAAACACTTATTAATAACTTATGACGGTTCGCGTCGAATACTCTTCGCTGGTTCACTCCCCAATTTCCCCACTCCGTCTCTGTCATCAATGGCCAGATGAAAAAAAAATGTCAGAAATTCAAATTGATTCTAACCTCAAATCGTTAAATGTCATTTTCATTAATACCGGCACGGAAAAGTGAGGTTATATCGATTTTTTTGACATTATACTTGTTTTTTTTTGACATGTAGTTTTTTCCACAAACTGTTAACTTAGCACTAGTTGTTGAACACTTTTGTGAACTTGTTGTGTAGTTGCATGTGTTGCCTTAGCGTCATGGTGTTTCAGTTATCAATATTTGGCTATGATGTGATCTAACATTTACTTCAGAGATGGCATTATATTGGAGGTCTAAGCTGTAAGTTGTATAGCTAGAAGGAAACGGCAATGCATAGGTACAGATTGAGGATTTGTGTAATCACATATGTGTTGATTATAATTCCATTGGATTCTTGTCTCAAATACACTTACTTGAGATTCAAAGCTAGAAATTAGCGCATCCACTTTTTCTTATTTATTCTGGAAATTACATACCAAAAACCAATGACTTTATACACATGCAGACCATTACTCACAATCACCATACAATCATTTAGATGCGATCTTTCTACTCAACCAATTTTTGATTATATTATTCATTCTGGAAATTACATATGTAAATTTGCCGAATTTCAACTCATTCCTATTTTTTCTTTGATGTGGTTCTAAAGGTAAGTGAATATATTTATTTTTTTAAATAAATGTAATAATTTTTTCATGATTTCACGCCATTCACATTTTCTACTTAAATGACTGACAGTTGTCATAACGTGTCATCTGTCACTAATATCACTATCTTGACGCCTGTGTTATAATGGTTCCGTGATCTTTTCTCCAAGTAATAATGCTTCTGTTTTTTTTTTGGTCATTTATATTCGAGCTCGTGAAGTGAAGGCCAAAGGGGTTTCGCATGGTTTAGTGCAAGAGATCGCACCATAATGGAATTGTTTTAAATGGTGTTATGTTTTTCAGCTTGATATGATATGTGATACTACGAGAGATGTCTTTTAAGTTTTGCATATAGAAACATAAATCAAATCCAAGCGAATAACCAAAATTTCTGTGTTATGTGCCGCAGTTATCATATGGTTCAAGATGACACACGGGTTGATGACGTCAGTTACACGAATCGCTTGAACGCGTTGGTTTTAACTGCGGTTTTGTTGCAAGTTGTTTATTTTAGAAAAGCGCGTATATAATCTGTGATTATTTTTCTCACTTAATAATCGGTGCTTTTTCGTCTACAACTGTATATGGAAAGTTTAAATAAGAAACCTTTCATAATATTCATGGGAGAAATGTTTTTTCAGATTTTTTTTTAATGATCGAACCATGGCTTTGTAGCTATGATAACTTTCAATTCTATAAATTTTTCCACATGTCGAAGAAAACATTTATTGATTCAGCAGAAATGATGAAAAAAGAAATTAGCAAAACCGAATACAGGTGGATATCATCTAGTGAGTTTATATGACCATATTTTAATATTCTTGTGGTATATGGCTACACAGGATACTTTGTTAAGCATAGGAAGAACTACATTTAAAGTGTCCCCAACAACCGTAATGAGTATAACTAATAAGGTGCTCCACTTTATGGTAAAAGTGAAGTCAGCCTGTATCATTTTTCTCAAAAATGAAGCTGAAGTACAATAACAATATCCAATACCCGGCAAAATTCTAACTTGTCACATTTCAAATAATAACTAGAAATATAAAACTACTCTTGAGTTGGGTAAATACCACAATTTTGCGGTGATAACTATGACATATAACAGCTGATTCGTGACGTCACGGATCTTATAACCAAACTGATAAGTACACTCGCTTGAACGGATTGGTAAATACCAACCCAAAATGGTAAATACCATTTCCATTTGGTTATCCGCTTGAATTTGATCATAGTATGCCGCACGGATCGAACGTCAGTACTGAATCTTAACCTCACTCCTTGGTAAACTTAAATTCAAAGTTTCCCAACAATAGGTGCAGTGTTCTCACTACAGTGAAGTTTTAAGTGTCACCAATTCATTAGAAAAATGGAACTCAACCGAGAACATTTTCCCGCCATAATTTATTACAACTTTCAGGGACAATTATCGCAACAAGAATGCCTTGCTGAGTTACTGTCTATTTTCAGCAACGAAGCGCCACATCAGTCGACAATTTCCCGTTGGTATGGAGAATTCAAACGTGGACGGGTGAGTCTTAGCGACGATCGCACGGTGGGTGCACCAAAAACGGCAGTCACCCAGGAAAACGTCGATGCTGTGCGCAAACAAAATTGAAGATCTCAAAGACCTCAATTCAAAAAAATGTACATGAAGAATTAGGAGTAAGAAAATTAGTTTCTCGTTGGATACCCCACCTGTTGACTGAAGAGCAGAAAGGATCACAAGCAGTCAGGGTTAATTGATGTCAAAAAACGCTTGACTGTTTCAATTCCGGAAACTCAAAAAATGTGTACAGCATTGTTAGTGGTGATGAATCGTGGATTTACTGTTATGAACCAGAAAATAAACGACAGTCGGCTGTTTGGGTGTGAAGAAAAGCCAACAAAAGTCATCCGTTCTCGAAGTGTTTCGAAAAAGATGGTCGCGACATTTGTGTCAAAAGCGGGTCATATTGCAACAATTCCTATTAATGAGCAAAGAACTATTACTACGGATCGGTATACCACCATTTGTTCACCAAAAGTCATCACCGAGCTTCGAAAAATCAACCTCGAAAGAAGAATCATCCTCCACCAAGACAATGCAAGCTCGCACACAGCCCAAAAAACAAGGCAGTATTTAACCGAAGAAAACGTGGAATTATTGGACCATCCTCCATATAGTCTCGATCTAAGTCCTGACGGTTTCTTTACTTTCCCGAAAATTAAAAACAGCCTGCGTGGTCAATGGTTCCAGTCACCAGAAGAAGCAGTTGACGCAAACGAGTGAAATAGGTGCTTCGAAAATTGGTTCGAGCGCATGCAGATGTGTATTAATCTTCGTGGAGAATATTTCGAAAAACAATAAAGTCATTTAAAACTACCTACCGTGTTATTTTATTTCCATATGCAAAACTTAGAAGCCATCCCTCGTACTAATGAATGAAATATCTTGTGGATAAACCACAAATTTATCAAAATAAGTAATTTTGGAAGCATAGCAGTTATGTGTTATACCTACAGTAAAATTAAGCCATTTTTAATAGAACCTGTTGAATGTGTAAAATCATTCTTGTCAAAATATTTTCTTCACTATATTTGCACATTACATTTATCTGTTTTTTCTTGAAGTTAAAAGTATGAGTATTTTTAATATACAAGGGTGTTTCACAACTTATCTGACAAATTTTAACCACGAAAGAAGTTGATTTCTCAAAAAAAAAAATGTAATAAAAGTCCTACAGAATTCGAGATAATAAAGTAATACAGTTTAACAGTTCACTTGAATGAATGAATGAATCTTGACATTAGAGGCATTTCGGCAAACATAAGGAGCCAGTGCATAGGCCGCATAAGCGGGCCCTTATGCACCTCTACAATCCTTAGATTACAAGCCTCCCCCTGTTATCGAAGTTAAAAATCGCCTTGAGTCCAAGCTCCTTGACGTCCTGATGGTCCAAAGTAATGGACCCCAGTATAGTCTGTCTATAGTAGCTCAGAGCTTCATAGCGACACAAAACGTGCGCCGAGGTCTCTTCCTCTACCCCGCAGCGTTTACACAAGGGATCCTCAGCCACCCCCATCACGTGCAGGTGACGCCTTAACGTGTTATGGCCAGACAACAGTCCCACCAGCAACCTTAGGTTGTCTCTATCCAGAGATAGGCAGAAGCGTCCATCCTTAGCAACCCACGTCTCCATTTTCCTCCTAGCTTTATGCGCGGTCACTCCTAGAGCTGGCTCAGGACCAACGAGCTTGCTGGCTGATCCTATCTTCGCCAGAGTGTCCGCCGTCTCATTGCCCCTTATCCCAGCGTGCCCCGGTACCCATATTAACGATACCGGATACCTCGCTGCGAGGCATTCCAGAGCATCCCTGCATTGCAATACAAGACTCGAAGTAATCGTACAGGCACTTAGTGCTTTCATTGCAGCCTTGCTATCGGATAAGATTGTTATTCTTCTCCTAGGCCCACCCTCCTCCAGAATGTGAGATATAGAAGCCAGAATCCGCCTGGAAAATGGTGGTGTATCCACCGAGAGGCAGAAATAGCCTAATTCTAGGCTCAGAGACCCCAGCACCTGAGCCCTCTTCGGTGACCGAACCATCCGTGTACCAGACCTGCCCGCTTACTCCGGAGAGTCCCCGGCTACCGGCATCCCACTCCTCCCTCTTTGGATACTCCACAATAAACTTGCGGTTGAAGCGATATTTAGGGGTAATACGATTACCCCTGCTTAGAAGGACGGGGTCCTCCCTTTGTAATTCGACTAAGATGGCAGTATGCCCCTTGACAGGATTTAAGAAAGCCCAGCTGCCCTGACTCCATAGTCGATGAGCGACTACTCTCGCTTCACCGCGGATCACCAGATCCAACGGTGGGAGATCCAACAGAGCTTTTATTGCACTCTGCGCTTGTAATACTAATACAGGCCAAACGCTGAATTTTATTGAGTTTGGCCTTAGTTGTCTCAGTTCTAATGCAAGGCCACCAGACCAGGGAGCCGTACAAGAGAGATGGACGTACTATCGTCGTGTAGAGCCAGTATACCACTTTGGGTTTAAGCCCCCACCTTACCCCGACAACACGTCTACAAGCCCACATCCAGTTCACTTACTTATAAAAGCTGTTCAAAATTGTTTCCATTGACTGCAATGCAAGCTTGTGCGCGTCTAATCCAATTTCGGCGCACTAATTCAAATACACCTCCATCCTGCTGTACCTGAAGGCTCAAATTATTGGCAGCCACAGTGATTCGGTCACGCAATTCTTCAATAGTCTGAACTGGAGTACGGTATACCTCGTATTTCAAGTATCCACATAATCGGGAGACCGTGGAGGCCATGCAATTGGTCCACCCCTTCCGATCCAGCGTATATGGTATACCTGATTCAAAAAATCACGAACTTCTAAACGAAAATGCGGAGGTGCCTCATCGTGCAGAAACTACATCCGTGCTCGGACCGCCAATGGTACATATTCAAGAAGGACCGGCAAATCATTCCGAAGAAATTCCAAATACTGATGACCATCCATCCGATCTGGGAATATGAACGGTCCAATTAGACGTTCATCGACAATACCTGCCCACTCGGTTAAAGAAAAACGATTGAAGTGTGTCTGGACCACTGCGTGAGGATTCTCAAAGGACCAAACGTGTGTACTATGAAGATTGGTTATTTCATTACGAGTAAAAATAGCTTCATCGGTGGCCAAAATATCAGCTGTAAAACGGGCATTCCGAGCTTTTTCTTGCAACAACCACTCACAAAATCTTACTCTTAGGGGATAGTCTGTAGGTAACAACGTCTAGACTCTCTGGACGTGATAAGGGTACAATTGAGCCTCATGTAATATGCGCCATGCTGTTGCATGTGACACTTCTGGGCTAACTGCCTTGTGCTTATTCCCGGATTTTTTTCCACAATATCAAAAATTTCGTCTTCGGTATTTAAAACGCGTTGTGGGCGAACCCGACCCCCATCCACTCCACGTCTGGGGCGCAAATCTCCACTACCACGTGCACGTAAAACAATTGAACTAAATGTTTCGTGAAATGGTATGTGCCTATTCGGAAACCGATGTGCATGCAAACAAGAAGCCGCTGGCGAATTTTGCCCTGCTTCTCCGTACGCTAAAACAATGTGCACTAACTCCTCATTAGTGTACACATGTGCCATTTTTTATTAATAAATAACTAAAAACATAAACTCGCAATTATTTAACTTCACAAACATCGACCGTTCTTCATTCAGATCATCCACGATACATATTAAACCTTATTTACACGTGCTTATCAGTATGAAAAAACAAAAAATTCCTGGTATTTTGTTTTCGACAGTTTTTTGGTACAACATTTGCTTCAATAAATTATTAACGCTTGTTCTAATATCACGACGATGAACGCAAAATACAGATATTTATTTTTAAATTTATTATTGGAACTCAGGTTTATAACTTAATTTCTGTGAAACTTTTATTACATTTTTTTTTAGAAATCAACTTATTTCGTAACAGGGCATATGTGGTTAAAATTTGTCGGATAAGTTGTGAAACACCCTGTATAGCTTTTGATGTAGGTAGATATTTACATTATACAAAATTACTTTTCAGCACTGTTATTGAGATGTTACTTGAAATAATTACAAAAACATATCGAGCGTAATCCATAATCACAGAGTATTTTATAAACTAATTTCATGACTAACACTGAAAGCATCTGTTTCACTTTGAATTTACCTGCTAATTTTTGCTGAACATGCATTATTTGATTGTAAAACAAAGAGCGCGCAGAGAGGGTTTTCTTGAGATGAAATGAATAGAATAAGAATAATTTTCATATGTACTTGAAGGAGAATGTAGTAGCGTTGATACAGGAATCAAATCTTTTAAGTAAGCTATCATATCTTCAGTAGTATTTAGGATTGTAACAATTTGGAAAGTTGGATTTTGGATATTTGCTGTAGCTGAACAATATTTCTTGGCGCATTGGAGTTCCGCTTTGCCGGCAGCAATCTAAATTTTCCTCAATCAAATAATGTAATATGTATACTTTTTACTTTTATTTTTCTGAAATACAATAAATACTTTTTAACAAATCATTTTTCATTCCTCTAATGTGGATCTAACATTTCAAGAACATCAATAACATATCTGGGAGGTGCGTGGAGCTTCTCCTAAAAATATGCTCCTCTATGCATTAGAATATCCCATTATTGTTACGTTACAACTTGTAACATACCATGGAATTGTTGGGGAATGTTATAAGTATACTGTGTAGACCTCGTACCATTTCCCCCTCAGCGAATGGGAATGCGGCAAATAATAGGTCGATTTTCTAGCTGTTAAATTTGGCAGCAGATTTGGATGTTTGTTAATGCATGGCACTCTTGAATTTACCAACTTCAATATACTGAAACTTATCATTACATACCTGTTCAATAGTGTGGATTTGTCTGTATTTTGCAAGAAAATAGAATATAAAATACTTTCCATCCAATTCCTCATCTTCCTTTACGTCATAATAGTAATCATTTATTAATTTATGGGATAATGAATTTCTTCAAAGCAATAAAAACATTATGTCCTCTCCATCCTAAAACACAGATAATATGTGTAAGACGTGTCAATCCCTACATCTCCCTGATGCATAATGCAATTACTATAGACATAGACAAAAAATTATGCAAAATGTTTCACAGAGAATGGCTTTTTAGTCCAAAAATCAAAAAAACTAGTAATGTTTATTGTTTGTCTATTTTTTTTTTGACTGGCGGGGATATCTATTTGACACTCGCAGGGTTGCCAAGTCTAACGACGATCACGTCTCGTGGTGGAGGGTGCAAAATGAATCTTTTACATTTGCTGGTTTTGAATTTTTTCGTGAAAATTTACTACGTATCATGATTATAAGCATCCTTGGTAGATTGTTCGATCCGGAATGGGAAAGATCTCCTATTTATGAAAATATGTTTGGTATCATCTAACCGTTGCAATCAGTGCACAAACACTGTGACATATGATTTATAGCATAACCCGCTGCCCTATCAATACAAATTTAACATACAGGTCGTCTAGCCGTGTGGATGCAGTGGTCGTGATGAATATCACGGCAGCAACTGATGATTTGGGCATGTCTGGTAACAACGTATGAAGTGAAACTCGCTAACTTCACAAATTTGAAGATTCTGTACAATTTCTTTGAAAATGATGAAAGATATGTCTGATTTGGCAGGGTAATGTGCCAAATGGCAGTCACTCTTTCTGAAACAGTCCGGATCGAAAGATGACGATATTTGTGAAATGTATTGATACTTCTAAATACAGGGTGTCCGCAAAGTTGGGGTTTTCCTTTTCAGAAACAACTACCCTTGAAATAACAAAGGTAATGTGTAGTGAAACGAGGGCGACCATGTAAAAAAAATAAAGGAAAAAGTACTCACTCTCCAGTTGATGAGAAGGGCTAAGTACGTCTCTGCCCGAAATCATACCGCTCCAACAGAAAATGAAATCAGCTGAAGCGCTACCGAGCAGACGCAGAAATCACATTGATTGTCTTACACTTAATGGCACATCTTCTAACAAGGAAGGCAAAATGTTGCGTGAAAAGTCCAGGTATTGCATCCCGATTTGGGAGAATGAATGGTCCAATGAGCATACCATGCCAGCCCAAACATTCACCGAAAATGTTTGTTGAAAATGTGCCCGACGGACAGAGTGCGGATTTTCTACTGACCAAACATGAGTGTTGCGAAAGTTATTCACCCCATTACGCGTGAACGTAGATTCGTCTGTCACCAATATGCACTTCAAAAAGTCCGGATTATTGTCATTTTGATGCAACAACCACTCACAAAACCGCACTCTTGCTGGAAAATCGTCAGGTTGAAGGGCTTGTACACGTTGGACGTGAAACGGATACAGCCCCTCTTCACGCAGCGTTTGCCACACTTTAGTTTTTGATACTTGCACTTCTCTAGCCACGTCTCTAGTGCTTGTTGTTTTTTGAAACGCAATCGATTATACGAGTTCGTTTACCTCTACACGCGTGACTGTAACCGTCGGTTGAAGGTTGCATACTAACCTGACACACTGACCCCGACCCAGTTCTGCCGTCGGGTTGAGACCTTGTACCACTGGGTGATGTCCCGGGTCGCGTCTACAGGACGGTATTCAGATATTTTTGATGTTGCAGAGCCCTTTATCTCGGTTCCCTTAAGACATTGGTGTATATGGTACTAAGAAAAATTGCTTATGTTTTCAAGATCTACACGTCGTGTAAAGGAAAACCCCAACTTTGCGGACACCCTGTATAGGATCGTATCGAACATCCCTACTGTCAAGATGTATAACCCAAGGTACCGACGGAGCTATATTGCGGCGTCAAGGAAATAATTTTAAATTTTCATTTGCATTTTTTCAAGTGTTGTGCAATGATTTTGGGAAAATGTCACGAATAGTCTCATAAAGCGTAGTAGAGTATATTTCAACAGTTGGCGGAACTTACTCCACTGGGACTAGGAGGGTGAAACGGGATATTAATGCACAATCTGGCAACCCTGTCGCACCCTCACAAAATGGCCGCTGATAACCACACAAGTCACCGTGTTGTCATTGAATAGCATGGAATTAAACCTTCAGAGTATAATATGTTTTATGACTGGTACCAAGAGTTGACAGATCCCACACATGTGTCAGTCCTTGAAATGCAATAATCAGCTGTATTCAAATAATGTCTAATATAAATATAAACTAGAATGTGTAGGTACTCGTGAAAAAAGAAAAATATGGCAAATTTGTAGTTTTTCTTGCAGGTTTTAGGTTTGATGGTAGCTTTAAGGCGTATATTTGGGAATTTATTAATCGCTGTGAATATAGTGTGGATGTTTGTTCAGTTCCTGAACAACGAAAAATATTCAACCTTATGGATGTATGGATATCAAAAAACTTGAATGGTTTTGTGGGAATATCAATCTGATGAACGGCAAGTAAATGAATTAATGTTTAGAAACGAGCAATATCTTTTGGTAGAGCCTGTCATCAAGTAGGTGCTTAATGGCTATCTGCAAGAGGTTTATAGGAAAAAACACCCAGTATCACATATCAATTGAAGAAAATAATACAAACATGAATTTAATTCAAAAATCAAACATTTCTTAAAATTTTTACTGAATTATATGTAATTTCTTAATATTCAATAAGCTGGTGATGTTTCAATGATAAGTTGTCATCTCATACTTTGACAGTATTTTGTTTTCAACATTTCATAGCTATTGGTTGCTAAAATTTGTTGATTGGAACTTAAAGCTCATTCGCTGTATCTGACGGTCAGTTACCCTATAGGTGGAGAATAACGGACTGTTGTTGGTGAAATTGGGCCTAAATGAGTCGCTAAGTTATCGAATAAGCGCTAGGCTTTTGAAAAATATGAATAACAATGCAATTAGTTCAAACTGTCATTTGCTAACGTTCAGCGCAAGAGACATCTTCTCGAGTCTAATTCCTGGGACGCAACTTACTTACCTTTTTTTTGGATTATTATTTCAAGCCTAGTGTTTTCATGTGGTGCTAATATAGAGGTGCAATAATATGGTTTGTACTCTTATTATTCACCTGTTTTATGTAAAAGGAAACGTTTTGGAGCTTTATATAAATTTTTTATTGAAAGTTGTCTTTGGTAGATTTTTTCCTGCAAAATTAATTCATTTCGAGTTATTGTTAAACTTTTGGCTGCGCCTGATCTTAAAGTAGAGAATGTCTAGATTAGGGGCATATATGTTTCATCTGAATCTTGCTGCCCCTTCTTAGGTTGTGAGGTGCCGAACCATATATGTTCATAGTACAGAAAAAAGAGGTATTTTCCATATCCAATTTTGTTGTTGTTTTAGGTAAATTTTTCACGTATTGTGTTTCTAATAGTTGGCACTCTAAGGAAGGTAGTGCGAAAGAAAAATTGCAATATATTCTCTACACGTTAACTGAAACGTCGTGTCTTCAGATAACTTCGAAAATGTTGATTTAGGAGATTAAGAATTAGAAATGTATCTGAACGAATTTCACATTATTGGGTCCAATCGCTCCAAATCTAAATTGGTAGAAAAGTATTTAGATTGGCTAAATGTAGTTAAAAATACTGATGCACCACGATGCATTGAGCAATTTGATGACAAGCAACCGTCAACATCTTCTTCGCGTGTTCGGGGACGTCCGAGAATAGACTTTAAAATTTGAGCCACGTTTTGACCAATACCGAGTGAATTAATAGGCTTCTTCATTCGGATCCCTTGATTTCGGGTTTACGAAAGTTACCTGCTAAAAAAGACACATTGTCAAAATCTGTGTTGGATTTGTTAATTGTTCCCATAATAATAAATTATAAGTATTAGAGATTATATTTTTTTTCAATATGTCTTGTTTGACCTTATTGTTAGCAGGGCGCATTCAAAATAAGTGGACACAGGCTTTAACTTACTCAAGTTTATTTGAAAGGGAACTTGAAACTTACTACGTGACAAGACTGACTCGCGGGCAACTTGTGACACCTCATTGTCAATTGTCGTGCTGCTTCACATTTCATTAATACCAACATAGTTTGCCATTGCCAACTTAACATACCCCCTCAATGGCAACTTCGCCAGAACGTACAAAAATTAGCAATCGAAGTTGCACATACCTCCTTTATCTTCTGGCCTCCCAAAATACTGAACTGCAACGTCGCATTAGCGCCTAAGGTGGTTAAGCAAGTAGTGGCGAAATGATATGGACTATAGAAGAGTAGCGTCACTCCGTCGTTAAAACAGTTTTTGGCGAGGTGTCTGAAATTACATTGTGGTATACCAAATCCTACATGCAGTTAACCTGTGATTTCTGTGATATAGCAGCTAGTCAGGAGGAAGATAAACATCCAGGAATGAAGGTCACCTGAAGGTAGTTGACCGCAGAACACTGGATTGTTTTACGTGTTGCGAAACTAGCAGGAAGTGGGGTTTGGAATTTGAGACATCGTCGGTTAAGTTGTAACACCACTAAACGCAAAGAATAACTTATGTATTTGCTTAAAAAAGCCACCGTGATTGCCGGAATGTCATCAGAAGGCACTATTAGCTTATGAGGTTTCAGTTGCGACTAGACAAACATGGACGATTATAAGATCATTCGATAGCGACTCCAAAGGCCCACCGTTCTTTTATGCTCTCCTAGAAAGTTGTTAGTTTTAAATTACATCGTGCTGGAACTCTTTTTATCGAACAACTAGATTTTTGTGATTCATGACTGGGTAGTACCAAATAGAAGAAAATACTATACAAATTTGTTATTTAGTTTTGCATTCTACGTCAATGATTATTGCCAAACATTTCCAAAGTAGATCGTTCAAGTATATTGCGAGAAAGTATATGTGATGTTCCATTTCTTTATTTAATTTTATACTCTTCAGTCTACATTATTCATGTTCGCTGAAAAATAAATAGGAACATTCAAAAAACAAAGTGATTGTTTTCATCTTTACTGAAAAAGCTTTTATAATGTAAGCACACAGTTTGAAAAATCTGCGTTCTTTTCTGGTTACTAAGTTTAGCGCTCTTACACTCATTTTCAAACTTGTGACCGAACAATAATCCATTCCAACCTCTGTTAGAATCAGTATAGTAGTTACTGATATTGCACAATGCCAAGGAAACCAGAACGACAGGTGGGTTATCGCCAATGGGTGGAACGCTATTTTTCAAGCCTATTTTCCAGAAAATGCTATTTATCATATATCGTCTAGACAGAAAAAATAATAATATGTATTACCCTGTATAAACTCAATTACTCTATGACATACCAAACTATGCATTACTCTCTTCAAATCAATAAAATTAAAAGTAGGGAACCCATTCAGGTGAACCATCGGCCTGTAACCTTTCTTCCATTTATTTGGATATCTTGGTCGACTCCAGGCAGTAAATCATAAACAAAAAAACCTATTGTATACCCACATGTGTGTGGTTGTATCTAGCCATTTGAAGGGTGGATGTAAAGCTGGTCATACACGCTAATAATATGCATGATTCCGCCAGAATATGATCTGTATGAATATTTTGGTCAACAAATCATAATCAACAGTCTCTACCCACACTCCGCCGATACACGACGCGAATCCGTACCCAAAATCTCCCAGCGTTTGAGAAGCTTCATTACAGCCAGTGCCTTTGATTTCCTACCTTTCGTCTTTCACTCATACGCAATTGGTCTATAAAATGCTCAAGTTGATGATTCCTTTATTACCAACGGCAGATTTGAGTGGAAGGATTTGCGGCGATTTTTAAGATAATGATATATCAATTTTCCTATTTTTTAATCTTCAGAACACAACACTTGAAAATATGAAATATACACACTCCTTAGTGTTTTGAAGGTTACTCCATGTAAAATTTCTCTAACAATTCTAGTTGCTACGCTCAAAACTCTTATTTTTATTGTAACCTGTTTATCGCATGTCCTTTTAGACAACATTACCGTGTATGTTTAGCTTTTGCTCAGACGGCGGTAAAGGAGATGAAAGAAATAAACCGGCAGTAAATTATACAGGAAAAAAGAGGGACGATCTACATAAAGACAGGTCGCAGAACAAAGTGGTTCTGCTCCCCTGATTACTCATTATTTTTTTCTACCGACGGTCTGTTTAATAACTGGTCCCCAAACAGAGATTGATAGATGAATTTATTTTTCTATGGTAGGTCAAATATTTGGCATTCAAGCCAAAAACGTAGGTTGCGCAAACAATAAATTATAATCCATCAGCTCATTGTTATAATAAGGTAGTGAGTGGTTCAAAAAAAATTCAAATGATTATGGAGTATATATAATATATTATAAAATAATAAAATAAAACAGTCAATTCCACGCAATTAAAATAAAAATAATATCCTTTAAAATACAAACAAGTAATAAATCAATCTAGAATTTAAAAAAAAAAACATAAATCCATAAAAAAAGTAACAAATAAACAAAAGCATTCTTACAAAAATCTAATACGGGCCTCGTAGCATTCTGAAAAAAATACATATTGTTAATAGATTTCCAGTATACATTCAATGTTTCTATACTATATATACACTAAAAAAAATCTCCGTCCCATCCCCCAAATTGGAAATATCATTTCAAGACGAAGCCTGCCTAAGTAAGTTTTCAAAGCTGTAAAATAGTTTAGCTACAGTTTGCTTCCAGTGACAAAAAGCACAACACGAAAATGAACAAAAAATCAGGCCGAGTTTTTTTCTTAGTATGCGATTAGAGGTAATAATAGCCAGCCTTCTAAATACGTCAATGTGTTTTAGGGGTAGTAGAAGAGAGAAGGGGTATCATATGATTGACAAAATCATTTTTTGTATTTTCCACCATGTTTATGCGATACTACTCGTAACGGTTCGAGCAATCATTGTACGGAGCCAATTTTAATGCATGATATATAGATACAATACGCTATATAAAATATCTTACCAATATGCGATAGGAAGTTTTTGCAGACATCCGTTCCCCGGAAGGATTCCCATATCCGCCTACAACGGGTGTCTAGATTATCCCGCCTATTGGGGAGCGGTCCGCCAGTGCTCCACTTTTGGACCATTATACTCCACAGGTTTTCTATTGGGTTAAGGTCTGGAGATTTTGCAAGATAATTTCGCAACCATGTGTGACATATGAACGGCGGAATTATCTTGCACAAAATTTCTATTCTACTTTTTGGATAGAGAATCCGGTATGATGGGATAAAACTATTATTCAAAATGTCCACATATTGTTGAGAGTTTATTCTGTCTGCAAATAACAAGATCATCTTATGAGGGACCGAGGTATACACAGGGTCACGACGTATTTCTTCCAGGACAAGAAAAGAGAGCTAAAATGCAATATATTTCGAACACCAAGTGCGTGTGTGTGTGTTTGAGGGAAACTGAGAACGAAACATCAAGAATTTTTCATATATTTTTTTACAGTTTCGGGTGATGATAAAGAAACCACAAAAGATCTCCAAAACTGGGGATTTTCGCGCAATGCATATATAGAGTCTATTTATTGTATTTTACTGTAATACCTAAAACTCATTTTGTGGTTTGAGTCTGGGCAAACGAAACCACATATGTTTGAATTACTTCTTCACTGACGTTTCGGACACCACGGTGGCTTTTTTGGATATTTCTTAAAATAGATTAGAACAAGTAATTTAAAACATGATATATGTGGTTTCGTCTGGTCAGGTAATCATGGAATCTTATTGCATTTTCTGACCCCTACCAAGTCCTAGGAGGGATATGGTATAATACCAGTAATCTTTTATAAAAAATTAGCTTTTCCAAGAAATTATCAGATATCAACAAAACCATCTATTGTGATCATTATTTAGATGTTAGCAATTTTATACTGTTACTTAAAAACCTACTGCTATTTTGTATTTTGAATTTTGATGCAGGGCATTCGGTAATTCCAAATAGTTTTGTATTTCAATATAACTCTTATGGGTGGTGCAATGTTGTCCTTGGTTCAAATGCCGGAAACCATCAATTGTGCAAGGAGTAAAATAGATACTCGTAAAATAATGAGCACGCAGCGCTACGACGAAGTCGATCAAGTGGTTCCTCTAGCAGCTCTTGCTAACTTTAGAAAAGTGTAGTTGTAGCTCAATTACGAGTATCTCTTACAAGTTATACTAACTAAATCCCCTAGTCCATCCGCCGTCATCCACCACCAGTATCCCATTGTCGTCCGACCCGTGGTTCTGTTGGGGTTATGTTTGCTGGGTCGTATCTGGTGTTGCACCGACGCCATAGCGGTGGTCGGTAATCCGTATTAGTACAAAGATTTTTTTCATCGGAGAAGACTACGGTGCTCCAGTCCCTATTCAGGTTTTCCTGGCAGAACTGTAGTCTTCTCCTTCTATGATCCTCAGTGAGCAATGGCTTCACTGCCGGTATCCTTCTGTGGATACCTTCCTTATGCAGATATCTGCCCACTGTTGTTCTATGACACTGTAGCCCCAGTCTATCTCGCATTGCGAGCGCACTACAAAACCTATTTTCGTTGTTGAACGCAATCAGCCTGCTCAGGTCTTCATTTAATAAGACGTTGCGTCTGTGCTGTGGACATTTGACCTGTCGGTTTCCAAACTGCCACCTTCCCTTTTCCACCTAATCCAGTTTTGGAATTGTCTTAGCTAATAGAAAAAGTAACATTCAGGAAAGTGCACTATGATCAAAAAGACTGTATAATTTACCGACATGTCAAACTGATCTGCTATCTCCGCGCTGGATATACCCATCTCATAACATTTGATGATCATTCGTCTCTCACGCGGGGTTGTTTGTTGTCGAGACATTTTCTTTCTTCTAAACCACTAAACGTAAGAGTTAAACAGAAAAATATGACTTTTTTCTAGCTACTGTCAATTTCTTTGTGAGCCAAAAACACAAAATACAGCTTGTGTCTTTGAGGTGCCGCGCCGCCGACTGCATAAGCGTACCCGCTGGTTGTTCCACTTCCACTTCATAAGAAAAAATTAAATGGATTACTCTTAATACTTGAATTGAAATTTAAAATACTATTTTGTTTCTCAAATGTCTGGTAATATTTTATGACTAAAAACAGGATAGTTTCTTTGATTAATGCATTAATTTGTAAATTGAATCAAGAAGGACTACTTATTCATTTCTTATTTACTTCGTCGCCGCCGCTGGCTGGGTGCAATCCCAATGGTATTAGAAAGAAGCACGGAACTCTTTGAGCTAGGCCCACAGACCCCTCGCCTCTGTTCCTATTCTGGTGTGGGCACACCGGCGTATTCATGGGAGGGCTTTGGGGCTCCTCGGAGTCTACCCTCCCGAAGCGCAACAGCTCATTACGCTTCTTCTACATATTACAGCATGTTATTCCTTCTGTGAAGTGTAGCTACCTGGACTAAGCGAGTCCCCCCCTCTGCTATGCAGTTTTATATCCCGTGTCACCCCGGATCTTGAGCCTCCCCCAGATCTTTTCCTGGTTGAGCAATATCTCAATCTACAGGAAACAATTACTATCGCTAAATCAAATACAACAGTGGCTCCTACAAATCATTTTTATGGACACATTTCAAATTTCCGTCATCGGACTAAACTAGGAAGTCACAGATGAATGAAATTAACAAATCATAACTAATCATAATTGTTTGTATTAGCATTGGGAGGATTTCTGGAAAAGTAAAAATTCTATATATTTGGTTTCTGTCTAAAGTGGCTGAACCTACCAGTATGTCTACAAAGTAAGAAGCATGTAGACCAGAATGCAGTTTTGTATAGACACAGAAAGTGGTTAAAGTAAATACTGGTGAAATACTTTTCAGAGCCAATGAAATTAGTTGCAAGACGGATAAATAGCCAGCGCTAATTTCGTAAACTGAACGTTTTTCATATTTATATTTTAGATGAGAATGTTCAGTTTCCAAACGTAACTATGTTCGGCAGCCTAGCACGTACGGCTTGTCTATTCAATACCAAACATCCAACCTATCATATCAGAATCAATCAACAACATGCTTCATATTGAAATTTGAAAGAAATATTTTGCTTTTCAAAAGCCTGGAGATATATTACAAAATAAAGACGTAATCTGCTTTGAAAATCACCCCATATTAGGAATTTAATTAAGACTACACCTGATCAACAGCAATAGCCCACCGTCACTGGAGACAACCAAGCCACGCGGCTCTATAGAATGCGGTACCTTTTATCTATAATTTATTGCTCGGACATTACCTTCCAGTATCAATCATGCTTTTTAGACCGTCTTCCGTGCTAATACAACGTTGCAATTCGGTATTTTTGGAGGCCAGAAGATGCAAGAGGTATGTGCAAGTTGGATGGCTCATCTTTGTACATATAACTAAAAAGGTTCATATCTATACAAGTCCTTACTGAGCGGGGCCGTGGCAAATGCTTGTTCCGGAAGTTGCTGTATCCAGTATACAACTTCTTCCCGTTCAAGTGATGCGTTAAGGAATACCTCAGTACCGATTGCCGGGTGGCGGTACAAGTCCGCCAACGGGCCACTTTAGGTCTATTTAATATCATTAACATGTAAAGCGTAGGTGGTAGGCAAGGACCAGTCGACCGAGGCGGTACCACCCGCTAGCTTTTCCCAGGGTGTCTTATAAATGTCCGCATGTTTCCACACCTAAGCAATGCATCTTCCAAAACAAAGAAATTAATGATGAGCACTAAGAACTTCGGACGTAAACTCACTCCACTCTCGGAATGTCCGGGTGGAGGGTGGGCTTGAGGGAACAACATCGAAGATAAAATTTGTTTTTCGAACATCTGCGAGATTAACAGCAACATTGATGCTGTTCATCACTACCTGCAATCCGAACGTCCCGCCGTGCTTTTCGTGGCGGAGACAAAAATCTCAGAGTCTGCACCCATTAACCATCTTAACTTGCCAAACTACAAGGTGCACTCCAATCTGAGAAAGAACGGGGGAGTTGTGGCGTTTGGCCGCAGCAGTCTTTTCTGCTCCAGAGATGTTTCTTTGGAATCAGGCCGGAAGGACATTCTGTGTCTTCACCTCAACTCCAAAACATCACCCAAATTTATCTGCTGCCTTTATCGCTGTGCCTCGGACCATAACTGGGATGACCTACTCGATTACCTAGCCGGCCAGATCGACTTCCTGAACATCAATCACCCCGCACCAGAGATAGTTCTACTCGGTGATTTCAATGCCCATAATGAGCTTTGGTTGGGCTCAAACAAGACCGATGCAGCAGGTCGTGCAGTCGAAGCATTCGCTTTTACTCAAGGGCTGACCCAGCTGGTTACGGGCCCTACTTTTTTCCCCCGCGTCTCGTCACATGCCAGTAGCCTGCTGGATCTCTTTCTTACCACGCATCCTGTCCCTTACAGCACTGTTGTCCTGTCCCCCCTGGGCAACTCGGTCCACTGGGAGGGGCTCAGAGACTTCTTCTCTACCTTTTCCTGGAGAAATGTCTGTTTCATTGACGCGGATGCGTCGGCGATTTGTTCTTCGGTAACCGAAATTATCCACCTCGGAATGAAGGAATAGATCCCTCATACAGTGAAAATGCCTAAACCAGTGTCCAACGGCTGGTTTAATAAATCGTGTGACAATGCTCGCCAGCAGAAGATCAAAGCACACATAACCTTCTTACAAAATCCCACTGGTGACGGGCCCTACTTTTTCCCCCGCGTCTCGTCACATGCCAGTAGCCTGCTGGATCTCTTTCTGACCACGCATCCTGTCCCTTACGGCACTGCTGTCCCCCCCCCCCCCCCAGGATGGGACGCCGAAGTCAGGCGGGTCTGTCTGGCAGACACATCGCGCGGCGGTATCATGGAAGAGAGCTCTGAGGAGCAAAGCTCATTGGTGTAGCGATAGAAAAGAGCTAGATCGCCGACGGCCCGCCGGTGCGAAAAAGTCCCGAGACTGTCTGTTAGGGAAGAGTCATCGATCAATCGGACCGCCCTCCTCTGGACAGCATCGAGCATGGACAATGTAGACGGGGCGGCAGCACCCCAAATGTGTGAGCAATACTCGAGGCTAGGCCTTATCTGGGCCTTGTATAGAGTGAGAAGGTCATGCGGAGAAAAGTACTTCTTAGCCCCAAACAAATAGCCTAGCTTTTTCCCAGCAGCTGCAGCTATTGAAGAGATCTGTTCGTGCCAGATCAGGTCCTCGGTGATCTGGACTCCGACCAGCCGAAATGAATGGCTCTTTGATAGAACTCGTCCGTCCATCGAACCTGTATGAGCGCTAGGACGCTTTTTGTTCGTCAAAGTACAGTACTGTGTTTTGGAAGCATTGAACTGTACAAAATTGTTGCGTCCCCAAGCAGTGATAGCCTCCAGGTCTCTTGTCAGAGAAGAAGTCGTCGCTAGTCTTCTTTTTTCCAGCTCAGCGGCAGAGATCGGCTTGTCACTCTGAATTCCTGCATGTAGAGTGCTGTCATCAGCGAAGCTGTGGATTGGGTTGATCGTGCAGGAAAGGAGGTCGTTGATATGTAAGAGAAACAGTGTTGGAGCCAAGACCGATCCCTGGGGAACACCCGCGTTGACGTTGTGGGATGAAGAGGAGAATCCGTCAATTACGACGGATATCTTGCGGCCAGAGATAAAGTCAGCCACCCATCTGCAAAGCCTTTCTGGGAGGCCGTAGGATGGAAGTTTGCTTAAGAGGGCAGCGTGCCACAGCTGATCGAACGCTTTCGTGATGTCAAGAGCAACGACATAAGCCTCACCATGAGACTGGATGAGTTTACTCCACAGTTGCATGACGTAAGCTAGGAGGTCCCCTGTGGATGGTTGGTGCCGGAAACCGTACTGCCTGTCGCTAATCAAGCTGTTACGTTCGAGGTAGTCCAGAAGCTCGTGATTTATTCACCTCTCCATCACTTTACTTATAACAGAAAGCAGAGCTATAGGCCTGTAGTCTTAAGGGTCGGTTTTAGATCCTTTCTTTGGGATGGGCTGTACATGAGCAAATCTAAAGTTTTCTGGGAAGGTGCCGGATTCATAAGATATCTGGAAGAGACGCGAAAGAACTGGAGCAAGCTCCGCTGCACATCTCTTCAGTACAATGGCAGGAATCAAGTCCGGTCCAGAAGCTTTGTTGATGTCGAGCGACAAGAGCACTCATCTTACGGTCTTACTCCTGAATGTTACCTCCCGGATAGTGTGGGGAACCCTTTGAATTGACGGCACTTGGGCGTTGGTGGGGACGTACCATGGTGGAGTTGGCAGCAAAGATCTTGGCTAGCACTTCCGCCTTGGCCTTTGAGTCGAATACAATAGTTCCATCCTGACACGTAAGTGGTGGAAGGCTACTGTGTGAGAAGTTCTTTTCAATCTGCTTGGCCAACGTCCAGAAAGACCGACTGCCATTGCGCTGCGACATTACCCTGTGCCTAACTTTTATATCATGCTGGTTTTTGGCATTGCGAACCGCTTCGTTATATTTGTTTCTGGACTCGACGTCGGCTTGTCTGTTCTCTACAGTGGGGTTTTGTAAGTAGGTTCTGTGGGCCTTGATCTTCTGCTTGCGAGCAGTGTCACACGATTTGTTGAACCAGCCGTTGGACCCTGGTTTAGGAACTTTCACTGTGTGAGGGATGTATTCCTCTATTCCGACGTGGATAATTTCGGTTATTGAAGAACAGACAGTCGGCGCATCCGCGTCAGTGAAACAGACATCTCTCCAAGGAAAGCTAGAGAAGAAGTCTCTGAGCCCCTCCCAGTCGGCATGTCCGTAATGCCAAGTTTTGCGGCCTGTGCGAGTTTCTGCTGCCACAGCGGCTTCTGACCGAAACCTAACCTCCACAACACCGTGATCTGAGTTACCCAGGGGGGACAGGACAGCAGTGCTGTAAGGGGCAGGATGCGTGGTCAGAAAGAGATCCAGCAGGCTACTGGCGTGTGACGAGACGCGGGGGAAAAAAGTAGGGCTCGTCACCAGCTGGGTCAGCCCTTGAGTAAGAGCGAACGCTTCGACTGCATGACCTGCTGCATCGGTGTTATTTTAGCCCAACCAAAGCTCATTATGGGCATTGAAATCACCGAGAAGAACTACCTCTGAAGCGGGGTGATTGATGTTCAGGAAATCGATCTGGACGGCGAGGTATTCGAGTAGGTCATCCCAGTTATGGTTCGAGGGAGAGCGATAAAGGCAGCAAATAAATTTGGGTGATGTTTTGGATTTGAGGCGAAGCCACAGAATGTCCTTCCGGTCTGATTCCAAAGAAAGATCCCTGGAGCAGGAAAGACTGCTGCGGACAAAAGCCACAACTCCCCCGTTCTTTCTCAGATTGGAGTGCACCTCGTAGTTTGGGAAGTTGAGATGGTTAATCGGTGCAGTCTCTGAGATTTTTGTCTCCGCCAAGAAAAGCACGGCGGGACGATTGGATTGCAGGTAGTGATGAACAGCATCAATGTTGCTGTTGATCCCGCAGATGTTCGAAAAACAAATTTTATCTTCGATGTTGTTCCCTCGAGCCCACCCTCCACCCGGACATTCCGAGAGTGGAGTGAGTTTACGTCCGGAAAACAATTACAAAGTACTTCTTTTATAGAATGAAATGCAGAAATGTATTCATTTGAATCAACGGGAATCTTTTCTGTTTTCTTTAGACATTTTGGTGAGAAAATCTGATTGGGAATTTTTATTGGTTCCTTATGAGTATGACATAGAATTTCAAAGTTTTCGATGGAAAGTATATTATGGGAAATGTAAAAATTACTGTGGAATTTCTGTAGGTCATAGTAACCTAAAAGACAATCATATTTTTGATGCCATGGGAGTAATAAGAATTCAACTTCTGTTGGAATACCTAGATCATCAAAGATAGGGATCTTACAAGCGTGAGTACCAATTTTGGTTTCAATTGCTGTTTTGATAGAAAAACATTTTGGATAAATATAATCCGGAAATTCGTCGTAGGCAATTGGGGGATTCATAAGAGATGCAGAAGCACCTGTATCTATAAGAATAAGTAAATCCAAAGCTTCATTGTAGAGATATGGGAGATGAATATTTTCATAAGAGTTTAAATCAATGTCTATTCTGGGGATTGTTGATGAGGAGTTGATTGAAAATTTTCTTGAGAATAATCGTTTTCATAATATTGAAATTGATCTTCTACGAGATTTTCTGGACAACAAGCTTCAGAATAATAGGATTCGAAGGGGTTTGCTACATTTTCTGTAGAGCTTTCATTAGTGGGTTGGGATTTGTTATTAGTAAGTTCTTGAACAGCTATGCTAGGGTGTTGACCATTATTCGAAAAGAAATTGGGTCTTACAAAAGGTCTACGTGACTGGATCGTCGAAGTTGACATAGGCGTAGGATGATTTTGATTATTTTGTCTTGAAGTATTGGTGACAGGGAGCCTATTCATAGGAAATTGTGGACGATTTGCAAAATTGTGTTGAGAGGGGTTGAATGCGTTTGAAAATTGACGACTTTGTGGGGAAGTATAGAATGGTTGTCTAAAAGTTGGACGAGAATTGTGAAATGATTGTGGGTTGCTAAATTGTTGTCCATAAATAATAGCGGGACGAGAAGTAGAGGGATTATGAGAGAAATTAGCAAAATTGGGAAAGTTAGGTCTATATGACTGCATTGGCGGTCTAACAGGTTTATTTGTCTGAGGCTTAGACTTAGTGACGAGAAACTCTTTATATTGTTTGGTTTGCAAAAGGTTGTCGTGTTCTTGGCACCGTCTTTAGCTTCATCTATATTTTTAGGGGGTGGTTGTAATGCAACGCAATGATATTTGGAATTGATTCCGCATAAAAAGGAGGTTAAAGCCATCTGTTCATTCTAGCAATCATTGCTGGGGCAATTTCTGGAGGATAATTTAATCGAGCAAATTCTCGTAATTCATGAAGTTTGTTACAAATTTCTGAATGTAAAACGCTATAGTCTGGGGTATGAATATCAAAAAGTTGCCGAGTCAAATTTTCTTTAGTTTGGTAATCTTTAAATCTAGTGGTTAAAATAGCAGAAAGATGTTCAGTAGTAATAGGATTAGTTTGTTCTGTAAATTCGGCAGATTCACATTGTAATCTACACTTAATAAATATTAAAGCATGTCCTTTATAGGGGATAGGTAAAGCGTTATAAAATTCTGTAGACTTTCTTAAAAATATAGAAAGATTGTTTGAATAGCCATCAAATATGGGAATTGAATCTTTTAGCATGTTAAAAATTATTTGAGCATTTGTCGTGCTGAACGACATTCTGTTGATTTGAGGTAGCCATTCTCAAAGATCTTTCTCTTTCGATAGGTACAAAACGATTAACAAGAGGCATAAAATAAAATGTATAAAAGATGCAGGATAAAAATGAGTAAAAAATAGGTGAAAACAAAACTTAAAGCTATGCACAAAATTAGATTTCAATTGAAAAACGCAAACTTGGATTCTTCAGTAAAAATCTTCTTTGTAGAAATGGGCTTTTTGATAAATTCTTCTTATGGTTACGTATTAAATCTTCTTAGTTGCAAAATCTTCTTAATAGTAATTCTTAACTACTTACAAGGACAGCAACAGCAATTGTTGCTTCATATAGGGGGTGGTCATCTTGTCAATCAATGGTTCTGGACAGTTTCTGGTAGAATTCCCAGTAAGAGAATAGAAATTCTTACTTGATATTGGCACTCGGAGAGTCCAAGTAGAACAGGAGGGCCTTCCCGACGTCTGATACTAACTCTTGGCTTTCGCTGGTACTAACTTCAGTTTTCTCAGGAACTCACTCTTTGGCTTTCTCGGAGACACCGCTGGGCAGCTCGTCTATTAGATATTTCTCACAATGGTGACAGAAACCAAGCCTGGGATCCTGTTCGCAGCGCCAGAAATAAAACTCAGTGTGGTTTCGGTTCGAAACTATAGCAGGAACTTTATTGGATGAAAACAGGATGACAACAACGCTAGTTACATTTCATATTCAGTTTATAAGAAGTAAAATATAGCAAAATTCAAAGTCAGGAATGTTCTCAAAAAGATAACACCTAACGCTGTAACTAGAAACCGGATGACGGCGCTAATCACAAGGGCATCGGGAGTGTTAGCCGTACCGTTGAAATGGTAATCATCAGGATTCCATAACTTACACGATACCATGTCACTGACCAAACATTTCTCAATTTTGTAGACATTGTTTCTGACATAAAAAGGACACCCATTGGAAATGATCTTATTTGAATGAATTTTGTATATAGTCAGAAGTAAGCAAGAGGAAAACGTGACAGAATATTTAGGTAAAAAAATAACGGTATTGCTAGAATTCGGTATAATAGGGAGTTATTGAACGTCCAATAAAGTTAGCCACCAATAATTCCTGGCCGGATTTGACATCTGAGCATTCGCAGTAAAACAAATCCTGGAATTAATGAAGTTAGTGCCTGCCACTATTACAGGATGCTTAAAATCGAGGCACCATGTATATTTATATTATTTCTACTTTTTTTGTGCGAATAACCTTACTTTTAACAGTAGTTTGCTTTGCCGCCGTGTTGTTGTTACTATTTTGTAGAACTGTTTGCTGATTGTGAGTGTTTAATTTGTGAAAATCATGGACCCTTTGGACGTAAAATTCAAACCGAAAAGATTGAGACTTACCTACAACGACGACCTTACTTTTTTAAAACAGGTTGTCTGTAAAAACCCGTTTCGCGATCCTTCGGCTTGGGAGATTATTCGAAAGCATTTGGAAATATTAATCCAAAAATCGTTTACTATAAAAACATTAAAGAACCATCTGGAGCTACTGCTTGAAGCTTCCATAAAAAAGGATAAAGTGGACCAAATTCGGTAAGACATATTTCATATTTTTGATAGCGCCTCCACACTCACGGCGAGAACACCCGAGCAGCGTGAATGTAATCTGTTGCTCGCCCGTCTCACTCTCGTGCTCGCCTGTTGTCCGATCGCTGATGGTATGTTCGCCCTAGTCAAAGAGTTTCTCGGGTGAGAAAAGAGAAGAGTATTAGCCTCTCCAGACTCACGCTTCTCGCGCAAATTCACGGCGAGACTCCTCGCCGCGAGTCTGGAGGGGCTATTAGAGAAAAGGATAATATGAAGTTTATCAACAGCTTTAAGTATTTATTATAAAGTAAACCTTTTCATATTTGTTGTTATCTAGTTAACTGCTGCAAGTAATTCAAGTAAATAATTTTGTAAATTATAAATTTCTCTGTGGATTAGAAGTACATAGAACTTGGTAAATTGCCATTTCTCTTTATCGATATATTAAAGTATGTAAAAACCAGAGTAGAAATGTAGCAAATAAGCATTGCATAGCAGTACTCTAAATATACATACATCTTAAATCAATCACTTTAAAAAAGACTTTTTAAAAAACTTTATTGAGATCTATACGTTCAGACTGTTACAAATTACAAGTTACAATAGATATGACATTTACGCAGTCTAGCCGGGTATTGAACATCGAGATGTACCCGGAGGACTAATTCATACAAATTGATATGCTGACTAAGCATCAACAGAAAATAGACAACGATGGACAAACAATAGCCTATTCAGGAATAGAGGCACTAAGTAAAGAACTGATTATAATCTCACTGGATAGGATAATCTCTTCAGAAGAATTAGGAGTGCTTTGAATCCTACAATTTAAAAAATAGCATACATGGTAAGATACAGGTTTTCTGAGCATACATGAGTGAAAGATATAAAAAAGACACTACCATTTCGTATGCGTGTTATTTTTCTAACTTACCATCACATCTATCTCCAGCATCTGTTACAACGACTGCGGGAATAAGCAAAACATTTCGAAGTCTAGGTAAGTCTTCTTGATGAAACCTAAAGTTTTTCAGGACTTCCAAATGGTTTAAATAAAAAGCAGGCTGAACCTCCATTTCATCCCGGTCTATCAGAATGTTGTCCATAATTGCATATTCAATATCTTCATTGGTACCACCACCTAAAATAACTGCTTCCAAAACTTCCTCCATGACCAACTTTGTAGTTGGTCATCAAAAAATGAAGTTGCAAAACACGAAGAAGTACAAAAAACAAAAGCAAAACTTTATAATTAAAATTAAAAATAATTTCTAGGTTAGAAATCGTGCACTGAAATACACCCAATATTTCTAATTGTGAAACAATTTTAAGATCAGTCTGTACTTGTCATTATTAATGTAAGGTCGGCAGTAATATTGGATGGCAGTGTTGTAATAACTCCCTAATAATGTTTTGGACTAGCTTAATGCCATATACATTACATTCTCGTAGACGTAGGGTCATCGTAGCGTGCATCTGATGAGGTACCTCATCCCAAATTCGATGCTGCATTGTTGCTGACGTTGGTAGAGCATGAGGTAAAGAGGCCGTAAGATTCCCATCATACCCCACGGATGTTCAGTTGACGAATGGTGCAAGAGATGATGGTGATTTGGCTATTAGTGATATACCATACTGTAGCTCTACTCTAGAATTACTCCTAGAGTGCCGCTGATTTATTCTATATAACAAGCACAAAATGACATTGTAATTGTTTGGTGATGGAAGATGTAAAACTTACCAAAAATTGGCTGATAACTTCTTCAATTTACTGCTGATAGAGCTGTTTTCTCTGTGAAGCGTGCATGCCTGTAACTACCAAAAAAAGGATTCATAGATGTCAGAGCTTCCTTCCAAACCTAGTCCATTCACTGTGCAAAAAAGTAAAGGAATTTCTTAGCGTTTGGAAATCCATTCCATACACTTTCCTGATACCTTTGACTGCATATCTGCCGTACTGATGCTTTATTTCTGGAAAATTCAATAATGCAACACTATCACATTTAGTGATCATGAAAGGCTATCATATGAATTGTCGAACAAATTCCATAAAGTTCAAATCAAGTATTTTGAATGCTTAACACTTCGTTAACAAAGGTCTCAAATATACATTTAAAACACTGGCTTCGAGAACAACTAATGTATCTCAGCAATGAGCGAATATTAACAATAATAAATTCAAGATAGCAAGTGACTTTTAGTTTTTTTACAAAATGTTTGAATAAATTCTTTACATTCTTTACGCTACGTGGTAGATTATTATATTATTGCATCAATGACATATTTAGTCAATCCTATAATATTATTTTAGTGGGAATCTAGTAAAGATTATGTAATCTCATTTCAAAGTCGTGCACATCATGTGTGATCAGAATTTCTGTATTTCTTGTTTAATAATATTAAATTTTGCATACATATTATCCATTTTGTAAAACTTGAGTTTCATGAAATTTGGTTTTACCGCACATGCCTCAATAGGGTAACAGATATCAAAGCAGATTTTATCATTGACTTAATCATGTTAAAAAAAATGTTTGGGAGTAAGTACAGCACCTTTCATATACCTATAATAAACCCTAGGTATTTGATGCTTGATATTAAAATATTTCTATATCAACGTTATTTATTCTTGTTGAGAATTTTTATACTAATTCATTCTTCTATTTAAGAATTAGATATTTTGTTTTATTGACTCCGATGTCTGATTCATTCGAATACAGCCATTTATACTGCTCTCTAGGTATAGTTGTATAGAAGAACTACTTCTTCAGCAAAAGGACCATTTAAGTATTATGTAAGCATTAAAAGGTGATTCATAAAGTGGGGTAATTTTACTGATTTTATATTCAGCCAGCAATTTTCCAGTTACAACTATATTTTTATTTAATTTTACTATTACTTTTACAATATAACATTTGATTTTGAGTATCTCTGTCTGAAATACCAGCAAGGCCTGGCGCTGAATCTTTTTTTATTGCAGTACTTATTGTTCCATTTACTTCTTGTTCATCAGTGAGGTCTATCAAAACTGAGTTATGATTTCGTTTCCTAATTCCTTCTCAATAGAACTACCAAAAATTAGAGTTAAATCTATTTATATAATTTACTGTCTGCCTTGTCATGTAGGAGAATATAGCCAATATCCAAACAATCATATTATTTGATTTTAAAAATAAGTTAGACAATAGTGACAAGTGGAAAAGACATTCAGTTTTAGAAACTATTCTGGAGTTCTTATGTACCGTTATTGTTTCCTTCCATTAATATAATAGTTGAAGACTGACAACTAGAATTTGAGTTCAACAAATGCTAATTGGAGTAACATACAAAAGATGGATTAATTCAATCACTGCAGATGATTAACTTTATGTGGAATCTTTTATTTTATACTTACATACTGCCACATATTACAATTATATTCACTGTACACTGTCGAATTACAAGTCATATTACATAATAACAATAGTTACACACAACGCGGGCGTGGTGGAGATTTATTGTAATTCTCCTCAAAGCTTTTGAAAACACAAAAAAGCGAGAAAACTCGTAACGTATAACATAATCTCTATTCAAAAAAAGCAGCATAGTCAGTAATAATTTTCTCACATAGCAAATATCACAGATTTTATACACATGCAGACCAATACAATCATCCAGATGAGGTCTTGCTACTCAACCAAACTTTCGTTCTTTCACTTTTTAAACACTACAATTTGTAGTCTACAACCTGTGGCTTTCTGCAAGCAACAATGTATACTTGGGAAGAGAGGAGCATGTCGTATCGTTCAGTCATTCCTCCATAGATGATTGCTTTGAATCGCGCTCACAACGATCCTAGTGAGCAGACGTGGAATGACTGCACCCTAAAAACTACCTAGTCTGCAATATGACATCTTATAGGTTTTTTTGACGCTTTATAGGTTTTTTACATAATACCCGTGCAGCAACCAATAACATGTCATCTTACAGAGTAGGTAGTTTTTAGGGTGCAAATAGTTCATTCCACGTTTGCTCGCTATGACAGCTGTGAGCGTCCATCTATAGAGGGATGAGTCAAGTTCTCGTATTGAAGGTTGCATATGTTTTCTGAAGCCGAGTAGTCTGTTGTTTTCATCTCTGAGAAGATGTGAAAGAATAGCAAGATCGCAGCTGGATGATTTTGTCTATTAGTTAATAAATAAATAAATTAATTGAAATAATGTAATAACCTTTTCACTTTCATAAATATTCCTGTCTGTAGCAAATTTTCTCACCTGTTCCTTCACCAACCAGGGATTTTCTTTTCTTATCTCCCTCATTTTTGAAATTCAGCAAACTTGCAAATTTAATTTCAAGAATGAATAAGAAAAGGTGAATGCGCAACTAATTTCTAGCAATGGAATTATCATCAACACATATTATTAGCACACAAATCCTCACTATGCACTGCCGTTTCGTTTTAGCTATAGTATACAACTTACATGATAGACCATCAAATATATATATAATATAATGTAAAAAAAATCAGCATAATGTCACTTTTCAAGATACGTAATACCCGCGCCGTTCATTTTTATATTGCACTCAACGAATACCAGTGTGTGTGGTCCGCACTAGAATTCGTGCGTGTTCTCATTAAGAGGTGGCACCAGCGATATCGCGACAACGACGATTCCTACTGCCCTCAATGCGGTCCTAATTGCCGCAATAGATTGCGTCATTATAGATTAACTACCATACCACTTTTTTGTCATTGCAGGTCCGAAGTATGCAGGATAGAAAGGGAATTGGAAGAAGCCCGCAATAAACTATCTGCAATTCGACAAGCAAAATACAAACTTAAAGGTTACGATACGTCGGGTGACGATACTGATGGTTACATTAGTTCTGCTCCTGAAACCGATTCAATGCGGTGAGTGACAGGTGTGTGTTTACCGTGAACTAACCGCACGCTTTACTAACAGTGGCTTTGTGGTGTTGGGCTATAGATTGTACTGGATGCTTTATGCAATACTGTGAGATTTATAGGACTGATGTAATTTTTACCAAGTTTTCTCCCAAAGATAAAAATGTTAGACTCATGCTGGGATAGGTACCAGCTTTACGTAAGAAGTGTCTATGTATTTAGAGATATCTATGAGTAGTTTTGCACCTAATTTGAGATGTTTGCCCAATTACTTAAAATTCCGAAGCTATGGGCATCAGAGACATATAACTCGTACGAACGGAAACCGTTGCAGTGGCGGATTTAGGGTTGGGGGGCCGGTGGGTGCCCTCTTAGACGTCTGACACTTGCTTTTGTAATCTAACACCATTGTGCTACTTTCTGACACATCATGGCGACTGAGGCATACTAACTATAAGTTATAGTTATAGGAACTGGGCATTGTGACTTATTGGTAACCTTTGGTATTCCACACGCTATCCGTCTTTCATGAAATAGCAGCAATACGTATCGCTCGGGTTACCTATCCTATTTTCTGCACGATTCCACTTTTCTCCTTTTTGCGGATTTTGCCCATTATTTTCCTACTTTTTGTTATATACCTTTCTCGGCATGATCATTTTTTCTTTGTAGATCATTTGGGCTTGAAGTACCACAGCAAGTGGCTATAACCAGCCGCGTGGTTGTGGTTAGATGTCTCCTTGAAAATTCGAGGTCTTCTAGCCATTTTATACTACAATGTGTTAGGTTGGGTCTTGTTGTGGACTTCGTGTGTTGTTTTTCCCTCTCCATCTTCGGTTCCTCAGGTTACACCCGTATCCGGTTGTGTGGGCATATGTATCTACTTTTGTAGTTTCATATGTGCATTCATTTTGGGCCTGATGAAGCCAACCAGCAGAAATACGTATCGTTCGGGTTACCTATCCTATTTTCTGCTCGAATCCACTTTTCTCCTTTTTGCGGATTTTACCCATTATTTTCCTACTTTTTGTTATATACCTTTCTCTCTCTATATATATATATATATATGCCACTGTTAGATAATATAATCACTGATTTGAAAGATAGATTAAGGGCCAATTTCACCAACATTAATATTTGACGGTCTGTTGGACGAATAGGAAAACACCTTATCGAAATGCAATTTGACGGAAGCTGTCAAAGGTCTCTGAATATCAGTGATTTCTTTTGAAATACTGAATGAAATCGTGAAAATTCGACTATAAAAGACAAAAATGCATTGAATGAACATTTAAGTAACATAATAATGGAATATGGAGCTCTGATAAATAATCCGCCACGTACACAACTCCTTGGGGAAGTTGAGCTATACAAACACAGGTTTTTCGTGCCAGAAAATTTACCTGACAGCGCATTAGCGGCTCTGTAAAACAGTATCCGTATCAACGGCAGAAAGAAGTATTCAGGCTTAGACTCCTAAAAACTCTTAAAAACATATTTTCGATCAACAATGGTTGAAGACCGTCTCAACGGGTTAGCTCTATTATATGTACATAGATATATCGCATTAGATTTGGACAAAGTGATAAATCGGTTTGCTAATAAAAAAAAGGAGACTTGACTTTGTCATTTAAGGTCGAACATTCCCTTTCTTAAACTTTCACTCCAAAGGAGTATTTTTAATACTTTTCGTCTGATTGATTCATGGTGTATATAGAAATGACAGAAAAACGGTATTATAAATTATCTTTGTCAAAAATGCATTTTTGTACGTTTTCATACAATTTTTATTCAGTCGTGAATATTCTACTTTTATAGTACAGACAATGGGTGATTTACCTTTTTCCTAGCACTTTTTTTCTTTAAAAACATCTTTGATTCTCCTGGAAACTCAGTTTGCTACAAAACGAGTTTTCAAGAAAATAAAAGATTTAAAAAAAAACAATTACTCTTTCATATTAACTGTAAAAGTGGAAGATTAATATACAATTTTGAAGCTCTTCTATTCTTTGCTGGCAAGTTATGATCGAATAGTTGCATAAAAAGTGGTACAAAATTTTTTTCTAAATAAAATTGATAACGTTTTTCTGTCATCTATTTACACACCATGGAAAAATGAGACGAAAAGTACTAGTATTAAAAATAGTCATGCAAACAAATTGTTGAAGAAACTGTAGTAAAACATTCCTAAGGCAATTTGTACTTATTATCAAAGTATCTATTTTATTTATTATATTAGTACAATCTAACACCAAATATGGTTTGCATCAGAACTGTAATAAAACATTTTCTAGTCTTCAAGTATCGACAAAACAGAGGTATGTTTTCAGTTTAAATAACGCGCGATGTCTCTAGTGACGTAAATTTTAAATGTCTTATCATTGGATAATGTATTTAACCTTAATACGTTAAAATCAATGGTATTATTTTGTTTTTTATTTATATATTACATAAAAATGCTGATATAACTTCGGGGTTAGACATATTTTTTTTTTAAAGTTAGGGCCAAAGTTCTACTTAAGAGATGGTTTCTTTGACCCACTTGGTTTTTAAGTATTACAAGGTATTGCTATTTAATGGTGGAGCAAAGTAAACAGTATATATCGGCAAATATGAAAGAAAGACATATTATATTATTGTTAGGCACTTTTTATTGCACAAAAAAACTAAAAAAAGTCACAAAAATTAAAAATATATCCAGCACATGACTTTTTCTTATTTATTTTAACAAAATCAGACAGTCTTCTCTCTTATTACGAAATACATTTACTAGACGTATCTCAATACTAAAAATAAAAACAAAACATCTCTCAGTTGAGAACCTTGTCAAGACATATTCAAATTAATCAATTAAATTATGGCTTAATTTATAAAGAACGTATTTTATCAAGTTCAGGTACAGTAAATTGTCCATTTTTCACGAATTTTGGTACTCCAATCTTCGTTATCACTGACTCCCAAGCGTATAATTGCTCATCTTTTATGTTAGGCTATCTCCAGAACTCTCCTTTTTTCATACAACGTATTAGTGCTCCTTCTGCAGATATCGATATAATTTTCCCTGGATAAACACGTGAATTCCACTTAACCAATACATGATCATTGATACAGTAACCATCGCCATTTTGATATTCCTCTTCCGCTTTTTGTACATCATCTGGATTAATTTTATTTCATTACTGCAACTTTGACCGTCAGACTTCGAACAGTTTCTTAAAAGCGGATATTCAATAAACCATGTGTTGCAATCTGGAGGAATGGGCTCTGGTAGCTGAGTTGATGGCCCAAGCGCCTCCAGATTTCCATCATAGTTGCTTCTGGGATTGCGATTTGTAAGCTGTGCTAGGCGTAAGTTGTCCTCTTCATCATCAGATTGATCTCGTGCCAGAAGAAGATGCCAAACTTATGTCTGTGTCACTGCATTCTGAAGAGGAAACCTCACTAATCAATCGCTTCCTGGACTTGCATTTTTCTTAGGATCTAATCTATTTACTCCTGAAGAACTAGCTTGTTCTCTGTCTGAAATATCTTCTGATCGAATGGATCGACCAGCAGGTACATCTAGCTTTTTCTTCTTGCCTTGATTCTTTCGGTTTGGGCTATCGTTACTCCGTAATTGCTTCAGATTTTGCATAAAAGCGCCGGAAATTAGATTCTGTCTTGCCTTGGCAATCTACTCAAAGGTTCTTCTACGTTCTGAGGATAAATGCCAGTTTTCCTGAACCCGTTTACGAGATAACTTTGGGTTTCTTTCATGCTATCCGGTGCAGTTTTTAGTAGTCTATGAAATTGATCCTTCGGCACGGTTGGAAGTCTTCTTCCTTCTGGGGTATTTTTCCAATCTAGCAAGACTTGACGCCATTTAATCTTCAATGGCCTGAAATATGCCACATCAAGTGGCTGAAGAATATGAGTTGCATTGGCAGGTAAACAGATAAAACTAATGTTGTTGGCCTCGCATGCTTCTAACACATTTTTGTTTATATGGGACGACAAGTTGTTACCAATAATCCCTTTGCGGCCATCTTTTTTCTTTAAAATTGGCAGTAAATGAGATTCGAACCAGTCCTCAAACGTGATACTATCAATCCAACCGCTTTTGGTTCTATTATACCGGGTTCCGTGTGGTCCATTTTCAGTCCAAGTAGACCACAAATGCTCTGCCCTAAAAATAACATATGGCGGAACAGTTTCCTCTACGGCATTCCCACAAAACATGACTGAAAAACTTACTTTTGTAGCATTTACAATCATTTCAGGATACTTTGTGCCACGTCGACAAATTACTTTCTTTTCCGGGGTCATCGGTAAGGCTACTTTCATCGTAGTTGTAGATATTCTCTTGTGGAATATTGTCTAACACTACAGTCAAATCTCCTCTGACCCACTCGGTGCCAAGTATGTTTTTATTAAACTGTTTTACCTGTCTTCCACGAGCTGACAAGTAGTCTTAGATAATAATTTTGAGGTCAATATCAGTTATCGGAAACCCAAATTCTGAGAGCTCTGTAACATGGGCAACAAATGCTTGTTCTTCTTCTATTGTGAATATAGTTGGATGGCCGGGTTTGTTACAGTGCTTATTCTTCAGTTTATTCTTTATCGTACTACGAGGAATTTTATACTTAGCTGCAGCCGCCCGTTGAGTCCGTATCTGGGATCTCATGTCATTTAAACATTGCTCCAACTGCTCTTTAGTGTAGTCAATGTAACGACGATTTCCCGCTTTCCTTCTATAGATGGTAGGCATCTTTGTGTATCTAAAAGGTCAAAAGTAACGCATTATTCCGAATGAATGGCTTAATTTAGCTGGTTATGTAAAAATATAATGAAAAATCTTTATAAGGATACTTTGGCCCATGGGCCAAAGATACCCGAAAGCGTGGGCCAAAATATACTGATATATTAATTTGAATATATTCTCCACAAAAATTACTTTTACCGTTTGTTTCGTATTTCAACATCATCTCAGATGTATATCTGATACATTTGATCACGTAAAAGAACTGCAACTTACCTGATAACTTGGTTTTGTGAGAAAGTTTGCACACAATAAATTCACGTATTCTGCAGATAGATACTTGTTGTCCTAACCTCAAATCTACGCATGCGCTGTGAGCCCCAGATAATGTGCTACCAATATCACTATAGAGTCATCTATCGATTACTAGGCGAACTACATCGATACGTCGCAATGAGCTGGCATGGCAGAAAGCGAAAAATTTTTAATAGTTTGGGCTTAAGTAGCACCGTAGGACTAAAGTACCCCGATCTGACTGTATATATAATGTTATCTATGTTATATTTTCGTTCCGCACTGTAATGGAACATGGTCTAGTCTTTAATTACTCACTAAGAATAGGGATATTTTCAGTTTACTTAATATCTGACGTCTGTAATGACTCGTATCGTATGTATTAAAATGATTTATTTGTGTTTGTAGTGTCATTAATTTTGAACGGATTGTTATTTATGTTTTCATTTACAGAATGTTTTATTTTTTTCGGTTAACAGAGCAGTGAAGTTTTTTATGTTTTAATCTTCAATATTATTACACTAGTTAATTATAAATGCCACGTACTTATTTTGTTCTCATATAATAAAATATTGCCTTTCTGTGGATTTCTTAGCATTTTCCACGCTTTTTTTTTCAAGCTGGCATTGACCAGATAGAACACAATTCATTTAAGGAGCAATAATAGGATAAATTCTAGAAGTTCCACTGAGGTTGAAAAATTACCACTAGCAAATATCGTTTGCGCCAACCCACCCCTCTCCCCCCCCCCCCCCCCCCAAGACGACATCCTGAATCCGCCCTTGAACGGTTGGTATGCGGCATTACAGTATAGCATTAATAGTTTGTTTGATATGCTCTGTTGTAAAATCAGTGAAGATGTGAAACTCAAGTGCAAAAAATGTATACCGGCTGTTTCAAGTTTGAGTCTCACTATTCGGATCTTGAAAGCGGTAAGAGATGCGAAGTTGGTTAAATTGGGGCATTGTTGTCCATTCAAAAACTTTCGCATTCCAGAGTACGAGTATTTCCGAAGAGACAAAAAAATCAAATTTTTCCAAAATGGTTTTTACTTTTCCCTGACATTATTCGTGATTTGATTTCATAATAAATCGCACATTCACATTGCCACTATTTCTTCTCTACAAGGTGTCATAATGATAATAATTTCAAAATAACGTTTTATCTCTCAATCAACTTTATTTTCCCTATATACGCCTTATTGTATTTTTGCACAGATGAAAATAGTTCTTAATTATTCAAAAAATGTATAATGTGAACCTTAGTTATTTTAAAAACAGAATTTCCTATGTAGGACTTGAAATTATCAGATAGTCATTTGTTTCATAATATCAGACAAGCATTCCTTCAGGTTTTATTAGCAGACCCTATTTCAGGCTTTAATGTGATATTCAAATGTCTACAAAAGTAATCTGTAGTTGGTTTTATTGAATGAAGAACGACATAATGCTAAGATGATTTTTCATATTTCTCTTAATGGTAGTATTCAGAACATAGAAAACAGCATAGTTCTAACAAATAGAAGAAGACACATTTTATAGTAAATAAAAGCCTTAACGATGCTGCAGGTTGCTAAACAACCACCATAACTCAACTGATGCACACATCTTGCATTCAAATACCGTCTACCGCTGAGGTGTCATGTAGAGCGGCTCCATCATACTAAAGCAGCGACTGATGTAGTCAATAAATGGACAAATCATCTGAATGTCCTTCTAACCTACTTTCAAAAAGTAAAGCAATCTTTAACTGGTGATGTAATATAATAATAAACAAGTGGACATTTGTGAAAATACGAGTGATTTTAGAAATAACCTGGGTTTGGCAGTGTCAATGTATGGACGGTAGTATACTACATTTTTCGAATCAGAATTAAACACTATTAACCTGTGCAAGCATGCAATATGGCGTCCTTTAGAAAAAATATAGTTGATTAATATAACTGGTTTCGTTTTTTTGACCATCTTTAGCAATAATCTGAATTGCTTAACCTGCTAAGTACTATTTTTTTTAATTACATAATTACGCAACTTTGTCCCCTTTAACCGATTTCGTGTCTCTTACCGTTTCCGATATCCCAATGGTGAGAGCCGAATTTGAAACACCCGGTATATTCAAAAACTGAGTAAACTTTCCTGTATCGATGAACTGTTTCACATCTTCCTGTTAAATGTTATGTTTGCATTATTCCAGTCCAAAAATGCATTATTAATGATGAATTTGAACAACATCTCTCTCTCTATCTCTCATACTGAACATGTACAATTTACAGGTACAGAAGACAAGCCTAACAAGATAGTCGCACATAATCTTTCTAGGCTAGTGTTTATGACTCATGCTTGGTTGTTTAAAAGATCCTCTTCAGTTTCATTAAAGAAATCTGGCCAGATTCGAATCTGACCTTGAAAATCTATTTGCATTCAAGCGTTTATACTAACAAGTAGAAGTAAACACCGAATGAATTTTGCTTCGATGTTGTATATTCGACATTATTGACATGTTCAATTTAACTTTACATTATTAAAATTACGTAGCGTGTATTTTTGGACTACATTATTGATACTTAAAATTTTTAGTGCTTTTAAAATAGTAGCATGATATAACTTCACTGATTTCACTAATAATAACTGGTGTTACTTCTCTTTTGCATGTACAGAGTGAAGGTATGTTTTACTAAAGAGTCTGTTACGAAATAAGACGGGTAAGTACTACCAAGTTTTAACATGAAATTCAAATCTAATATGGACTAGAAATGAAATCTACAACTGAAGAGTAGTGTCTAGTTGTTTATGTGTGCTTGTATGTTGTCAGAATTCGATGATTCATTTCGAGTGCATATTATGTATGAATTATTTCCAAACGGAATTCTGGCAATCGTAAATACTGTATACGTAAACGTTAATGTGCCTCTTTTGAAATTTACCTCATATGAATCATTCATTCGAATGTCAAAAAAGGCGAACGTTAACGTTTATGGATGGGGCATACTCTACCTAGAAAAAGTTAAATCTTTAATAGATGGTATTTTCTGCTGTTACCGTTTTGTAACTGGAGCTTATAAATTTTCTCTAACAGTGCATACGTTTAAGCTAAAATAAACGAGTAATGATTTAACAATCACTAGCATCTAACACTAACAAGCAGTGAAAAAAGCTCCTGTTTTTCTTTTTAATCTTACAGATATGGCCAGACGACCGATCATCGTCCACAAGTTCCGCCACTTCCAAGACAACACTATCCAGATACTTACAGTCACTTAGAAAGCCCGGAAAAGGTAAACTCCCTGGAGCGCCAGAAACACACTGACTCTCTTCGCTCTCAAATTGACAACCTGGACAACACTACTTACGGCGCCGGAGCCAATTCGTACGGCCAAAACAACTTTCCTTCAGGTTACACCACGTTCGCACAACAAGCACCTAAATTATCTTCATCGGCAGATTATTCTGACGGTTACACCAGCTCGTGCCCTAGCCACTATAGTGGGTACGATAAGGGAGATGCGTCCAGTATGCAGTATCAACCTACAAGCCAGTACCAATCTTCCAGCCAATACGAACCCTCTGGTCAATATCAACCATCGAGTCAGTACCAATCCAGGCCCAGTCCCCAAAACCAAACTAGTTCCCAGTATCAGTCGAATCAGCAGTACCAAAAGACATCATCAACGCATACTCCAGGTGCTCAGTTTAGCCCCACATCCCATTACCAACCTTCTCAGTTTGTCCCGATTTCACAACCATCTGACTACTTTGCAAAATCGGATTCAAAACAATACTCTGACGGTTATTCTAGTTCGGAGTACGTTTCCAGTACTAAAAAAACTCCCGAAGGTTACAAGACCAACACTTACAAATATGAAAGTTACAAGTCAACAGCACAGCCTACGTATTCTTCCAGTAGCGAGAAATATTACACCAGTGTACCTGGAGCTTCATCTCCTTTAGAAAAGAAAACTTTCGAAAATATCGGTTCTCCTTTCGATAAAAAGAGTTTTGATACGTTCACAAATGGCGGAGACTCACAGTTTCAGTCCTCATTCTCTACTAATATGGAGTACATCAATGAGCCTCCGGTACTTAAGGACGATGACACATTAGAACAAAGGATGTTGAAAAAGTCAGTAACTCAGCAAATTATAGAAAAGAAAACAATATCCATGACAAAGAGTAGTAAACAAGAATCTTCTACAAGAAGCTTTAAATTCGTATAAGAACAAGCCCATGCATTTCAGCCGTTTTCATTTTGTTTCTTAAGATTTTGGCCGGCATTATTACGATTTATTTTATAATATGAGTTGTGTCTGACTTTCAAGTAGGAGTATTAAATGAAAATTTACTATATACTATACTATATACATAAAAATTAGTGAACACCGAACTTTGAGATCTGCCGTTTTTTTTTCTGTGTAAATCTAATCAATTTTATACATTTTGGGCCTTCTTGTACTTATAAAATGTTTCAAGAAATAAATAAGTGGAATGATTTGAGAAACGGTACTGGAATAGCATGATAACATGAAAATTTACAGTTTGTAGGCTTTTGAGCACTACTTTCATAAAATTCCAAAGCGTATTCTGTTCACTTATTGTTTACCCTTCTTACACAAATATTACATTAGCAACTATAGAATATACAAATATCTGTTCTGTTTGTCCAAAACTTTATTAATTTTTAATATAGATAGAAGCCTCGAAATTACGCGCTGTAGCATGAGCTTCAAAATGTAACTTATCGAGCATATCACTATTTTATAAGGATTTCAATGGAATGTTATTGACAATCTTTTAGGATATTAGAGTAACAAAAACGCTGCCAAAATACCCAATATTTTGTTGCTTTTGAAATTCCGCACATTTTATATCATTTTGTCTGTGTAAGTCTCCTTAATTTGAGATGGTGCTAAATACACTTCACTTAATATGTCTTTTATATTGGTTAACCAAATATTCTAATTTAGTAATTCTTAAGTGCCAATAATGAAGATTTTATTAGCTTTTTATGTCTTGTTTGTTAAATAAGCTGTACATTAAAAATTGAATTTAGTTTTTTAATCTTTGGAAAGTGCCTGCTAAAAAGCTTTCTCAAATGTAATTAAGAGGATTTTTATAGTGCCTACAAATATTTATGACTTTTAATGGATGTCTTTAATATGTATACCTTTTCAGGATTGTTGTAATTTTCTACACAGAATTGTAACTTGTACCATGTTTCAATAAAGGTTATTTAACATAGTTTCTTGAAATAAATTCGTTAACCAATGCTAAGATTGAATAAATATAAATTTGTTCTAGTTCATTTAAATCAGTATTTTTCAAAAGTGGACCATTACGCGCTGGGGCCCGCCGAGGGGTGTTGATTTGAGGGGGGGGGGCAACACAAAGGACATTAGCTCTCAGAAGTACTGAAGCAGACGACCTCCCCACCTCTTCAATTTTCAACTGTCGATTCCCTATCCCCCCCGTGCTCTTCAAAATTGTCAAGGGTATTTCGATCTAAGAAGCACTCATGCAGCAGACAACTTCCCCCTCTTTAATTTTCAATCGCAGATACCCCCCAAGGCGGACATTTTCAACAATTTCGGGGAGTGCTAGAAATAAATCGACTCTTAAACTGGACATTAAACAAAATAAAATTCTTGTATCATCGTGCTCATTATCGTCAACTGTAAAATAAAAAGCACTGCAAAATAAAAAGCATATGAAGTAAATGGGTAGCAATATTTTTAACTATTGTGAGACCAAGGTGCAAACATGAAGATCCATTTTTGTCGAGGCACCTACATTTATATCCCTTTAATGTTGTATCTGGAGTGCCTTCCCTAGCTAACTGCTTTGGATATAGTTTGAATGTGGGTATATATAGAAAATTCATTTGATCACTAGTTGCGGCCAAATGTATCTTTCTCTTATAAAAACATTATATTATAGATGTTAGAAATGGACTCGGTCCATTTTACCGAGTACCCGATTTCATCCAGTATTAAATTACTCTGCCGGGGAAGTATTTGGTCTGAACGCAAGGTAAACAGCTTTTCTAAATAATAAAGCATTTCTTTAGCATAAGAGCTACATATAAGTACAAGTTTGCCTTATGACAATAATCGAAATAGAAAAAAAAACATTGGTTTCATATGCAAAAATAAATAAAGAAGTGTAATACTTGCGGTTCACAAAACAAAAAGAATTACATGACCAAATGATCGACGAGGACTTCACATAATTAAGATCGAATATCACTTACAGGTAAGTTCGTTTGATCATGTAATTATGTTCCGTCCCCGACTAAGTAAATATACTAAGTGACATATAAATCCGAACACCTAGTTTAAATGGTTTTATTTTAATAAAATTTTGTATAAGTACTTAATAAAGCATAATAAGTAAATGATCAAAATTTCAAAATGATTGCACTGCTTTAAAGCCGTGTGACCTTTAATAATGTGTGGATGCACCCTGATGTGCTACGCATTCTCCAACGCACCTAGGCATGCTTCTGATCAGGTGCTCAATGTCCTCCTGTGGTATCTCATTCCAGGAAACCACCAACTCCTCTCGAAGTGCTTCTAGAGTCTGAGGAGGACGTTGCAAATTGAGCAATCTCCTACCCATCATATCCCACACGTGCTCAATTGGGGATAAGTCGGGAGATCTTGGTGGCCATGGTAACAATGTGACATCATTATGTTGAAAGAAGTCTATTGTGACTCTTGCAACATGTAGTCGGGCATTATCTTGTTGGAAAGTTGGATCTGCCAGGGTGTCAAGATAGGGTAAAAGATAGGGTTCTAGAACTTCGTGGATATAACGCTGCACGTTCATGTTACCTCTGATGAAGATTGAAGGTGACCTGGAACCATAAGCTATAGCACCCCAAACCATAACTCCAACAGTGTGATGAACATGTCTTTCAACAAAAAACTGTGGATTCCTCCTTTCACCACGTCGCCTTCTAACCCTGGCACGACCATCGTGCATGCCTAAACAAAATCGAGACTCGTCACTAAAGACAATACTGTTCCATTCCTGATCTCAGAAGTGACCGTTGTCTGCACCACTCAAGGCGATTACGTCGGTGTTCTCGAGTTAAAGGGAGGACCCAGTGTGGCCGGTATGAAAACAAGCCAAAACTTCTCATTCGTCAGTAAACACTTCGCATGCCAATAGGTCTTCCGTGTTCTGCAAACCATTCATTTGCAATGGGCCTGGTAGTGGAGAAACGGTCCGTTAAGGCCAATAATCTTAGGCGGCGATCTTCACGGTCTGTTGTTCTACGGCGGCGTCCAGTGCTCCTTGCTCTTTGCGTACGGCCTTCTCGAAGCCATGCCTGACAACACCTAACCACAGTGTCTACACTTCTTTGCACTCTAACTGCAATTGCCCGAAAAGAAAGTCCAGCTTCCCGAAGTCCCACTATACGGCCCCTATCAAACTCACTAAGTTGACGAAATCGTACAGGTCTCCGTACTCTTGGCATCGTAACCGATCGTAAAGGATGTCAAGAACCAAAATCCGCCAACGTTGATTCTTGACTGCGGCTGAAATATTCATTTTTAGAGCGTTAGTGAATAAAAAAAAAGCAGTATAAAAACCGGAATGTCCAACTGATAAGGCTGAAAATTTTTTCACTTGTTATTTACAGTAAGATAAATACATTCACCAACTTTTATTAAAATAAAACCATTTAAACTGGGTGTTCGGATTTATATGTCACTTAGTATATTTAGAATACATATCGTAGATGTTCAAAGCTAGTTGCAACACCATACTACTAACGCTCTGCAATAGTAAACGATAGGTTGTACACAACTACACAAATTGTACGCAATGTATGTGTAAACTAAATGTAGATTTCCATTCTAACAACTCAAGTTAGGGCTTTTATTAGCAACAGGTAATATGACGTACCTGGTTCAAAAATTACCACCCATTACACGGTAATAAGCAATAAACGTAATAACATAGTATCTCGTATCTCAGAAAACGCACTCCAGCCCGCCGCGAGCCTGAGACTACTATAATTTAGCAGGCGGAACGGTAGACGCATTTCAATGACTGTGGGCTGTCGATTGTGACATTCTCTGCCAAAACCGACTTCATCCATCTGGGAGCAGAGGCACCATGACAAATAAATCCTTTGTCTGCACAGATTTGGGCGTAAAATACGGTAAAACTAAAAGTGGTTGCCACATGAGTGACCCCGAACCTTCAAAAACTGAGAAATCCCAATTTCAATATTATTCAACCCAATCCGGATGTTGTCTGTTTAAATTAGTTTGCACACTCTGACCTGAGCTTAGAGCTAGCAGTGGTGCTGATTTCCTCATTCAAATATCTACAGAGCTTACCAGCAACCCCTTTGATTGGTTGAGAATAACCACAGTATCTATATTTCAGTTGAGAAGGCCTCAGCCTGTAAATGCCCTTCACAAACCATCTTATGTCTGCATCGTTAGTAACATTTTGGGTAAAAGACTGATAGCTCAACCAATTATATATTGATCTCTTATCATCTGTAAGGTAGGAAACCAGACACGTATTTCTTCCCGACAAAGGTCCTACCGTAATTTAAGCCCACAATACATGATGGATTATGGATGCTGATTGGGATGACAGCTTTCCAGTGACGATAACCAGGATAAGCTTCAGAATTAGTGGGAGCGGCGTCCTGGGTCCCTCCATCAGATCCTTGCGTTACTTCCAGAAGCGAAGTTTCAGAAACACCGTTTCCACGTCCCACTGACGCAAAAGCTCATCTGTATCAGTATTACTCTTAGATTTTATATTTGACGCGAGTGCAGTAAGATTTCTCTCTTTACACAATTGCCATAAGTAGATGGGGTTTGTATGTTCTGGGACGCCCTTGAGCGCCGACCTTCGGTGCCAAACGACCTTGAGAGCTGACCTTCGCTGCCAACCTCGAAATGTGACCTTGAAGCGTGACCTTGAAACGTGATCTTGAGTGTGACCTTGAGTTTTTGAGTGACCTTGAAGTGCGACCTTGAAATGTCACCTTGCGTTTCCGAGATACCTTGAAGTGTGACCTGGAACATATATGACCTCGAGCACTCTCGACCTTGAGTGGGTGTGACCTTGTAGGAGTGAACGACCTTGAGATGTAGAAGGGATGACCTTGGAAATATGAGCTTAAGTTGTGGAACGCGCGGAGAGAAGTCAGTTTTTAGCAAACAGTGTGTAAGAGTCTACAGAAATTTCAGTTGCCTACGGTGTGGGAAGGAAAGCCCTTCTGTTGCTCAACCATCAGGCCAGAGGCTCCAACCACATATTCCAGATAATGTAATACTGTCCTGCAAAAGTGGCATTTATCCTTGTTTAGAGTTAGGCCAGCTTTGGTCAAACGATCTAGGACTTCATGCAATACTTCGAGGTGCTTCTCGAAGGTGTTGGTTCAAATAACTATATCATCTAAGTACACCATCACATTTTGCTCCAAATCCACACCGATAACTCTATCGATAAATCTCTGCCACATGGCTGGGGCATTATGGAGTCTCATAGGCATACGCCGGAACTGAAACACACCACGACCTGGAATGACGAAAGCGGTCAATGGTTTTGATGATTCGGACAGGGGTATTTGGAAGTACGCTGACTTTATGTCCAGAGTTGTCAAGTATCTAGCATCCTTTAGCTTATCTAGAGTTGGGGTAATGAAGGGTATCGGGTAGGAATCCTTTTCGGTAACCTTATTTAGTGGACGAAAGTCAACAACAAAGCGGTAAAAACCATCGCTCTTCTTAATGAGGAGAATTGGTGAGGACCATGGGGACTTAGAGGGCTCAACTACTCCATCTTCGAGCATTTTTTCCAATTCAGCATACACGTGCTTGAGAAAGGCGGGGCTAACGGGGTAACGCCTTTGCTTGATAGGAGAAGATGTAGTACCAAAGAGGTACAACCTAATCTCGTGTCCATGGCGGCAAAACTCTCCGCCAACAATTTATCTAATTGTTGTCGTTGATCAATATTGAGGGAACTCATTTAATTTATGCCCATTACTTGTACTTTAGAGCACTTTGATTCACTGAATGTCCATTCTCCAGAGAAAAGATCGGGTACGATCTGCATCGCTTTCCAGAAATCGGTACCTAGGATCAAGGTATGAGGTAGGGACGGTACGACTAGCACATCTAGGGTTTTGACCTGACATGTTCTGGTTTCGCATTTACTGAGCGAACAGATGGGGCTCAAGATCTTCCAGCCTGGTCCACCAAGGATTGTGGAACTGGCCCCAGAATCAAGTAAATCGGACAATCGAAATCCATAAATAGTCACCGCTAAATAAGGACGAGTATCGTCTTTTGCATGGGCTAATACATAATCGAGTTTGGCCGTTGAGGTTTTCGAACGACCTATCGCTGACCCCTCGACTCGTTTTTTTGTGCAATCAGGACATGTGCGAGAGCTCACACCGGATCTCCCACATTTGAAATAAAAGACTCGTCGTTGTTCAGGGCATTGACGAAACTTATGGGTGGCTTGGTGACAATTCCAACATAAGGGTGGAGGTCTGGAACCGACAGAATTTGGAAGTAGGACAGATAAGGACACAGGAGCATTGGCGATCGCACTTACGCTCGGTTCCGACCCCGATGACGGATCAGCAACTATAGCTGCCGTTTGCATTCGCGGCACATGTTGCGATGAATTACCGGGCCTATGATATGCCAACTCGGGCTCAAGGAGGTTTCGGTGATTTGAAGGTGGGGGATGGAAGTTTTGAATTCGTAATGAAGTTTCCTCACTTGCACGAGCCAGATGTATCAAGTCAGAAATCGAGTGGATCATCTGCAAAGCCAGGTCTCGCTGAATCGATGGCGATAAATTCCGAAGTATTATATTAATTCTTTTCGATTCAAGAGGTAGAGATGGAAGACGTCTAAACATATTTTCCATGACCGCAATTTAGCTCACTACACGCTCTTGAGCGCCTTGGGTCCGATTACGAATTTCCTCCCATAAGAGGTCTTCGTAATCATATGGTTGAAAATCGTTCCTTAGTTTCTGAGTTAACTCATCCCAGGACGAGAATTGTTGGGTACGGAACCATAATAGCGCATCCTGAATGAACAGTTCAGGAGCTGATCTGAGAAGTAGCTCCTTGGACACACCACGAGAAATTCCCATCTTTTCTACTCTTTGTAAAAACTTGAAGTGGATCCGTGCTTACACAATATTACTCAGGGTTTTTCGTGGGTTTCAGTAATAACGACGGCGATATGGCTAAAAAACTTTAATGGTATTAAGGCACAAAATAATTCACTAACTAAAAAAAACATGGAACCCGGTAATCCTTAAAGCATCCCACAAACCGGCGCGAAATAATCGCGGCGAAGTATTCGCAACGAAATTCAGAGCGAAATTCGCAATCTGTTTCGCCTGTTTATTCATTCCAAAGCGTCTTATTCGCTCCGCGAACGTGAAGGTTTCGACAGGTTGCGTACATTTTATTTTTGCCTTTTGCAATGAGCTCGTCTTCAGAAGAAGAGGAGGCACTTCTATTTCTTGCTTTAGAAGAGGAACAAAATGCACGGTAAGTTATGTTTATTTAACGCCATTTGATAGTTGGGTATGTATTAAGTTTAACGAAGTACATAAAACAAATATTTTCAATTTTGTTTAGGAAACGAAGGAAGTGGGTACATGATATTAACTTGGAACGAAATAAATTTGGGGAATACCATACCTTGATGCCACAACTTCGGCTGGATGAACAGCGCTTTTACGTATATTTTAGAATGACTCCAGAGTGTTTCGATGAAATATTGAACTTGGTGAAAGATGAAATACGAAAATCTGACACAAATTATCGTGAAGCTATTTCGCCAGAAGAACGACTTGCTATTACACTCAGATAAAAAAATTATATGGATTAAAATTAGTAGGCTTATCGAATACGAAAACTTCAGGGATCGTGAAATAAATATTTTATTGTAATAATTGGACTACATGTTGCCACTAGGATTAAATGTTGCTAAATAATTCGAGGCAGAATTTGCCTCCTCTGTTTTTGTATATTATTGGAGTAAACCCAGTGCCGCTTGGGAAGGACGACATACTACTATCATACGTACTTGCAGAATTCTGGGTAGACGCTGAAGACATTTCTTCAATATGTTCAAATTCTTCGTGCGCTAATAATTCGGCTATTTTTAGTTTTATTCGGGCTTGACGTTTTAAGGGAAGTGTTTTCACAGTCTGTGCATGTGCCAAGAAAAGTGAATCAATGGCCTCGTTCTCTTTTTTAGGTTTTTTACCTTCAAAATAATCAATGAGCTGTTGTACAGACGAAGATGGTGGTTCATAGCGTTTTCTGCTCGTTTTATATTTTGATGTAGTTGCAGTCTGCGGAAAGGTGTGCCCTGGAGTAGTCACTGCTGTAGTGTTCAATGAAGAAGGTGGTGCTGTCTGTGTTTCCGAGGCGTTCTGTGCATCTTCTGCATCTACATCAGCATTTTCATCTTCTCCATGGCCGCGGTCTTCCAAATTTTCGGTTTCTACATTTCCAGCCCTTTCCTGATATATATTTGAGTTAAATTCGGCAGTCTCATAATGTATGACGTCAATATCTTTCACATTAGACGACGTTTTGGCAAATGCCAAAAAAGGATGGAAAAATTCCATGTAGTTCAGCCTACTGCCATTTCTTTATGTTGCCCACTACTTGGCCGGTCTTTGGTTTGGTAGATTTTATATATTTTGCAAATGTGTCTCTGATATTCTTCCACCTTTTTTTTACTTCATCACCTAAAAACGATTTTTTTATAGATTCCTTGCCACTGGTGACACCTATACCATTGGGCATAGCTTTCGAGTTGGCTTTACAACAGTGAGTGCAATCGTAACCGAAGTCTGTGAAGTGATATGCAGACATATGGAGAATATATATTTACCAGAACCAACAGAGAATATATGGAAAAAATGTGCTGAAGAATTTGAAAATAGAAGGGGATTTCCCAATTGCATTGGCAGCGTGGACGGTAAACATGTAACAATCAAGAGACCTAACAACAGTGGCTCCAATTACTGGTGCTATTTACATAAATATTCAATAGTACTTATGGTCATTGTTGGCCCGGACTATAAATTTATATGTGTTGATATTGGTGGTTTCGGAAAAAATAGTGATGGGGGTATTTTCGAAACCTCAAACATGGGAAAACGATTTGAACAAAATTTAATGAGTGTCCCTGCACCTAGATTTCTCCCTGGGCAAAATGAAATCTGCTCGTACGTCTTAATTGGTGATGAAGCATTTGCTTTAAAACGATACCGTATGAGACCATTTCCTTATAAGCAGACTTTAACAGATGTCAGAAAAGAGAAATACAATGTAAGACTTTGTCGAGCTAGAAGGGTCGTGGAAAATGCGTTTGGTATTTTGTCTCAAAAATGGCGAATATTTTACAGGCCATTAGAAACTAAAGTAGATACTACTATTCTAATTGTACGTACGGCATGTGTTTTACACAATTTTTTACGAAGTAAAAGTGGCGATGACAAATATTTTCAATTCTTAGATACCCCAGAACCCGTGCTTGGAGCTTTTACTGATATAGCAAATGATCCTCGGCGGGCAGCAAGGCTAGCATTTTCTACTCGTGACAAATTCGTAAACTATTTTAATTCTGATATGCCTATGCCCAATATATAGAATGTTCGTTTTCACATTTGTGTAGACTGTAAATTATTTAACAAGTTAATAAAAAATATTAGGTACATACCATTTGTATTTAATTCTTTTCCTATTTCCATCCAAATCTTGTCTTTCTTTCTCACATTCCTGTATTCATCGTTCGACAAATCATACAAACAAGGATACTTTTTCACTATTTCTATCAATAATTCCGTTTTTGCCATTGCGAATTTTTGAAGAACGGCGTCAAAAACGCGGTCAAAGGCGAACTGAAATACGCCGCGATAAAAACGCTGGAACAATCGCATTCGCTTCGCACAAGTCTGAGCCTGTCGGTAAACCGCCGCGTTTTAATCTGATCGCGAATTCATCGCCGCGAAATTTTCGCAGCCAAAGCGAATATTTCGCGCCGGTTTGTGGGATGCTTTCCGGAAGATGGTCACGTGACCTGTTGCCTCTCTCGGCGCCGAAGGGCAACTGCCCCCTCGCTGGATGTAACACATTTTCGTCCACTGTTGCCGAGTTGCCGCGCACCTCACTGAACCACTACAAACTCATTCACCTCGGAGCGACCATCGAAATGGACTCTCCAGCGACCAACATCTACATAACGGGAGCAACTGACCTCAGTTGGACCCCGAGATTGAAACTCTTCCATTGGGTCACGTCTGTGCAAGGGTTCTGATGCTGTAATCGGAGCAAAATTTCTCACAGATCGCATTGGATCAGGTTCAGGATATCTACGGTAGAGATAACTATCGTATCTCCCCAGTGACATATCAGAGGGTCTCCGAAAGATGACCTCAGCTGATCTTCGGTTATCGACTCCGGAAAGGGAAATATTACGAAATTGTTCCACGGGTGCCTCTGTGGGTCGTGGAGCATCTACCAAATCAAATGATACGTCCTGACCAGGTGGCGAGTTCTTCTCGACCACCTCAGGTAACAACATATCAGGAGCATCAATCACGGATGCTTCCTTAGAATATCTCCTCAACTCTTCCTCGGACTCCTTGGCTTGCTCGTATGCGAGGTTCAACTCCCCAATAAGCTGAGCCGACTCTGAAGAAAGTGCTGCCTTTCTTCAATCCAAATCAGAAGTGGGCTGTATGCGGGACAATCTCCCCGACATGTGTAGCAATCTAGAGAAGATTCGCCTGATTTTTTTCTCTCTATTGTCTGGGTCGAAGCTAGCAACGTCCATACGAAGCTCCAACAGCTTCTCGTCACAGATCTTCAGCTCATGTTCTGGAGGAGCAGAACTTTTATCAGGCGCCTGCCTTAGCTTCAGCCTCTCAAGGCGCAAAGTTTCTCTCAAAACCAAGCTTTTCTCAGCCACTGTATTGCCAATGGGCAATTGCCTCGCTTCTAGCTCATTCGACAATTCATCTCCCAATAATCTGTTAACCTCCATGATTACAAACAAACCCCTCCCCTACCAGAAAAGGAGAAAAATCAATGGAAAAAAAAACACCCGATACCTAAAAAAAACAATACCAAGCAATATGTTATCAGTTCACCACACAAACGGTATTAACCACTACTCGAAAATTGCAAGCAGCAACCCTCTGCTTAAAATCGAAAATCTCTTTTCACCCAAATTCAAAATACTCGTTTGGCAAAATGTTTGAACTAATATTGCTTTCGATTGTCTAATAATCTATGTGATGCATATACAATCACATCAACTAAAAAAAAGATAAGTCATGACGGATGTGACGTCGTCCGAATGTCAAAAAATCACGTGAGGTACTAGCAGGTGACAGGTCTTATGCCAATTTCATTTAAAAAACAGGCATCTCAATTGAAAATTTGTCTTCGCAGTGCCGAAAATTGAGTTAAATTATTAAATCATAAATAGAGGAACACGTCCACTTGATTTTAAATGACGAGGGAGAAGGTCATCGAAGATATATGAACCGCTCTTGTCATATCAAATGATTGATTTTATTGATATATATGTACATTGCACAAAAAACGATCTGTCTTTTTATTTCAGATTCAAACAAGGTAGCTACGTTTAACAAGGAGCTTAAAGCAAAGATTTTGTGCAACATGCGCCATCTAACCACTCCCGGTGTAACTTGAAACTGTCAAAACTTCGAGAGGAAGGGGAAAATCCATCTGTTCCCGCTCCTGTTCACTACGGGATCTCGCGAAAAAATCTCTAATGAAAGAAATTACCAAGTTCAGATTGAAACGATATATATTACCTGAAAAGACAACGCCGTATGCTATGTACAAGGATCTCACGAAAAGAGAGGTCGGCTACCTTATATGTTACTTCCTAGACCTACACGAAGTCGAAACAGTTGCATTCAGATATGCTATATCTCATATTACACAATTTGCTGGGCAAGGTGATGTGTTACGAAAGAAGGGGGGCCCCAGATATGTCTATGGTGTGATCTACTGCTAGGTAAATATGCGCACTGAAAGGTGAAACATATACAAAGTGATCTTAACCTAGTGGATAATGTTACAGTGAACAAATCTGGTATTCTATATTTCAGCAAGAAACCTGATGTCTTACATAAACCTTAAAGTCTAGTCTGACCTATAATCTCTGGAATCACCTGTGGGAGGTCACTTGGTGGTGTCAACCAGCCCTGATATGGTCAAATGTAGGAATGTAGCAGGAAGTAAAAGACGTTGAAGTGAAGAAGAAACAGAGAATAAAGAAAACAAAAAAGGCCTGTGGACAAAAGTCAAGCATAAGCTATATGCACTTCAAAGCAATTAATCAGGCACTACATGAGTGCTTCAAGCATAAGCTAAAGGCATCAATAAAAAGGTAAGCTACCTACCTAGGGTGTAGGGTGACCTTTAATGTGGAGGGAAATCTCCCAATCTTAATGATCCCACAATACTAGTGGTGCGCCTATAGCAATTGGAGTTGTGAAGATTTCTCTTTTTCACCTATTTTCCGGTACCATATCCGCACGTGCGTAACAGACGCTCTGTTCGATTCCGAAAAATTGCAATGGCGATCCTTTTTTTTACTTGTTGCGCGCGTCTTGCGCCTGAGATTTCGACATTTTCACGCCAGTTGACATGCTATAAGGATTTTGTCGCGAGTCCACGGTGTAGCACAGTGCACTACCGGGAACCGATACTCAAATTTTTGCGAAGAACGGGTATAGGGGAAGACGGATGTGACGTCATCCGAATGTCAAAAAATCACGTGGTACGGGTACCCGCCTAACGTCTGTGAGATACTAGCGGGTGACAGGTCTTATGTCAATGTCATTTAAAAAACAGGCATCTCAATTGAAAATATGACTTGGCAGTGCTGAAAATTGAGCTAAATTATTAAATCATAAATGGAGGAACACGTCCACCTGATTTTAAATGACGAGGGAGAAGGTCATCGAGGATATATGAACCGCACTTGTCATATCAAATGATTGATTTTAGTGATATATATGTACATTGAACAAAAAACGATGTCTTTTTATTTCAGATTCAAGCACCGCAGCTAAGTTTATCAAGGAGCTTAAAGCAAACATTTTGTGTTTATCCAAATCGTTGGATTGGCCGCGGTGGGCCCCAAGAATGGCCACCCAGGTCCCCAGACCTCAACAGTTTAGATCTCTTTTTGTCGGGCTATCTTAAGACACTGGTGTACACAGGTCCCAATTACACTGTAGAGGAACTAGGAGAAAGAATAGTTGCAGCTTGTGATAGAATAAAAAACACTCCAGGGATATTTCAACGAGTGCGAAATTCCATGAGGAGGGCGGAAGCATACTAAGTGAAGGGGGCCATTTCCAACAATTTTTGTAATCATTTCGTTGGTTTTAATGTCATGTTTATGTTGTCAGTTGTTGTTGTTCATTACCCCTAATGTGTTTAATTTTTCCAATTAAATTGATAATAATTTTGCAAGTTAGACAACGGTTTTTATTTTTTACTCAAAAATGGCGCATCGAAGGAAAACAATTCAAGAGAGATCGTTTGTTTTAAATTGAACGGGGAATTCAAAAATAATGTTTATCTAAAAATATCGAAGTTAATACCTGTACGCACGCCACTGTTAAAGATAAAAATCATTTTTGCATTGAAAAATATGCAACTACGTACTAAATAGCAGTGAAATATCTGAAGCGGTTCTAAAATATTAATTAATTTCCATTGCTTTCCTTAAAACTTCAACACCCCGAATCTTTTTAAGTAAACATTTTTGGACCATAGTTTATAAAGCAAACTAACATTATTTTTTTATGTAGATTCTCACCCTTAAATATTCTCATATCATTAAGGAACACCCTGTATATTATATATTATACATATTATATAATTTAAACCCTGAACCGAAAAGTATAAACAACGGGAAAACACTAAAAACAGTAGTCACATGAGTGGTGTTGCCACATATTGCCATTTCCCTGCTATGCTACGACAAACATTTTAAGCATTATTTGTTACATTGGGTTGTAACATGGGCCAAACCAAAGGCTAAACCAAAACCTAATGCCTAAGTCAGATCCTAGACCAAGACCACAAACAAAGCTTAAGCCAAAACCTAAGCCCAAGCCAAACCCTTTCGGTTTCTTTTGTTGCTTGGGCTTTCTTTTATTTCAAGAAGTCATTTTTCATCGTGGATGCGGACCAATCTGGCAACACCGCTGAGTTTATATGGTGAAATGCAATGGGAATGTGGTTTTATTCTATTTGTATGTGAACATAGTGGTTTAAACGCAACAATTTTTGGTTTAAGCTGCAGAATAGATGCTCCTGCTTGCTGGAAGATACAAACATCATCATTTCTCTGAGGGTCTCAGGTTTACCGGTACCTAAGTAAATTTAATAAGTTTTATTAAACTCTTCCGAACACCAAATTTGGCCTGTTTCCATAGAAAACTGACAATCTCGTCTTTAAGCTGCACGATCATCATACATCCCCAAAAATAATCTAAATTCATCTTTAGAGGCAATCACATTCCATTCGAGTATCCAGTTTAGCCGTGCACTGCACCAAGTCTGTCGATCATTTCGGTGCCTAAGAGTAAGAGGTAGGACAAATTGAGGACGGTAAGAAGTCTAAAACTGTTGATCGGGCTATAAACAATTCGCATTGAAATAGGCTTTCCATGCTCTCCAAAACGTTGTTCCGCAATTGACTGGGTGTTTTTTTTCTATGTCACTAAGTATATGTAAAGGCAGGGGTATTACGTATATTGAAAAGTGACATTATGTCGTTTTTTAACATTATATAGGTTTCTTGTGACATTACGTAGGTTTTCTTATGTCAACTTAAGACTAGCTGTTGTACAATTCTTGTTTACTCGTTCCGTAGCAGTACTTGTTGCCTAAACGACATCATGCTTCAGCTATCAAAGTTTGGCTCTGATGTGATGTAACCTCTGCTTCAGAGGTGACATTATTGGAGGTCTAAGCTGTAAGTTGTATACTAAGTCTGGGAGGAAACGGCTGTGCATCTGGGCATAGTGAGAATTCCATTGGTTTCTTGTCTCAAATACACTTACTTGAAATGTATGCAGAGCACATCCGCTTTTTCTTATTCAAAATAGAAATTACATATGCAAATTTTGACGAGTTTCAAAAAAGAGAGAAAAAAGCCCTGGTTGGAGAAGTATATTAAAACTAACAGATGAGAAAATGGTCAGGAATATTTATGAAACGTACAAAAGTTATTACATTTCAAATTAATGATATAGAAATTTATTTATATACCATGATTTTATGTGATGTGGCTTAATTAGACACAACGCGGGTGCGGTGCTAATTTCCCGTAATGCTTCTCAATGTTTTTAAAAACGCAAAAAAAACGGGGAAAATCGCAATGTATAACTTTGAGCACAACACCAATAACTCGTCTGGTACAGCTAATAGATATATTGGACAGCATATTCAGTAATAATTTTCTCACATAGCAAACATCACTGATTTTATAAACACGCAGACGAATACACACAATTATTATCCAGATGTGATCTTGCTACTCAACTACACATCTTCTCAGAGTGTACTCTTCAGACTGCAGGCATTCTGCAACCAACAAAGCATGATGGGGAACTGATTTGCAGTTTGCAGAATGGTCATTGAGCGTGTCGTGTCGTTGAGTCATTTGTCATTCTTCCATAGATGGACGTTCACAGCACTCAACCCCGGAATGTACTATTTACATACTTGGAACTATTTAGGCAGCAAGTTGACATTTTGTCGCTTTTTTGACGTTTTTTAGCCCAGCGAATTTTCTTTTCCCTTCTCTTGGCTTCCTCTCACTCAATGAGCGTGCAGCTTAATCCTGTAAGAAAGCGCATAGCCTTTTGCAATTTATCATAAAATATATCGTACAGAAATCGGGTAGGTAGCGTAACATGTACGAAAATGTCGTTCGGATCCAATTGAGGTTAGTCGATTGATCCAACTAACAATTCAATTTTTTAATGATCCCTTTTGTTTCCTGCACGCCACGGTAAACTACCATTGACGTCGTCATGGATGAAAATAATCGATATTGTGTGGGGTGTATTCGGTCTGATATTATATTTAGACATAACAATCTAAAGGTATGTGTTTTCAACCCTCACTGATATCACTGTGACGTGGTACATGAATGGCAAAGAATTAAAGATTAATACCCCTTGGGGTTATTTTCGTCACTAAAGGTAGAATAGTTAAAGGGTGGGAGTGGATAAGTGATTCACTTGTTATTTGTAGTATGATCTATTATTAGAGTATTGTCCAGTAAATATGCATACGTCTAGAGTTCTAGAGTATAGGTTTGTTCCTACAGTGGTTGGTTACTTTTCGGTGATTATGCCTGGGATCCGGCTATGTTAATTCCATCTATACAGGGTGGCCCATCCATGTGTGGACGGAATATTACTTATAAACAAATACATTTTGGGAAAATCTATTTATTGCATGTTATACATAAAATTTGAGGGCACATTTCAAATATATTGGCAATTATACAGGGTGTCCCAATTTTGACCTACATATCAAAGTTTAGATTTATTAATTGGAATGCCTCAAATTTTATTACATATTTGGATAAACCGATTCAAAAGAAGATTTATATAACATACTATGGGGTTTTGGTAATTAGCTACTGAGATGTAAGGTGTTTTGTCGAGAAAAACCGACCGTTTCGGCAACCCCTCAATCCGCCATTTTTAAATTTGGACGCACATGCAGAGACTGCAGGGGCAGCAGCGGTGGCCGCAGTAGTAGACTCTTCGGTCTCCTGATCAGTCGCCGGGCGCTGTGCGGGTTCGAATCCCGTCCCAGGAGAAATTTTTCTCTTGGCTCTGGATGTTGTGATTGTCCGTAGGTGGTAGACGATCTCTGACTGTCGAACGCGGAGGTCCCCTGTACCTCCTATAGCTCCACGGTACCCAATGGGGGTTTAGGCCTTAGGCCTTCGTGGTAGTTGGAGTATAAAAAAAAAGTTCTGCAAATCAGAACTCCACGCACTAACGCCCCTTGGTACGTGTCAAATGAGACCATTCACAGAGATCTTGACATCCCATATCTAAGGGATTATGTAAAACAACAGGCGCAGCGGCGTTATAATCAAGCCGAATCGCACAGCAACCCTCTGTTGCGTGATTCAGTAGACTACACAGTCGAGCAAGTTAGCAAACATTCCAGGCCGCGCCTCGCACTGTGATCAAAATTAAATTGTAAATTGTAAAGTAGTCAAAGCATTAATGCTTAAGCTATTTCAAATAATTTACTTCTTTTCTTTGTTCTATTTCTTCCTTTCTTTTCTTCTTTCCCTTTTACCCTTAAACATGTTTGGTATCTGGGTAGCCAGACCTGACAGACTAACAGACCGACGAGACTTTTAACTAAGAGCAAAGGTCCACCGGACCGGTCTGACGAATAATGTCGAATAGTATACGTTTCACCACAAAGTTAACTTCGCATTTAGAGGTGAGACTGCTGGACGAAGGCGAGACTTCCGCACTTTTTCTTCCAATAATGACTTTATCAGTGTTCAGGAATACAGTTCCCTGAAATGTAATAGACCTTCGCTCACTTTCTATCTATTCCCTCATTGTAATAATTGAATCCATTTCTCATGTTTGGAGCAAGTCTGCAGTGCTGCTCTGACTACAATATCCGTACGCGATGAGGCTTAGAAGGTAGCTGTTGCAAGAGGCAATGACACTTGCTCACCACATAGCCTCAAGGAGTTTTCTCATCGTCAAGCGATTGATGGTCTAGATAAGTTAAAAGGTTGCATATGAGTTCTGGCCAATTCTGGATAAAGCTTTAACTTCCAGATCTCTCTCTCTCAATCTCTCGTTCTCACTCTTTTGGAAGACAATGTTTTCTCTTTGTCCTTCTCTCTCCAACGGTTCGCTGATTTTAGCACGATGACTCACTTCCGACAAATCTTTTTAATGTCATAATGAGATCCGAACCGTCAAGTCATGTCAGTCAAGTCATCGTTGGTTGTCAGAGCGGTCCGTGGGACCTTTGCTCTTGAGTCACAGTGTCAGTTTGTAAGTCTGTCAGGTCTGGTAACCCAGAAACCAGACAATTTTAAGGAAAAAAGGGGAAGGAAAGGAGAGAAGGAAGAACGAGAGCAAAGGGGAAGAAGAGAATCTTTTAGGATAGGCAGCGTTTAGGCATTGTTAAAATCACTTCACAGATTTTGATATGGTCTAAAAATATTTGATTTTTTCTAAAGATTATGTAAAAATGCTCCAATTTTGGTTGTTCTAAGTTCACGAGTTAATTTTGATTACAGTGCGAGCCGCGGCCTTTTGTGCTTGCGAACTTGCTCGACTGTGTGGTCCACTGACTCACGCAACAGAGGGTTGCTGTGCGATTCCGCTAGGCTATAGCGCCGCTGCGCCTGTTGCTTAATGTAGTCCTTTAGGTAAGGGACATCGAGGTCTCTATGTAGAGTTTCGTTAGAGACATACCATGGGGCATCAGCAATAGTGCGCAACGTCCTGCTTTGCAGAACCTGCAGATTTCGCACGTGTGTTTTAGCAATAAAACACCAAGCCGCACATGCGTAAGTCATTGCTGGTCTTATGACCACCTTATAGAGTCGAATCTTGTTAATCAAACTTAATTTTGACCGTTTACATAATAATGGGTAAAGCTGCCGAAACGTAATTTGGAATTTAGTTTTTAGCGCTTCCATATGGTTCCGCCAAGTCATCCCTTTGTCCAGAATGACACCGAGATACTTAGCGGAGGATTCCCATGGTATACGAAGTCCATTCATTGAAACTTCAGACGGAACGCCGCGACGTCTTTTTGTACAGTTGATTGCCTGCGTTTTCGAATGGTTTATTTTAATTAGCCACCGATCCGCCCAATCTAATACTTCCTCCACCGCACTTTGCAGCCTGTCATGGACTAGGTCACCAGACCACGACTGAGCCACCAATGCAGTATCGTCAGCATAGAGATAGACTTCACAGTTGCTGGGACTAGGGACGTCATGGATGTACAGTGAGTAAAGGATAGGTCCAAGGACCGAACCCTGAGGGACGCCGGCTGTAATCAGCCGTGTTGTCGACAGGACATTGTCAATTTTGATCCGAAATTTCCTACCTTCAAGGAAGGATTTCAGTAGTTTTAGAAGCCAAAAAGGGAAGCCCTTTTGGATTAGTTTATACAAGAGGCCCGCGTGCCACACCTTGTAGCTCCGTACTATGTTCAGACCGAAAACCAAATTGCACGTCAGGAATCACGTGGTGATCTGACGAGAAATTCTCAAGGTGACGTAGAATCCCCTTTCCGGCGAGCTTAGACGCAGCTGACAGCAGGCTAATGGGACGATTATCCTGGGGAAATATCGAACCCACCTTCTTTGGAATCATTATAACTTCAGCGGTCTTCCACGCGGATGGGAAGTACTGGATGCTTAGCATGGCATTGACTATTGCCACGAGATAAGTTAAGGACTTCCGCGAAAGCAGCTTCAGCGCCTTATTAGTGATTTGATTCTCCCCAGGTGCTTTACGCACTTTAAGGTCTTTAATATGACCTTGAATCTCTGCTGGTGTGCAATGCGGGATCTCAGGACATGCAAATTAGTAATACAGTTTGTTTAGACAATAAAATTCTGTTTGTCTCTGTCTAACATATCAGAAACTTCATTAAATATATTCACAAATTGCTGTCGTTTGTCTTTACTACAGACTAAAATGATGACGTAATCGTCATCTTTCGTGATTTCGACTATATAATTGTATAATTTTCCTCAAACAATTTGATGCCTTCCTATTTCTCCGTCCCATTCTCTTTTTGACTGTGTTTATTCGTTCTTGGGTTCCTAAACTTACTCTCACTCAAGAGCTAAGTTCCCAGGGACCGGCAATTCTGTGAACCAATCGGATGACCTACGATGATTTATCATCATTATCATTATCGGCAATGCTCCCTTTACTAAAGATACTACAGACTAAAATGATGACGTAATCGTCATCTATCGTGATTTCGACTATATAATTGTATAATTTTCCTCAAACAATTTGATGCCTTCCTATTTCTCCGTCCCATTCTCTTTTTGACTGTGTTTATTCGTTCTTGGGTTCCTAAAATTACTCTCACTCAAGAGCTAATTTCCCAGGGACCGGCAATTCTGTCAACCAATCGGATGACCTACGACGATTTATCATCATTATCATTATCGGCAATGCTCCCTTTACTAAATTCGATTAGCATCAAAGAACGTTTTACTTCCCATTGCATCACGAGTTGCGGCGTAATGTATTACGATTAGTGGGCAACTCAGAAATATAAAAGTTTTCCTATTCAACCGGATGTATGAGTCCATTATCTTCTTTAGATTCCGTGTGAAAACATATGCAGGGTGTCCTCAAAGCTGGAACTTTCCTTTACACGGCGTATAGATTTTGGAAAACTAATTTTTTCTAGTGACATACACACCATGTACGATGCGCATTAGTAGGCAATCCAGGCGCTGGCCTTTACACATCGGTTCTAAAAAATAAATAAAAAATGGCACAGCAATATCGGAGCTATCCATATTATTTTAATTTACGGTTCGTGTCTTCGATATGCTACCGATGCTTTGCGTGCGCATGCAGATCGTTTATCAAGATCCTTCGTAATTTCCATTTTTTGTCTGGGGCGAAATGAATTGTTTAGTGTATAAACCTGGGGTGAACATGGTTGACGAACTACGTGTGGTAATTTAGCAATCTACTGCATTCAGTCGGGAAAGGCAGTACATTCTAAAAGCCTTCACCGATATTTGGCAAAGTCGAACTCTTACATGTGTATTAGAACCTATCGCAGACAACTATGAGCAACACCTATAAGTGGCAGAGCTATACTTCATCTTGGTTTCAATGGAGGGTGAGTGGTTTTTGTTTTTTTGCACATTACCTTTGTTGTTACAAACGTAGTTGCTTCTAATAAGGAAAGTACCAACTTTCAGGACACCCTGTATACATGCTGTTGAATTTTTTCGACGAACAAGCGAAAAATAAAAATGTATAATAAGAATACGTCCTAAAATGCTCTGGGATTTTCTTGGTCGATGTTTTAATAATATTTAAGAACAGTGGCAACATTATATTTTTCATTTTTCCATATTGCTTTCCGGAGTCGTAAATGACATATTTTGCACCTTATCAAATATTGTACGGCTTATATCGCGAAAATAATCAACTTTAGGAGAAAATTTCTAAATCACCTTTTTTGTTCGCAATATCCCAAAAAAAATATTTTTTGGAAATTGTTTAAAACGATTAATATAAATAATGTATTAAAATTTGTTCATGGAAACATGCAGATATCGTCAAAAGCGGACCTTCTAAATAAGAGTATGCAAAAAGTCCGAATCTAGAAGCATTCTAGCAGCAGAACTGTTCAGATGCTGTGCCGTTGATAAATATTTACTCTCGTTCCTTTGCCTTAATTAATTTATCCCTGTTAATTAACAATAACTAAATGATTCACATCGTAACAGTATTTCTGCCTTGCACCCACCACGAATAGCTATTTTAACATCTTTTCCAGAGAAGAAAACGTACGTCGATGTATTGGTTTGTCACTTTGGAAGGCAATGGCAGTCAAATTAGCCAAAAGTTTGCATTAAGACTTTTGATGACAAACATTGCAATGTAAACATATAGGTTGGCTCCTTCAAATCTATGTGAATTTGTTGCTCCTGCCCGTATACAGGAGCGGCTTTACAGCTTTATCAAATGAAAATTTGCTCGGCTGCATTAGTGTTTCTCAAAGCTAATGCCTTTCTAATACCTGAAGAGTAGGGGGGGTCGCTTTGGTGGTCGTCCTCGACTCGCCCAGTGGGGAGGTCATGACATCCCTGGATTCACCCTTTATAGACAGCCCAAGTCGTGACGTCACAGTTGTGGGCGGAGCCGAAATTGACTCCAAACTAATTCGTTTGCAACGGTAAATTGCCATAAGGAATTTTTCGTTTTATATTTTTTGTGCTTCTATAACAAAATAATCATTGTAGTGTGGATATTTCATTAAAGCAACGTATTGGTTAAGTGAAGTGCATACATTTTTGGACAGGTTGGTCAGTTTTATGCAATAATTGTGCTTGAAAAAAAAAGTTTGAAGGTTATGATTTTTGTTTTGTTATTATTATATTGTGTTTTAATTTCCAGGTATTTTGAGCAAAATGGCTTCAAAACATGTTTTAAAACTGTCTTCTATTAATGGTTTCTTGTATAATGACAACAGGATAATAAAAAAGGGAGAAAATGGGTTAGAATCCAACCATGTCAAGAAAATGCAGTTTGACTCTAATTTAATGATAATAGGAGGGGAAATATTAGCCAGTATGAAAAATAAAAGCTATAATGTAGTAATAGGTATGATTATCTTATCTACTTATTATACCGAGAACTGATTTTTTCTTGTAGAGTTGGAAAAGTGTGGCGATATTCAATCGGCAAGATGTAAGTAATTGTCCAAAAGGAATAAAATGTCATCACATTGCAGCTTTGGCAGTTTTTCGGCATTACAATATCTCAGTAACAGATAAAGCTTGTTTACGGAATGCCCCAGCTAAACCTAAGTCTGAGCCGGTACAATCTGCTGAAGAACTTTATCCGCCAAAGCCATATAAAGCTCTTGAACATCAAGTACCAGTAAAATCAATTGAAAGATTGAGGGAGAAGCTAGGTAGCTTTGGAAATACTGTGGGATTTACCTGGTCGTTGAACAAGGGATCTGAAAATCCTGTGAATAATTTCCCTATGATTGAAGAAATTATTTCTTCCAAGGAGTTTTTGGAAGCCACAGATAAAAGTCCATATCTTCAAAGAAAAATGTGCCATGGATGATAACTCAATACTTGACATTGCTGCTGCCACTACTGGTCAAGCTTCAAATGAAAAGTGGTATCTTGCCAGAAAATTTCGTTTGACTGCAAGTAGTTTTGGATTGATAATTTCTGCATGCGTAAAATAGAGGTTCCCAGATAGTTTGTTCAAAACACTTTTAGGTGTTTATATATATATATATATATATATATTGTTTTAAATTTTCGTCATATATGGATGTAATGTCAACACAAATCCTTTACTTTTATGTTTTGCTTTGATAGTTATTTTTTATGCACAGTCAATAAAAGTTAGATAAGCAGTAATGAGATAATAAGAAAGACAGAGAGCTAATTCATTCTTACTGTTTCATGAAAGAAGTCGACTGCATAATTTCTTTCCATCTTAATTTATTCCCTGCAGAGTTTGCATTTTTTCCCCAATACTGAATTATTGTTCATTTTGTAATATTTCTTTTATTTTATATATTGCCACCACAACCCATCAAAACAATTTTTTTCCCAGGTGAATATAATCTGGACGGCATTAAAGCAATCTAATGAGGCAGAACTCATGAAAAAGATGCATTAGATTATTTGAAACAACATTATAATTTAAATATTCAATCAACAGGAGTATGGTTTACAAATTCAGGACTCCTTGGAGCTAGTCCTGATGGGTTAATTGATGAAGAAGATGCCATTGTGGAAGTGAAATGTCCATATTCCTTTAGAAATGATAATTTAACAGACAAATTATGTAACCTAACAAATTACATTATTTATTATGATGATGAAGGAAATTTGTTACTAAATAAAAGTCACAATTATTATCATCAAATTCAAGGTTTTCTACATATTTTAAAAAAGAAAAAATGTTACCTCTATATTTGGACATTAAATGGCGCAATTGTTGCAAATGTAGATTATGATGAGTTATAGAAGGAAAATATTTTTCTTTCAGAAAATTTCTACATAGAACATTATTTACCAAAATTGTTACGAAATTAAATAAATATGTTTTGAATAAATACGACTTTTATTTACTGATGTATATGTAATCAACAGTGGAAGCACAAAACTCAAAGCAAGCAGTCAAGAGTATGGTGCTCCTGCTACACATTTAAATAAAATATAATTATACAATAGAAGTTTCTACATGAAATTAGCTAAAGTGTGATCATTTTTACCTGATAACATTTGAATCTGTTATAACTTTTGCTAATAAAAGTATTAATTTGAGTCGAAAAATAAATTCTAATCACTTAATGACTAACCAATGTTTTTTTATCCAAACTATAAACTTTAATAGTGAGACAGTTTTCGCAGATTGAAATGTTATCGCACAAAAATCATAACTGTTCATAGAAAAACTCTATATAAACTAAAAATAAAACCAAATGTTCTACTATAACAGTTTAACAATATTCTTCAACTTCTTTAATTAGTGGATATTGAAAGTTTGTCAAAGCTGCACACAGTTGAAAAATAACTGAAATTTGGGATATATAATAAGGTGGAACCTGCTGCAAAATATTATAACATTTTATTCTTCTGATGGGTCTTTCTACATGAATTCTGGCTTTTGCAATTTGCTGTGTGTGCTTCATATACCTGCGACTCTGTGAACTGGGGTGTAGTTAAAAAGGGTGGAATATTGAGCGACACCCCAGCAGGAAGAAGGTCTTTAATTAAAAAACCTTTGTCTGCTAGAATCATATCTCCAGGAACCATTTTATTTAAAACATTGCTCTGTTCAACAATCTTCTTGTCGGATATCGACCCTGGATAAGCTTTGCTAACAAATGTTATATATAATGTGTATAGGCTGACCAGTCATAAGCTGACTGGCCAACTCTCCTATGTTTAGTATTTTGTAATAGGTTTATCACCCCTGACTGGAGTTACAAAGTTTGGTCATCATCAAGCAAAGCCAAGGACGGCAAAATACCTTTGAAGAACGATAAATTGCGATCATCCTGCTCAATTTTCTTCGGTTTTATCTGATAGTCAATGTAGGACATCATTTTGGCATCCATTTCATTAAAATTTCTTTTGGCTGGTGCTCTGCATTTTGGCGGGGAGGGGTAGATTTTGTTTGTCCTCTTGACTGTCATTGTCAAGTTGTGTCATTGTAGTCACACTGTCATCTTCGTTTGCAGGTTCATTCGATGTCGTGGTGTCATCTTCAGTGTGTTGTTCAGTTTGTTTAGCAGAGACGCTTTCGTGCGTTTCACCAGCAGCAACTACTTTTTTCAAAAACAGCATCTGATTATGGTATTTTGTAGGGCTTCGTGTTTGAGACAGCGGAACCAGACGTCTTGCAATTCTTTTTATCTTTTAGTGTTCTCACTTAGGCATCTCTCATCTGTCTCCACTTTTTCATAACAAGTTTTCCTAAAACAAGTAATAAAACAGTCAATGTTATTTTCAGGTATGCAGCATCCGGGTGTTCATTTAAAGATCTTCATTACACCTATCGCGTTGGTGTATCGACTGTTAGCAACATTATTAAAGAAGTTTCAAGATGCATATGGAACAATTTAAGTGAAAAATTTATGCGACTTCCTACATCAGTCGACGAATGGGAACAGATAGCAAGTGAATTTAACAAAAAAGCTAATTTTCCCCACTGACTCGGAGCTGCCGACGGAAAACATATCCCACTTAAAAAACCACTAAATAGCGGTTCACTGTATATCAATTACAAGGATTTTTTTACATCATATTATTAGCGACCGTAGACTCCGACTATCGCTTTGTATACGTCGTTGTCGGATCTTATGGAAAAGAATGCGATTCATGAATATTCAAGGAGACAACATTTTGGAAAATGATGCTCAAATACCTGCACCATGCCCATTAACAAGAGACTCAGAAACGACAGTTTCATATGTGGTCATTGGAGACAAAGGTTTCGGATTACACGAAAATTTACTAAGGCCGTTTGGCGGGACGCATCTGGACAAAAATAAGCGAATATTCAACTATCGTTTGACTAGAGCTAGGAGATACGTTGAATGTGCCTTCGGTATCTTAGCTAATAAGTGGAGAATATTCCATCGGCCTCTAGACATCGATAATACAACGGCTGTATGGACTGTTAAGGCATGTACTATTACTACTACACAACTTTATAAGGGACAAAGAGGGCTCAAACAGTGATAATAACGTATCTCAAGAATTTAGTTACGAAAACCTACCCCATGAAGTAAGAACACGAGGTGTTAATACTGCCAATTTAGTTCGAACAGAATTCGTGAACTATTTCATGTCCGAAGCTGGTTCAGTTCCATGACAGGAACTTCAATATAATTAAATAATAAAACAGACACTTACCGAACTCTTGTCTTTGTCTTTGTTCCATAGCCTCAAAATCCTCCATTAGAATAACGCATATTTCGCGCCAACCTGCAATACTTGCAGTATTGTCTTTGTATTTATCCAGCGTCTTGTCCCAAATTACTGGCCTATCTTCCACCAAAGTAATTAAAATTTCCTGGTCTATTAACTTTTCCCACCCCTTGGTTGACATGGTTGATCAGTGATTATAATAATTATTACACACAATGCACGCGCGCGTTCTCTATGAATGTACAATAGAAAATGCGACTCAAAACCTGTCGTATCACTCCCCCTCCTACACCTCGCACAGACCGCCCTCCACGCACACAGTATCTATCCGTTGAAATTCTACGTATCCGTATATTTTTACTGTTCCGTCGTCCAGTATTCGATGACAAAACGGAATGTCATATTTTAACGGAACAGTATTTTTTACTGTATACAGTTGTAACGGTTTCACCGTCCGATCGTATTTATTAAATCACTTCTCGATTATCATTTCATTAATCCCATCTCTAGCTTTTTTACTTGGAAAAATTTCCGCTTGGAGCGCGCTTGATGCCGAGTTCCTGATCTGCGATCTTCCTCGCGCTTCTTTTTCACTTGAGCAGCCGATATAGCAAGAGCTAAGAATTTTGTTCTCTGCAGCATGAGGTCAAATAGCACCATGTGCTAGAATTTTGTAGAATGTGTGTCCGAATAGGACAAAATGATTGGGGCCACCCCCTTTCTCTTTCCCTTTCCCTTTGCATTTGTCTTTGACTTTTGCCTTTGTCTTTGACTTTGCTTTTGCCTTTGCTTGGCCTATCACTTCACCCATGCATGTGCCTTGGCAGCGCTATCACCTTTAAGTTCAACTTCGCCTACAACTGGTTTTGAAGCCACTATATGTGAGGTCACCCCTCATAACTGGGACCTCCACTTCAAGCACCTGGCCATCCTCGCTTCAGTCCAGTCAAAATGGACCAGCGAAAGATAAGTGTATAGTTTTATAGCAGCGCCAAAGATTTAAAACTTATTTTGTTCTTTAAAACTTTAAAATTGTAATGTAATGAAAATGCTTTTTTTGTTAAATAAAATCTGTTAAATTTTTGTGTTCTGTTTGTTCTTCTATCCTCTAGCCATGCCATGGTCGACACACAGCTGCACGCCTGTAGATGTCTTCATGCCACCGACTGAGCTACCGGAAGCTAATGGTAACCCCCTTTCTGTGATTGTGCAGAAAAGTTGGAATCTTCATTGCATTCCATCTTTTCTGGACTTTTTTGCGGAAAGGAAGCGTTACAAAAATTGGCACCCGCAACGTGGGGCATCGATTGGTGTTTGGCTTTGTCGACAAGTGGTTTGCTAGTGGAAGATTGGCAGACAGAACATAGTTTTCAAAATTCTTTACAATTTTTGGCAGCATTTCTATTTTTAATTGCTTTTGGTACTCAAATTTCTAATTCTTGAATCATCCTTACTTTTTACTTAATGTTTAAAATTTTTATCAAAAGATTAAAATTTTTCCACCTGTTTATTTCATAGGCGTACTATGCTTTATTAACTTTTAAAATTGTCTTGTTTATTAGTCAGCGAGATCATTGCCAGAATTTTTTTTTTCACATACTACTATAGTTTTTATTTACTGCTGGGGACAGTTATAACTTTTTTCTCATTGTACTTTTGAGATTGATGATATTTTGATAATTTTTTGTTGAATATTGATAGTCTGGGGACTTTAGGTTTCCCAGCATTTTGTCGAATATCATCAAACTTTTGATTGAGGTTGTGACTATTGTTGTTGATAGTTTATATATTCTTATATGCTTTTCATTTTTGATCACTAACCTCTTAGTTTTTGAAAGTATTTCTTCATGTGCAGTTTTTTGATTTCTTGAGACTTTTCATGTATGCATATATAGCCTAATTGTTGGATCTCTGGTGTACTGATATAGCTCTCACGATGTTTGGTACGTAGGAAATTTACTTTCAAAATTATGTTTGCCTTCCCCAAATGTTTTTACTTTTTGAATTTTTGACTGTACTTGAACTTTTGATCATTTGTTTTCATTCTGATGGCAATAATCTACTGACTAGAGTTATCTGGAGTAAATCATTTTGCGATTTATCCATTTGTCTGAATTGTATGAAATTGATATTCATAATTTTTCGTATATTTTGGCGGTTTACTTTTTTCAAGTATTGACACTTGGACATGCGTTGATACTTACCTTTCTTTTTTTTTCAAGAAACAAATTATGTTTTTCTTGACTATATTTTTTTTTGCTACTTTTCAATGGGGGGGGGGTGACTCCTAAATCATTTTTACCTATACAAAGACACACATACTCATTCATGATAATTAAATTTCAACTTGTTGTTGAAATAGTATACGTTCCTCAGTAACTATTGTAGTAATTTTGTCTCTTGTTTGGAGCATAAGTTTTCATAATTTTTATGGTTTTATAGTTTTATCTGGCATATTCTTTGGGGGAAATTAGAACATTAGTGTCTGATTTTCCATTGGATTAACAGGACTTGAACGTCTCTGTACTTGTTTAATGTATGTCAGATATAAAATATTTTTTTTAAGATTTGGCTGCTCCTGTTTTTGTATTGAAACTTTTTGTTTGTATTGTTAGTTTTTTATAGTGTTTTGGATCCTTGTCATTTATTGACGTATTCAGGTTTTTTTCTTTAATTTTTTTTCTTTCAAGTGTTTCTTTGAGGTTTATTTCTCAATCATGGTTCAGTCTAGACTAAGCCCAAATGACTTATTAAGTCATGAACTCCACTACGAGATTCATATCAGAGGTTTGGAAGTCCCTAATACCGTGGAGGATAAACGTAAAGTTTTACGTGGCTTATTAGCACAAGAATGTCAAGGGCGTAGTTTCTCAGAACCGTCTGTAACTATTCCTTTTGATGAGGATGAGACTGAGATAAGACTCTCATTCAATAAACTCGCTGAGATGATCTCTAGATTTACTGGTGCATTTGATTCAGTTGAACATCGCAGAATTTGTGTGCGCTTATTGCATCTATCTGGTAGGATAGATCGAATGTCTCCTACTTGTGATGAGGAGATAAGAACAAAATCTAGATTAAAGACACAACTTGTTGTGCGTGAATCTGATCTTTTAGAGAAGCTTGAGATGCCATCTGCTCAATCATCTCCTCCATCAGTTTCATCTCGTCCTATTCCATTGGCATCAAATCCGCCTGTGACTGTTGCTAATCCTCAAGTATTTACTCCAGTACATACACAGCCACTCTCTCCTATAAATTTTGCTCCACATAAAAGATACCAGTTTTCAAATGGGGAATCAAAAAATTTTCTGGAAATAGCTCAGTTATTGAATTTCTAGAAATTGTCGAATCTCTAATGTCTTCCCGTGGTTGCAATGAGATGGATCTCTTTGCATCTGCAGGTGATCTCTTTGAAGATGTAGCCTGGACATGGTGGCATAATGGCCATCTAAGAAATAGCTTTCATGATTGGCAGGACTTGATTAAACAACTCAAGGATGCTTTTCTACGTGACAATTATGATATGAACCTAATTGATGAGATTCGCAGATGCAAACAAGGTCAGCATGAACATGTTACGATCTTCATTTCGTTCATGGAATCTCAATTCAATAGATTAACCTACAATACGTTTACAGAAAAGGACATGGTCAATATTGTCCGTAGAAATTTATTGCCTGACTTCATAAAGTCACTTGCTCTTCATGAAATTTCCACTTTTCCTGAACTAACATCACTTTGTAGGAAATTAGAGGATTCCTTCTTGACTTGTCAACCCCACAATAGACTTTCCACTTCCAGCTTGGTTACTTCTAATAGTACTCCATCATCTCACAGAAAAGCTCCTGTATGTTGGAACTGCGAGAAACTAGGACATTCTGTTCGAGATTGTAGAACTCCTAAGGCTGTTTATTGCTATACCTGTGGTATGAAAAATGTCACGCGCTCTAATTGTCCTTCCTGTTCAAAAAACGTGAGGCAAGAAGTTTCCAATCCGACTCCCGGAACTTCTTTCGCCCAGACTCGAGGAGTCATAGACGTAAAGGGCAAAGCAACTCCAGGTCTAATTCTGAAGTCCAACAAATAGCCAAGTTAAGACAACCTTCAGCAATTAATCCCGATTTTGACATTAATCATTCACAACTTGCAGGTATGCCATCAAATGATCATTCAGAACCATTTATTCAAAAACCAAATGACAATCGTCCACATCTTTCAATATCTATTGGTGATGAAAACATTTTAGCTTTGCTTGATACTGGAAGCAATGCCAACATTCTAGGTTCATCTGGCTTATACTTATTACGTAAATTAAATCTCAACATAGATTGCAGTAGTACCTTGCAATTAACAACTGCTGATGGCCAGATGCAAAATACTTTAGGTTTTGTTTTGCTACCAGTAGGTTTTAATGGCAAAGTTCATGTCATTAAATTCATAATAGTTCCTTCCATTACACACACATTACTTTTAGGCATGGATTTCATCCTAAAATTCAATTTCAACCTTGATTTTCATACTTTTTCATATCAATCTTGTGCTGTGAATTGTATTCAAGGCATGGAGAAGCTATCTAATATGGAAAAGGAACAATTATTTGAAATTGTTGAACTTTTTAATAGCATTGCACCTACTGACAGTATTGGTTGTACACATTTATATACACATCACATTGACACAGGTGATGCAAAGCCCATCAGGCAAAGACAATATCCTCTTTCTCATGTAATGGAAAAAGCCCTTATTGAGCAAGTTGATGAAATGTTGGACATGGGTATTATAGAACCTTGCAGCAGTGCCTGGTGTTCAGCGCTCTGGCTGGTTTCCAAGAAAGACGGTTCATATAGAGTTTGTTTTGATGGTAGAAAACTAAATTCAGTAACAATTCCTGACGCGTATCCTCCTCCTTTAATAGACTCTGTAATTTCTAAAATCAGAGATGCCAGATATCTATCATCCATTGATTTAAAATCAGCATTCTTCCAGATTCCACTTGATGAAGAATCTAAATTAAAAACAGCTTTCATAGTTCGTGGTAAAGGAATGTATTGCTTTCGAAGACTTCCTTTTGGCCTTTCTAATAGTTCAAGTGCAATGTGTCGATTATTAGACATGGTTATCGGTCCTGATCTGGAACCATATGTTTTTTATTATCTGGATGATATAATTGTGGCAACTCCTGATTTTGAAACTCACCTAAGGATACTGAAAGAAGTTTATAATCGATTGAAAGATGCTAACTTGACTGTAAATTTTGATAAATGTCATTTTGCTCGCTCATCTTTGACTTTCTTAGGCTATGTTGTTGATGAGAAAGGACTTAGAACAAACCCCGAAAAAGTATCTGCACTCTTATCATATCCTCAACCAATTAATACTACTCAGATTCGAAGGTTGATTGGAATGTTTGGCTATTATCGTCGTTTCCATAACAATTTTAGTGGTGTATGTTCTCCAATTTCAGACTTGCTTAAAAATCGGAAGAAGGGTGAACCTATCACTTGGACTCCTGATGCTGACAATGCTTTTAAGGAAATTAAGAATTTGCTAACCAGCGCTCCAATTCTTGCTAGTCCAGACTTCTCCAAGCCCTTCTATATATGTTGTGACAGCTCAAATACTGGTGTGGGAGGCTCACTTTATCAAGAAGAAAATGGTTTGGAACATCCCATAGCTTATTTCAGTAAATCTCTCAACAAGTGCCAAAGAAAATATTCTACAACTGAAAAAGAACTCCTTGCAGTCATTCTTAGTATTGAACATTTCCGTTGTTACATAGAGCACACACATTGTTTTGTTATTTCTGATCATTCAAGTTTGCAGTGGTTGAGATCTCAAAAAACACCTTCACCTAGACTATGCACTTATGATTTTAAAATTATTCATCGTAAAGGCAAAGATATACCTGTAGCAGATGCTCTTTCGCGTTTGCATGAAAATGAGGTTAATGTGTCAGTTTTAGATCTTGCGGAATTATCTCCTGACAAGTGGTATCGTAAAATGATACGTAAGGTTGAAAACAACCCTGAATTGTATCCATCTTTTAAAGTAGAAAATAATATTCTATATAAACATATTCTTTCTGATAATCCACTTGCAGAAACTTATACTGACTGGAAAATCGTTGTTCCAGCTCCAAATAGATCTAAATTGCTCAAAATGTATCATGATGATCCTACTTCTGGTCATTTAGGAGTATTTAAAACACTATCTCGCATATCAGCTATTTATTATTGGCCTAAAATGAAGCAATCTGTTCAGTTCTATGTACACTCATGCAACGTTTGCTCACAATGTAAACCTAGTAATTTACCTCAAGCTGGATTAATGGGTAAATATAGAGACATCAAGTATCCATTTCAAATGATTTCAGCAGATCTTTTAGGAGCATATCCTCGTTCTAAAAAAGGCAATCGTTTTCTTTTAGTAGTTTGTGACTGGTTCACTAAACTTGTACTAGTTCATCCAATGCCTAAGGCAACTTCAAGCTCAATTGTAAAATTTTTAGAAAATCAAGTTTTCCTTATATTTGGAGTTCCTCAAATCATCGTTGTAGATAAATGAACTGCATTTCTATAGAATTTAAAGCGCTTGCAGACTCATATAAAGTGCAGAAAATCTGGTATTCAGCAAGATATACCCCTCAGGTAAATCCTACTGAGCGCGTTAACAGAACCATCGTTACTGCAATTAGGTCCTATATCAAAGACTCTCATAAAACTTGGGATGAGTCTATTCATCAAATAGCTCAAGCAATCAGACTTGCTAAACATGAAGTCACAGGATACTCGCCCAGCTTTCTGAATTTTTACAGAAATGTGCCAGTTGATGGGTCATTCTATGGAAAGATTGCACCTGTTGCCAATAATCCAGTCAATATCGACCAGAACGTCATAGATCCAAATTTTGTTCAGCAAATTCCAGAATTTTACCTTAAAGTCCAGCACAGAATGCGGCGTTCCTACGAACTTAATAGAAATAGGTATAATCTGCGTAGACGACATCTGCAATTCAATAAAGGTGATAGAGTTCTCAAACGCAATTTCTTTCAATCAAGTGCTGCAGACAACTTTTGTGCCAAACTAAGTCCAAAATTCCTTCCTTGTATTGTTCATATAGTAAAATCTCCGTTAGTATACACATTGAAAGATCTCCATGGTAATATCTTGGGAGATTTTCATGTTAAAGACTTGAAACCTGATAATACGTTGAATGTTGATCATGGCAATGGTATTGATTTTTTGCGTAATGATGTAATGAGTGAGAGTTCTGATTCGGACAGCGATTAACTTTTGCTTTTGTATATTATTATGCTTTATATACTCTGATATTCTAAAATTCAGATAAATTATTCTTGCTTAATCATTATCATTTGTAATAATACATATTTCCGCTCAATCGAAGGGGGCGAGTTTTTCGATCTGTACATTGGAGCGAGTAGGTTTTCCTATATTTATTTCCTAGTACAGATGCGAACGGATAAGAATTTTCTTTGATAATTGTTAAGCTAATTTCCTGTAAAAGGTAGGTGAATGTTTACTTTGGACGTTTAATATCGTTGATCCTTCAACCTTTTGAAATATTACAATTTGTCCAATACTCATATTTCCGCTCAATCGAAGGGGGCGAGTTTTTCGATCTGTACATTGGAGCGAGTAGGTTTTCCTATGTTTATTTCCTAGTACAGATGCGAACGGACAAGAATTTCCTTTGATAATGATTAAACTTATTTGCTGTAAGAGGCAGCTGAATGTTTACTTTGGACATTTAACATCATTGATCCTTCAACCTTTTGAAATATTACAATTTGTCCAATACTCATATTTCCGCTCCATCGAAGGGGGCGAGTTTTTCGATCTGTACATTGGAGCGAGTAGGTTTTCCTATATTTATTTCCTAGTACAGATGCGAACGGATAAGAATTTCCTTTGATAATTGTTAAGCTAATTTTCAGTAAAAGGCAGTTGAATGTTTACTTTGGACATTTAACATCGTTGTTCTTTCAACCTATTGAACTATTACGTCAGCCATTTACAAAATTTACAAGTCATAATTATTTTTCTGATTCCAATTTAATGTGTATACTTCATCTTTTGAATATTTCATTTTTCTGAGTGTACTCAAAATTTAAATTGCATTCCCGATCAAAATCATGTGACAAATACTGTGTATAATATTTTATAATGTTTTTATGCGTATATTTTCTGAATTTCTTTTACATACTTACGTACCTCTATTTTTGAAGTCTATTACTTTTGAAGTTTTTGATAGTATCCTCTTTTTGAATTCATTATAACTTTCTTCGAGAGCACAGACTTACATTGATTTTTGGTTCAAACTTTTGATGTTTGTTCACATATTTTTGAGTGGTTTTGAACTTTGACAATATTTTATAGTCTGGATAGTTACATAGATTCGTTGCGATGTATGCCTTTGAGGGTCTTGTACTATCCACAGTTTCTTTAATTAAAAGTGTTTTCTTCATATGCATTTTATTTTCTTTTTGAGACTTGTCATATATGCTTTCCGCCTAGTTGCAAATCTGTGCGTATTGATAAACTCTTGAAACCTCTGGCGTATAAGTAAAACTCACTTTTGATATAGTAATTTATGTCTCAGTTCAATTCAATCAGTTCAATTTGATTTGAAGTAATTGTCAATTCCTTCTTGAGATTTTTCATATATGCTTTCAGCCTTAGTGCACATTTGTGCGTATTGCTAAGTCTTGAGCTTGATAGATTTTGAAATATCTGGTGATTTTGCTTTTGCATTATTGCATTTGATTTGATAGTCTGCTCTCATAGTTTTTTTCGACTTCTTATTTCTTTCAATTTCTGTCTCGACTTGAAGTAATCGCCAATTCTTATAGATTCAGTATAGTAATTCTCTTTTCATACTTTACACTGGTAAATTATTACAGTTTTTTAATCTTGAAATATTTCATATTTGAGAGACTTTGAAGTGCGCTGATGATATCAGTGATCTACATGAGAATATTCCATAGACTATAGACATTCTTGTCTAGGGCTTTGGAGTGCACGTATGGTGATCCTAGAAACTTGTCTTTCTCTCATATTTTTGCTTTAAATCAAAATTCGAATTCTTACCAATCATATTTATTTCTGTTTCTTGTTTACTAGATTGTTTTTTTTATATAACTCCAATTTTGCACCTACATATATCGTAGACTTTTGCATACAATTTTTGCTTGCGGCATTACTCTCATGTATCATGATTTATTAAAATATCTTGCGATTTTCGTTTCGCTATTTTGCATTTTACATATGCTCACTTCGTTTCTCATTTATTACTCATGACACTTTTAATATTTTGCTTACTTTTGTATTTTTTTTTGAGAATTCTTTATAAAATCATGCTCATATAGCTTTAATATTTCCTTTCACTTTATGATTTTAATACTATTAGATATACGGTTACACTTGTGTTGCACTTAGTTTTTTTGGAAATTTATTTTGCTCTTTTCTATATTGAACTTCAGAATTTTTTTTTGGTCTGGTTCTTATGTTGTCACAAGACCCGAAAATTTTGATTGAATTTTAGTTCACTGATTGAACTTAAGCTATATTTTGACTCTGAAAATCTTACTTCAATATTTCATAAATGTCTCTTATATACTTTAATTCTCTAAAAACATTTTGAATTATTTTGTAGTCTTAAGGGGCCTACAGACACACGAACATGTATTAAGACATGAACGCACGGCGATGTTTGCGCAGTGATACCCGTCGATCTACTTTAAGCTCCACACATAGAGACTTGTGTATCAGTTTTCTGCACGTCGATGTTGTAGTTTGTCGCCATGTCTAGCGATGATGAGTTAAACTTACTAGCAGTGGCGTGCGTTTGTATTGTGAAAAAAAGAAAACATCAATTGAAAAAGAGACGTCAGCCACGAAGAAAATGGGTTAAAGATTGGCTTTTGAAGCGGGATCAATATTCTCACATCAATTTACTTGAAGAGCTACGATTAGAACCTGATGATTGGCGAAACTACCTCCGGATGGATGAAGATAGTTATATAAAACTCCTAGAGATGGTTTCGCCACTTATTGAAAAACAGAACACACCGATGAGACCCGCTATATCGGTACATGAAAGACTGTGGGCCACATTGAGGTATTTGGCCACTAGGAGGAATTATGAAGATTTAAAATTTTCTACCCTGATTTCTCCACAGTCATTGTGCAACATAATTCCAGAGACATGCAGCGCTATTTATGAAGTACTGAAGAAAGACTAATGAAGGTGGGTACAGAGTATATTACTTAGTAGTAAAATAAACAAAATAAACACAAACACAAACTCTCAAGTATTCTATTTTTATACATACAACGCTAATCTAATGGAACTCTTATATGTAAATATAAACTGGACCTTAAATATTAGCTTCACTTAGAGGATTATACGATCCAAAATAAGTTGAAACTGTGGAGCTACCCTCGTTGATTTGTTGAGGATGGCTTTGATGGCACTGGGGCTTAAGTGGCATAGCTGGTAGCAAATAAGTTTGAGCTTGATTTTGTGTGCCTGATATATTTATAGGTTGAGTTGAATTGTAGTTATATTGATTAGGGTAGCAAGCATCAACAACGCTATTAATGGAAAAATTGTTTTGATTCTGTTCATTGTCTCCTGACGAAACAATCCTAGTATTTCTGGACACGTTACCCATTTCAGCCTCAAACAGCAGATCATTTATGAGTTTCTCAGTGTATAATCTGGTTTCTTTTGGGAGTCCTTTCAATTTTGCTGCGACATTTTTCCCAAAAATGGCGAATTGATCGTCATTCTTGGAATGTAGTCTTTCTCCTACCGCCGCCAACACGTTGTCTGCTTCTTGGTTATCAGAGTTTGTCTTGCGTTTATTTTTTCCCCGATTTCCAGCTGCAGGCAGCGGTACAATGTTTTCTGGATTGGAAATTTTACGTACATTTTGACTACTACAAGGTCTGGATATTGGTGGACTTGGTACTGAGCTCAGCTCACTCTCTTGACTTTCATTTACATCATATCTAGTTTTATGCAAAAAAATATATATTTTTGATTTTTTTTCAGTTCCCCACGACCGAGAATGAATGGAGAAATATTGCAGATGACTTCGAAAAGAGATGCAACTGTCCGAACTGCCTGGGGGCGGTAGATGGAAAACATGTCAATATAAAACCGCCCACCGGAAGTGGTTCATATTTTTATAACTATGAAGGAGCATACAGCCTAGTGCTCTTGGCAGTGGTCAACGCAAATTACGAGTTCATTATGTGTGATTTCGGGATCAACAGCCGCATATCTGATGGAGGAGTTATTGAGTACAGCCAGTTTTACCGGAAGCTTAAAGATAGGAAACTCTCCATACCACCTCCAACAAGAACAACGAACAGTAAAGAAGCATTGCCATTTGTTTTTATAGGTGATGAAGCGTTTGCACTCCGCTGTGATTTCTTGAAACCATTTAGCCAGAGAGACTTGGATCATGATAAGAAAATGTTCAATTATCGTCTCTCAAGGGCAAGGATGTAGAGTAGAGAATGCTTCGGTATACTCTCTGCTCGATTTAGAATATTCCACACAGCTATATCTATTAACTTAAAAGCAATTGACAAAGTAGTGATGGCATGTTGTGTTCTGCATAATTTTCTGAGAAGAAGAACTGCAACTGTGTATGCACCTGATAACAACTTATACAGGGAGAACCATGAAGATGGCACTGTTGAATTAGGCTTGCAACCCAATCAGATGACTAGTTTGCAACGGGGTTACAATAGAAGAGCAAACAAGGATGCACAAGAAGTTAGACAGTTATTTCTGAACTACTTTAATAATGAGGGATCCGTAGCTTAGCAGGAAAGAATGATTTGCTAATTTATGTATTATACCTTCTAAGTACTTAAGTTGAAGTAAAGCGAATCAAAATATCAAGACGATTTTGTATTACCCTCTATATTAATATGTGTACTACTTCATTATTTCTTACATGAAATCAAAAAATGGCATCAAGTAGGTTGACTCCGCACTTCCCACGCATTGATTTTATCGGTTCAAGCATATCCATGTTTTTTATATATATATGTGTTATATATTATATACCATCCATAAAATATAATACCTCATTTTCGAAATTATTCGCGATTTGGTTAGGTGGAAGAGCGCGGATTGACAGCTAATGGTTGTCAATCAAGCAAACCTTACCGTTTGCTCACTGCATCAGATTTATGTACTTTTTCTTTTTCTGTACTTACATGAGCAATAAAAGCAATTTATTATTATTATTATTATTATTATTACAATACTTCCTCTTTTCCTCTCCAGTTGGCGTGGGAAGTAAAAGTCAAATAAATAAATCAGGCCTTACCTCCAGTTCTAGAGCGTCTTCATTTTCCATTTCTGAATGGCAACTGTCCATTTCACTGTCGCTTCCAACATCTTCAATATTACTAATGGATTGTCTAGGGATTTCCTGATCCTTTATAAATAAAAGTAGATCATAATACCATAAATGTGGTATATAAACATCATCTGCTGCAGCACCCGATCTTCTCGACTCTTTAATTTTTCTTAGTTCTCTCCGAAAACTAGCTCGGAGGCTATTAATTTTAGTTTTAACCATTTCTTTGTTGTCATTTTTCTCAACTTCTTGGAGCTTCAGCACCAACACTTTATATGCTTCGTTTTTTTTATTGCGATCCATATAGTCTTTTGATTTTACTCGCCACAAACATGGATAGGATTTGTATAGTTCTATGAACTCTGTTATAAACTCTTTGGAAAAACTTCTCAAATCTGCCATATTGACAAATTCAAAACTAAATGAACTTCTAAGTTGACCCCCCTGCTCCTAACAACAGAATACACGAATGCAGTCGCGCCACTGAATTAAGTCTGTGAAAATTAGTACGTTTTGTCTACACACAGGCATACATACACGCGCGTACAAGTCTGTGCAGGCATAAATTCAAGCGAAAACAGAAAGCATGTGCGTCGGTCTTTTAACTAGAGATTTGTCTACACACTGGCGAACATCAGCGCGCAAACGTCGACGTGCGTTCATGTCTTAATACATGTTCGTGTGTCTGTAGGCCCCTTTACGGACTGCTGGCGCCCGACAATTTTTTTGTGGAATCAGAACTGCACTTACTTAACATTTTTTTGATTAAAATACCTTCGTGATCAAGTTTTCATTGGTTTAGTACTTGTACATTGTTTTGTTATATGACTATATTCCTAATGGAATTTGTTAATTTCTTTTGATTTTCATATTTTGAAAATAGTAATGCACTGTTTTTTTATATTGGATATTGGTTTAAAATATCACTGTAGATGATATTCTTTTTGGGTGTGGAGCATTGCGAGATAATCTGGCAATTGTTTTGAGAAAGTTTATTATTCTTTTTTTTAGTACCTCTTATGGTTTAGGTACTTACTTAGTTTTGAAGTTTTTAGTAGTCAGTCGTGCATTTTGGATGCCATTGTGATTCCTCACTTTGTGCTTGGACTACTGCTGAAGCTTTTGGTTTATTATTTTTCTCGTCCTAGGTGTGACGATGTTTTATGTTTTGGGTTTTTCATCATATGATGATAGTTTTTTTAAGTGCAACTTCATTGTACTTTTCAGCGAGTTGGTGCTATAACCATCCCTCTTGTGTGGTAGACTTGAGGCTATCCCTTTTTCTTCCAATTATCTTCTAACATTTTTGTTTCTACCTTACTTTTGCTACTTGTTATCTGGTCGAATGGTTGTACATTTGTCCTTCCGTGATAACTTTCAATTTCCTTGAAAATAAAAAAAAATTCTTGAATGCTTCTTCGATTTTTTTTCTGGTTAAGTAGGGGCGAGTGTAACGGTTTCTCCGTCCGATCGTATTTATTAAATCACTTCTCGATTATCATTTCATTAATCCCATTTCTAGCTTTTTTACTTGGAAAAATTTCCGCTTGGAGCGCGCTTGATGCCGAGTTCCTGATCTGCGATCTTCCTCGCGCTTCTTTTTCACTTGAGCCGCCGATCTAGCAAGCGCTAAGAATTTTGTTCTCTGCAGCATGAGGTCACATAGCACCATGTGCTAGAATTTTGTAGAATGTGTGTCCGAATAGGACAAAATGATTGGGGCCACCCCCTTTCTCTTTCCCTTTCCCTTTGCATTGGTCATTGACTTTTGCCTTTGTCTTTGACTTTGCTTTTGCCTTTGTCTTTGACTTTGCATTGCTTGGCCTATCACTTCACCCATGCATGTGCCTTGGCAGCGCTATCACCTTTAAGTTCAACTTCGCCTGCAACTGGTTTTGAAGCCACTATATGTGAGGTCACCCCTCATAACTGGGACCTCCACTTCAAGCACCTGGCCATCCTCGCTTCAGTCCAGTCAAAATGGACCAGCGAAAGATAAGTGTATGGTTTTATAGCAGCGCCAAAGATTTAAAACTTATTTTGTTCTTTAAAACTTTAAAATTGTAATGTAATGAAAATGCTTTTTTTGTTAAATAAAATCTGTTAAATTTTTGTGTTCTGTTAGTTCTTCTATCCTCTAGCCATGCCATGCTCGACACACAGCTACACGCCTGTAGATGTCTTCATGCCATCGACTGAGCTACCGGAAGCTAATGGTAACCCCCTTTCTGTGATTGTGCAGAAAAGTTTTAATCTTCATTGCATTCCATCTTTTCTGGACTTTTTTGCGGAAAGGAAGCGTTACACATTATACTGTACCATGTGTGAAGTCGCTCATACAACTATATACGCCACCGACGAAAAAAAACGTGTCCGATAAAACGGACCAGTAAAACGGAGATTATGTGTGAACGGGCCGTTAGGCTGTCTATTTCAGGCATCTCAATAGACGTCAGAGCGATGGGCGGAGGTAGTGTTGTTGATTCTCGTTACTTTCGGGTACTCGTTACTAATCGTTACTCTTCTACAAAGTAATCATTTATTGTATTCGTTACTTTGATTACTTTGATTACTCCGAGTATAACGATTTGACAGCATGTGTCGTAATTAATTAATGTCGGATTTGAACAACTTCAATGGAACTAACCATAAGCAGTTTTAGTAAATACAAAGTATTTTTAGTTTTTAGGTTTTCTTTTTCCTTACAAGATAATGAAATACTTTGTATTTACTAAAACTGCTTAAAAAACATGCCTTTTACTAGAAAAGCTTGGGCAAATACGGAATGGCAAATAACTTTTCGAAGCATTTAAATTATGCATGTATAAAAAAATCCATATGGAGCTTAGTCTATACATACTATTGATGGTCAAATTGAATTTTTTTTTATTATTGGATAAAAAGTAACATCGATATTTTGTAAGAAAATAAAAGATATTCAGTCTTAATTCCACAACCAAAGAGGCGTTCTCAATAAAACAACGGAATAAATGATGCAATGAAAATAAAAAACAGAAACAACACATAGATAGAATGTAACAAAAAAAATATATTTTCTTAAAAACAAAACGACACAGGTTTGCTTAAAAAATATCAAAATATATAATGAAACAAACAATAAAAACTCATAAACAAGACATACGGTGAGGTTCAAATTTGGCTGACATCGTAATGTGTACGAGAGAAGCGCGAAAAGCGTGAAATATCTGTTAGAAAGAGTGCGCCGATGGCATCAGTGAGCCTATACTTGGGATGCTCTGCAACGCGGTGCTCCTATCTCTTAGCACACGTATTGCACGCTTCCCGCGCTTTTCTCTCGTACACATTACGACGTCAGTGGTATTTGGTTTTCAGTATTTAGAATGTAGCACAAACGCAATTACAAACTAAATCGTCATTAGGAGGTAGTGGCTGGAAAATTGGGAATGATTCATCCAACTGAAACATTATTAAACTACACTATTATTAGCTACATGACTATATTTTTTTATTTAATGAAAGTGAGTCTCAAACCAATGACTAAAAGAGTCTACAAAAAACTCATAGGTCGTGATTATAATGTAAAAATAAGATTTTTGCTACATTCTCTCCCTTCAACCTATTTCTTCTCTCCGAAATTAATTGTCCAGCTGTAGAAAAAATTCTTTCAGACGGTACTGATGTAGCGACAATGCATAAATATCTTCTAGCTAACTTTCCTTTTTGAAGTGGTTTGGCTATTTGTCCTTAGCAGTGATATGATGGCAAGGCTTCTTCCTTATTACTTCCCTCAGATGTTGGAGATTGCATCTGCTGAGATATAGTTGATGAGGTCGAAGCTGCCATACTACTGCTTCCTGTAAAAACCATCATGAGGCAACAATTACTTTTCAATTCACTGAAGATTTTGTAAAATTAAACAAAAATCTATACAACTTTATAAATATTCTTTAACATGAGGAGTAAATAGCATTAACTATCATAGACCTACAATACAAGTAAGTTTGATTTAGCTTCAATAAATAGTACAGATTGTTAGTGTACAAACTTCAAGAACCTGAGAAACCAATATAGAACACAGCAAAGTCCAAAAACACTTTTATCTTCAATTTGAAAATTTAGGCATAGTACTTCTCTCACTTATTTGAGAAAAATGAAATCAAACTTTGCCTACATGATGTTAAAACATCTTTAAATAATAATTGCCCATATGTGGACTATAATAAAATGAGAATGTATGTAATGAAGATCATAGAGTAGTCTTACCTTCAGTACTTGCATGATTTGATTCTGTTTTTGGAAATGTTTTAGGTTGCGTTAAAAAAGTTAATGTTTCAATTGTAGGTGCTTTTTAAGATTTGAAGTTGATCCTCGTCTATAAGAATATTTGGAGCCACATTATATTGCACTTAGCATTGCCCGTAGAAAGAGTCGTAAAATGGAGCCAAATTTCACTTCGCTTTAAACTTACGTCCATTTCAACCTAAAACAAAATACAATGTTTAAAAAACCCACAATGTTTCTAATGTCATAGAAAAAAGTATAACTGTATGCCAACTCTAATAAACAATGCCATACCTTGTATTTGTTCACGATTAAAAAATAAAAATTCGGTAACACGGGATAAAAAAAAGATTCAGAAAAAGAATCTCATGCCGGTTTTGTTTTATCTATCCTTGATTCCTTGAACCTGGAATCCGTTTCACAAAAGTATAGAAGCAACAGAAAATCTCAGAGCTCAAAGTCACCCAGGTCAGAAAACAAACGCAATTTAAAACGCGTTTCATGAAGGGTGCTGTTACCCTGTTGTCGCTTTTCCGACTCATAATCATAATACTGCCGACGTGCCGACCATCGGTGCCGACCTTTGCTCCAATCCAATCGATTCCTTATCCCTTTTAAGGTGGCGAAAATGACAACAATAAGAGCGAATTTGAGTCACGGTATAAATAGGTACATTTTTTTTATTGGCGGGCATAGAATTTGATAACTATTTTCAAATCTGGAGCTTCCACCCGATTGTGGGATGTTTGGCAACCCTGATGCATGAGCGGCAGTGCTACAGTGAAACCAGCGTTGCCACTCAACGGTCACCGATTGTACGGGTACCGGTAGCCGATCACCGAACGGATACGGAAAACAGAGTAATCAAAGTAACCAAGTAATCATTTCGTGCTCGGATTGGTAGTCGTTACTTCGGGTATCTATGAGTAACGAGTACTCGAGTATCGTATGATTACTTTTTCAACACCACTAGGCGGAGCTTAGATTGACTCCAAACAAATTCGGTTATAACGGTGAATTCCCATAAGGATTTTTCTTTTAGTGTTTTTTGTCATTTTCCAGGAGAAAATAAGAGCTTTAACTACAATATTTGACTTTAAAAACGTGCCTTTGACTAGACTTGTATTAATTTATTTTTCAAGTAAGTAATATTAGGACAGTAATAATGTTTTAAAACCTTTTAAGGTTATGTCGTTGTTTATATGTTATTTAAATTTTACGAAATAAGTGAGTTCCTGGTTTTAATTAGAGATTTATTTTTTGAAACAACAAGTTAATGAATTAACTGAAAAATTAGAGAAGTTAAAACAACACGGTTTAGTTTTGAAGCGATAAAAAAGAATGATGCTCATATATTAAAGTACACTGGTATACCAACAAATGAATTGTTCATTGTTCTTTTTGAGCTAATGAATGACATACAAATAAAATATTATACTGGCTGGAATGTTCAACATATCCCCAAAGTTGATCAGCTTCTGATGACACTGATGAAATTACGACAGAATTTGCCCCATGAAGATCTGAGTATTAGATTTAATTGCAGCACAGCTACTGTTACCACTATTATTATGACTTGGATTTACGCTTTGCATGAAGTGCTATTTGAACATTTGATGAAGACAATACCAACCAGACAAAGAAACCAAACTTGCCTTTTTGCTGCATTTACTACTTTTAAAAATTGTAGAATAGACTCTACAGAAATTTACTCCACAGTTCCAGTAAACATGGAAAATCAGAGGTTGACATTCAGTTCTTATAAACACAAAAATACATGGAAAGTTTTGGTAGGAGTGGCACCAAATGGGGTAATAACATTTGTCAGCAAAGCTTATCCAGGGTCGATATCTGGCAAGAAGATTGTTGAACAGAGCAATGTTTTAAATCAAATGGTTCCTGGAGATATGATTCTAGCAGACAAAGGTTTTTTAATTAAAGACCTTCTTCCTGATGGGGTGTCGCTCAATATTCCACCCTTTTTAACTACACCCCAGTTCACAGAGTCGCAGGTATCTGAAACACAGCAAATTGCAAAAGCCAGAATTCATGTAGCCATCAGAAGAATAAAATGTTATAATATTTTGCAGCAGGTTCCACCTTATTATATATCCCAAATTTCAGTTATTTTTCAATAAGTGAGTTCCTGGTTTTAATTAGAGATTTATTTTTTGAAACAACAAGTTAATGAATTAACTGAAAAATTAGAGAAGTTAACAACACGGTTTAGTTTTGAAGCGATAAAAAAGAATGATGCTCATATATTAAAGTACACTGGTATACCAACAAATGAATTGTTCATTGTTCTTTTTGAGCTAATGAATGACATACAAATAAAATATTATACTGGCTGGAATGTTCAACATATCCCCAAAGTTGATCAGCTTCTGATGACACTGATGAAATTACGACAGAATTTGCCCCATGAAGATCTGAGTATTAGATTTAATTGCAGCACAGCTACTGTTACCACTATTATTATGACTTGGATTTACGCTTTGCATGAAGTGCTATTTGAACATTTGATGAAGACAATACCAACCAGACAAAGAAACCAAACTTGCCTTTTTGCTGCATTTACTACTTTTAAAAATTGTAGAATAGACTCTACAGAAATTTACTCCACAGTTCCAGCAAACATGGAAAATCAGAGGTTGACATTCAGTTCTTATAAACACAAAAATACATGGAAAGTTTTGGTAGGAGTGGCACCAAATGGGGTAATAACATTTGTCAGCAAAGCTTATCCAGGGTCGATATCTGGCAAGAAGATTGTTGAACAGAGCAATGTTTTAAATCAAATGGTTCCTGGAGATATGATTCTAGCAGACAAAGGTTTTTTAATTAAAGACCTTCTTCCTGATGGGGTGTCGCTCAATATTCCACCCTTTTTAACTACACCCCAGTTCACAGAGTCGCAGGTATCTGAAACACAGCAAATTGCAAAAGCCAGAATTCATGTAGCCATCAGAAGAATAAAATGTTATAATATTTTGCAGCAGGTTCCACCTTATTATATATCCCAAATTTCAGTTATTTTTCAACTGTGTGCAGCTTTAACAAACTTTCAATATCCGCTAATTAAAGAAGTTGAAGAATATTATTAGAAGAACATTTGGTTTTATTTTTAGTTTATATAGAGTATTTTTATGCACAGTTATGATATTTGTGCGATAACTTTTATGTCTGCGAAAACTGTCTCACTATTAAAGTTTATAGTTTGGATAAAAAAACATTGGTTAGTCATTAAGTGATTAGAATTTATTTTTCAACTCAAATTAATACCTTTATTAGCAAAAGTTATAACAGATTCAAATGTTATCAGGTAAAAATGATCACACTGTAGTTACTTTCATTTAGAAACTTCTATTGTAAAATTATATTTTATTTAAAAGTGTAGTAGGAGCACCAAACTCTTGACTGCTTGCTTTGAGTTTTGTGCTTCCACTGTTGATTACTTATACATCAGTAAATAAAAGTCGTATTTATTCAAAACATTTATTTAATTTCCTAACAATTTTGGTAAATAATGTTCCATGTGGATTGCTTTAATGCCATCCAGATTATATTCACCTGGTTCTGGTGACAATATACAAAATAAAAGAAATATTACAAAATGAACAATAATTCAGTATTGGGAAAAAATGCAAACTCTGTAGGGAAGAAATTGAGATGGAAAGAAATTATGCAGTCGACTTCTTCCATGAAACAGTAAGAATGAATTAGCTCTCTGTCTTTCTTATTATCTCATTACTGCTTATCTAACTTTTATTGACTGTGCATGAAAAATAACTGTCAAAGCAATACATAAAAGTGAAGGGTTTGTGTTGACATTACATCCATATATGACGAAAATTTAAAACAATATATATATATACAGGGTGTTCCATAATTATTGCGACAAAATGATAGGGGTTGTAGAGGGCATAAAAATATGCAATTTTGCCTTATAAACCCCTGTTCGTAAATATGCCGTTTGAGCACTACCGCTAATTTTACCTTAAGAGCTCATAGGAGAAACAAAAAATTCAACAGCTGCAAAATGTTCGTCTAGCACATTTGATGGTCTCGCCGATTTGTAAAAAAAAGCCTGCTGTGTTTACATTTTTGTTATCGTAAATTCTCCACATCGATTCATTTAATTTATCTGAGTGGTGCGTCAAACTAGATAGTAAATAACAGTACCTTAGTGTTAAAATGCAGCGTTATTCGTATGCGGAACTTGCGGATATGCATTTAATTTACGGAGAAGCTGGTGGTAACGGAAGACGAGCCTCGTGAATCTACGCCCAACGGTTTCCAGAACGTCCTCATCCGCATCACGCCATTTTTGCAAGGATTCATGGACGTCTTCGTGTCAGCGATTCTGCATCATGTAGAGGCCAATCCGCGTACAAGCGTGCGTGCTATTGCACATGAAATGGGAGCGTCTCAAACTACTGCTTGGCGGGTTCTCCATGACCAGCAACTACACCCACACCACCTTTTAAAAGTCCAAGCCATGGGTCCAGAAAACTATCTGCCGCGTCGACGTTTTTGTCGTTGGTGGCTGCAGCAGGAGTTGAGGCAACCAAACTTTGGTCGCTACGTTTTGTTCACTGACGAGTCCTGTTTCACAAAGGACGGTTATTTTAATAGCCGTAACAGTCACATTTGGGATGAAGAAAACCCTCATGCCATAGTCATCCATAGAGACCAACATAGTTTTCAATTAACATCTGGTGCGGTATTGTGGACGAGCATATCATCGGGCCATATTTGCTTCCACCACGTTTGGATGGGCATGCTTATGGTCGATTCTTACAGCATGTGCTACCGGAACCATTAGAAAATGTGCCACTGAACATAAAGCCAACACGTGGTTTCAACACGATGGCGCTCCAGCCCACTTTTCTTTACAAGTGCGGCAGTATTTGGACGACAAATAGGTGGATAGGCCGAGGTGGCCCTGTGCCTTGGCCTGCGCGGTCACCCGACCTGACCCCACTGGATTATTTTCTCTGGGGCCATCTGAAAGCTTTAGTGTACGAAACTCCTGTTCCCAACCAACAAGACCTACTGGGAAGAGTGATGGTCGCGTCCGCACATGTTCAGGACATACCGGGGGTATGCCACAGAGTTCGCCGATCATTGAACAATCGTGCACAGCTGTGTATTGAGCAAGGTGGAGGACACTTTGAGCAATTACTGTAGGTAAGCTGTTTCAAGAAACTGATCTTTTTTTTTTGCTGTAGCCCAAACGGCATATTTCCGAACAGGGGTTTATAAGGCAAAATTGTTCATTTTGATGCCCTCTACAACCCCTATCATTTTGTCGCAATAATTATGGAACACCCTGTATAAACACCTAAAAGTGTTTTGAACAAACTATCTGGGAACCTCTTTTTTACGCATGCAGAAATTATCAATCCAAAACTACTTGCAGTCAAACTAAATTTTCTGGCAAAATGCCACTTTTCATTTGAAGCTTGACCAGTAGTGGCAGCAGCAATGTCAAGTATTGAGTTATCATCCATGGCACATTTTTCTTTGAAGATATACTTTATCTGTGGCTTCCAAAAACTCCTTGGAAGAAATAATTTCTTCAATCATAGGGAAATTATTCACAGGATTTTCAGATTCCTTGTTCAACAACCAAGTAAATCCCACAGTATTCCCAAAGCTACCTAGCTTCTCCCTCAATCTTTCAACTGATTTTTCTGGTACTTGATGTTCAAGAGCTTTATATGGCTTTGGCGGATAAAGTTCTTCAGCAGATTGTACCGGCTCCAGCGGCGGCTCGTGGTCTATGATACAGGGGGTTCCCAAGTGGTATGAAATAATTTTGTTTTTGTCATCACCAAAATGTTTTTCTTATGCGTGACAAGCATCAAGGACACATTTTTAGTTATTTTTTCTATTATACGCAATAAAATACATTTATAAAAAATACAATTTTTTTAATGCGTACAGTGTTTAAACGTAAAGTCCATTCGCTTGTATTTGCAGAAAATTTATCAATAACAGCCTCGTTAAAGTTTGGAATACCCACTATACATTTTTTCTCGATAGATAGCATTGCTAGGGTCTTTCTTCATTCATAGAACTTCGTAAAAATGTTTTTATTCTCTTCAATGTCGAAAAGCATCTTTCACTTTCGGCCGTAGTCATTGGTATGGTAACAATTATTTGTAAAAGTGTAAAGGTGGCAAAAATATGCTCTGAAGATTATTTTCTATAAAAAACTGTAACAAACTAATGACACCACTCATATTTCTGAAATCAGGTCGCCGGTAAATTAATTCCAATTAAATTAGAATCTTGTAGAATACGGCCAATACCAGTGGCTTGATTGATGGTAACAGATTGTTTTCTATCTAACAATTCGTTTTGAATGGTTTTTGATATCCCTTTGAATAATGTAGATTTTTCAAAATGATCTTTAAGTGCTATATCTAATTCGGCAGTGAAATTTACGAAACCTCTAAAAATACCAGGATTTGATGAACCATCTTTTTCGTCGTGACCGCGGAGGGCTACTTCAAAAGCTCCGCAAAATTTTATGCAATCAATAATTTTTGAAAGCACATACCTATTCTTTCTAACTTTTTCATTTTGCTGTTGAATACTGCGCCTATATGCACTGACCAACTGCTGCCGTATATCTACTTTTCCCAAAAGCTGCATTTCCACGTGCGCATTGATATGGACTTGAGTGTTTTCATGTTTCTTAATTTTTTGTACTAAATGTCCCAAGTCGGCTATTCCTTTTTTTGTCCAGGCAGGCTCTGCAACCCCGCGACCAAACAACAAACAGGAAAAAACAAAAACAAAACAAACGGTTTGTTGTGCTGCATGCACAAATCCAGTTATTATTTTCATAGATTTCCATTTTAAACTTTCTAATAAAGTCTCTAGATTTACCTTTGTGGTCTGAGTTAAGTTAATTTCTGCTGTAGGTCTTCCCGCATTTTTTATTTCAAATTTTTGCTCCAAACTCAATGAACTGAAGTTATGTTTCAAATATTCCACAGTGAAACCATTCATTTTAACTCAATATCTTATTAAAATACTGCTACGAACATAAAAGTTCGAAGACACCTCCAATTACTGCATAAAATGCACGCGCAACGGACAATGGCGCACTCCAGAAGTGTGCGCCTTTTCCAATTAAAATTGCGATAACCCCGCTATACCCCGCAACCAGAACAGCAGGGAGAGAAACACACTAATCCCGCGTACATGATCGCATATCGATGGTGTCAAGGCAATACCTCGTATCTCCATTTTTTGATAAATTTGAATTACCCGCTATAGACAAAGAGCTAGAGAGCATGACAGTGCTGAACAAACAAACGGTTCCTTTTTGGCTTGCATTTACCCATAATTCCCGCTCAAATTCGTGCAATACCTCGTATCTCTAAAAATATGGCGTCTTTTGTAGAGTGTTTATGTGAGTGTTGATGCTTTAACGCAGAAAAATAAGGTAAGAAATCGTTTTATATTTGATTTAATTGTTGTAGGTATTAGTATATATATTAAACATGTAGTTGTATGATATATTTGGCAAGAAAAGTAGCAATTAATGTTGTTTCAGCTTGTATTATGTAGTTGTGGCAGATACGTGACATTGAAATTGACAAAATATTTCTTATTTAGAAGATACAAGCTATTGCCTAGCGATACGAGTAGTTGTTTCGTAGATACGTGCTATTGACCTGTCAAAATATGAATTTGCATGTCAGATAAGTGCTTCTCCTTGCAATTTGTTATTTTTGTTATAGATCAAAAATTGCAAGATGCGTGGCAAAAAAATATTGGAAATGTGCCAAGCTGCGTCCTTGTCAAGCACAAGTAAGTTATAATTATTTATATATTAACAACAGAATGTATACCATAGGATTAGATGAAAGTTCCCATTGATTTGATGTCTTATTTTCTTATCAGTTATGCTTTCCCTTCGTTTCTCTTACATTTTTATAATGCCAGAAAACATTGTGACGGCTAAAAATTCACCCTCCTCGCCCATCCTATTAAAGGTTTAAATATAATAATTATATCAATTACTGGATACTTTTTTGGTTGGTCATGTGTGAAATAAATGAACAACTTTTTTCCTAAATCATAGTAGTACTTGAGGAAAAATTATCTCCTATAGGTTTTTTGATTGGAAAAATATTGTTTCAGATATTTCTCCAACTCAAGAGCAGCAAACTATGGATTTTGAAAAATTAATAGACCAAGCAGAGATAGTTTTCGATAATACAGACAATAATGTGGATAGCAGAGAAAATTTAGAGGAACCACGTAGTCCTAAATCAGATTTTCTTGAACTACAGAATAGCACTATATCACACGCTTTCGAACTAGCAGTAGCCGAAAATCTGAACGATGGTTCTCCTACTACAAGTATGCCTGAAAATTTAGACACCAACCAACATGAAATAGTGCCATTTTCTGTACAGAATGTAATCCATGACATCAGCCTACATGCTATAAATAATCACTCAGTAATAGGTTCCTCAAGTGTGTTTGCCGATCAAAATGGTGTTTTAGAAGAGACAAGGGTACAGCGCGATATCATTTCCGCTGAAGATGCACCTATTCATATAAATCAAATTTCAATGTGTCATTCCAACAGAAGCTCTTCGACAGTGGAGGACGTAGGAACAAATCCACATCATCAACGAAGAACCGAACAATAATTTCAGTTCACAGTCTGGGTCCAAACGTAAAAGAAATAAGGAACTTAGAATGAAGGGTATGGTTTATACAGGATTTAGGCGACCACGAAATGAAAAAAGAACGTTTCAAGATATAGAAAGAGAAGAGCGGAAACAAGGCGAAAGGTGTAACTCAGAAACCTTTAAGAACAGCTCAAAAAGAAAATGTAATGAAATCAGAGAAGAAGCACGAAAAGAAATTTTTACAGCTTTTTGGAAGAACCTGAGTTGGGACCAAAGGAAGGTATATGTCTGCAACCTTGTTTCAAGACAGGAGACATCTAGAAAAACAAAAGATGAAAATTCTCGTCGTTCCTGCTTCCTATATTATAGCTTGAATGTTGGTGATAAGCTTATACCCGTCTGTAAAAAAAATGTTTTTGGAAACTCTGGGGCTTGGGGAATGGAGTGTAAAGAGCTGGGTGGAGACATCGCATTACGGTACACCTTCCAGTGGAGCAGAAACTAACAGTCGTAGATTACCCAGAAAATCCCAAAATGATTCATTTATAACAACATTTCTAGAAAAATTGCCAAAGCTTCCTAGTCACTATTGTCGGAAAGACACTACAAAGTTGTACCTTGAACATGAGTTTTCTAGTTACTCAGACTTATATAAAGCTTTCGTGGATTATTCAAAAACACAAAACACAGCACCAGCCAGTAGAAATACATTAATAAAGTGGGTACATAAAAAGAATATTGGTATATTCAAGCCTCGCAAGGATCGGTGTGATACATGTGTACAGTATGAATCTCAAAATCTAATCCTAGAAGACTGGGAACAACATAGAACAGACAAAGAGAGACCTCAAAAAGAAAAAAATGATGATAAAGAAAAAGCAATGCAGGGAGTCTGTCATGTTATTACAGTAGATCTGCAAGCCGTTAAAACTTGTCCTTATTTACAAGCGAGTTTGCTTTACTTTAAAACTAAGCTTGTATGCCATAATTTTACTGTATACGATCTAGCTACAAATCAATGTACTTGCTATTGGTTCACTGAGCTGGACGCAGATCTTCAAGCGTCCACGTTTGCATCACTTCTTGTAGACTATTTAACAAAAAAGTATCTTCAAAATGCAGCCCACATAAAACCAATAATAATTTATTCTGATGGTTGCACATATCAGAATAGAAACAGTACCATGGCAAATGCTCTGCTTAGTCTATCACGCCAATATAATGTGCAAATAACTCAAAAGTTCTTGATTAAAGGTCATTCTCAAATGGAATGTGATAGTGTTCATGCTGTTATTGAAAGAAAGCTAAAAAATAAGAACATCGAAATACCAAATGATTACTATCGTCTTACTGGAGAAGCGCGTCAAAACCCATTTCCTTATGAAGTCGTAACTCCAGATTTTACTTTTTTCAAAAACTATAGTGCCGATTTGGTCTACTATTTAATCCGCCCTGGTAAAAAATCCAATGATCCGACAGTCACGCAGATAAGGGCACTGCAGTATGAACAAGGCTTGATAACATACAAAATTAATTTCGACCAAGAGTTTGCAGAATCACCTCATCGTCCAAGAAGGACCCCAAACGACATAAACCAATTTCTCCAATTGTTTGAGCACAAACTGCCAATTGCAAAGAAGAAATACGATCATTTACAAGAAATAAAAACCAAAATTAGTCAAAATTATTGGCCATTTTATGACAGTTTACCTTTCAAATGGGTTTTTATTATTTTTATATTTCCTTGTTTCCTGTTCATTTTTTTACTGTAACTTGGATATAGTTTTTGTGTATCTTCTATTTTGTATTTTAATGGATTTGATATAAAATTGTTCTAAAATCTAAATGGGTTTTCATTATAAGTACAATACCTCGTAAGTTCCAAAGTTGACGAAAAATTTTGTGCAATACTTCGTATCTCACATAATAATTACTAAATACCTATTTCTTAGAAGACAACTTAAAATAATAATTTTTTCGCTTGTTTCAATGCCTAGAACAATGTTAAACTAAATAAAACACTTACAAGTATTAATTATTATGCAAAACATTGTCTCCTGAAATTTTGACATTTCGTAGGTACGAGGTATTGCATTGACACCATCGATATGGTCAACGTTTTGTTGACGTCACAGCCATTTTTTGACATGGTTCGTGTGGTTTCGGAACTCGTCTTACCCTTGGGTAGCCCTTTCTATACTGTTCTATGCTCCTATTGACGTAATTATAATAATTCTGTGGTGTCTCGTGTTCCACGACGATTTACGGTCAAAGCCAGGCGGTGAATCATCTGTTGTTTTTGTTTGAGTTGTTGACGAATTTGCGGTAGAAATTTGTTTTGGTGTTCGTCTTCGGGTGTGTTTTTCTGCCTAGGACTTGTTTTTTGTGCGATTAATTGAGGATGGCCATGCCTAGAGCAAAAAAAACGACAAGCCGCGCTGGTATCAACTTCTGACCTTGTTGAAGAGGTACCTGCAGAAGGCAGCTGAACGCAATCGGACATCGCCAGAGGAGCGCCTAATGATGACGTAAGTATCCAAATCAGTTCACTTTTGCATAAATGACTAAATATATTGAGGTTATGGTCGTTTTCTTATTTCAAGGTCACTTCTTAAAATAAAGTTCAACATATTGAACTTTATCTTAAGAACCAACCAATCGGATCACTAGCGTTGCTCAGCTGATCGCTACAGCTGGAATTAGATGGGTACGAGCCATCATTACTGTACAAAAGTCGATAGTCGATATTTATATCGTGATGTTTGATCGATTTTATATCGCTGTATGGGTAGATGGTTCGGTGATAGTTGTATGAAACATTATTTGCGCTTGCTTACGCATGACAGTTTAGAGCTGAACATCGGGGCGGATTGATAAAAAAAATTAGAGATGTATGTTAAAAATTATAATAATTAAAGTCAGTGGTCATATTTACTTCATCCCCTAACAAAGTGCGTATAGTGGTAGTTTCAGCAAAACATATCATTATTGCTACAGCATAAAGTAGATAAAAAAACAGCATGAAAAAAATAAACATGGGTCCTAAATTCCCCTTACCAAGATAGAGGATTTTGAAATTATATTCTAGAGAACGAAAAAAAAAATGAAAATGATCTTAAAATTTTGTGCTTGTAGTACTGACTTCATAGATGATAGATGCGAACACTTTCATGTCTGAGACTATACCAGTGGTGATGTTGGCAAATTATAGCCCCTACAGAAGAAAAAAGAGAATTTAAATGTATACCATGCCCCCCATGACATGTTTTTCCAGAACACTGTGAAGGTACTTTGTCATTAACAACAAACCAGGTGTACACCTGGCGAATGCTGTGTATTCGCAGCCCACCAAATATGTAATCTCTTTTGACGTTTATTGAGGTAAACAGATGAGTAGCACGTAACTTTTTTTTTTTTACATCTGTACTGTTGGTCATAACAAATCTGGCAAAGGGCCAAATTAAGGACTGGCGTTTGGTATCACCAATGAAAATTTGTTTACACACAGAATTTTGGCAATCAAATGTATACTGCTAGATTGGGAATTTATAAATATGTACAGAGCAGTATCATCTGAAGGGGCGTGGTGAGATGACTATGTTTCTGTTTAGTGTTTGCTGAGCAAATATGACAGTGATATTATGCTAATATTTTTTTTTTGTTTCACAGTGTCAACATCCTTCGAAGAGACAGTTGGAATGAAGATCGTCATTTATTTTATGGATACCAAATTAATTGTCAATGACGTAAGGAGTTTGTTTCCTAGTTTCAAGAAACAATTAGTGTTTTATGTGTTTTTTTTTGTTGAGGACAATTTTGTTTGCCTTCACCCATTAACAGTGTGTGCAAAACTATTTTTGATTCACATATGAGAGTGATTATATTTGTATTCCAGTCATTCCTCTAACTACAGATGTATTTTTTGTTATTTTAGTATTTAAGTTTTCGCAATAAATATACATAATCAATTAACAAGAGATAGTGCTTGCATGATATTGCACTGATCAGGTTCATAATATAGAGAAAAATCCAGATGAGTAGAATACTTCTATGTATGTACAATTTATTGTAACGAAGAATTTGTTCTATTATTGCTGGGACTGTTCAATAAATATTTTTTTAATTATACATTTTTTTATTATCCTGAAATTAATTACTAGTCAAACTGATGAAAGAAATACTCCCTTTATTGAGGATGTATTATGCATCTATGATCATCGAACTGCCTCAATATCGGAAAGGTCATCAGCCAGATTTCGTAATGTAAACAACTGAAATCGCCGACACATTCCTGACATTCCTGATATGCGTTGTCGGCATACTTTCAATATTTTTAGTTCCACCAGATTTCCAGCCAAGAAAGGTAGCGCTGCCGTCGTTATAGTCCAAGGAAAAATATCTTCACATTGCTCAGGAAAATATTCGGATTCGGACTTTTTGCATGTTATTCGAAAAAGCCTCCTAGTAACAAATCTACATGTTGTCAGGCTCCAAATTGCGTCTCTAATTGTTTGGACAACTTTTTCAAATAAATTACAAAAATTAATGTTTTCGCTTCATCAAAGGTAGCATTCGTTTTTTTTGATACTCCGAAACAAAACGATGTTTGACAAAAGTTGATTTTGTGCGAGATGGGAAAGTACAAAAAATTTATTTTGCGATGCCGAAAAACGATCTGAAAAAACGAAAATGTTAATGTCGCCATGCTTCATAAATAACCATTAACGATTCCTTTTAGGAGATACTGTTATTATAAATCTTTGTATTCAATTGATATCCAAGCGGACGCTCAATGCATATTCAGCGTGGACGAGAGATATTTCGGGTTTACATAGACATAGACTATACATTGAGCGCGCATTTAATTCATAATTACTATGCAAATATTTATAATAAGTGTACTCCCTAAAATGCTCTGGGGGTTTTGTTATTGGTTGGCTGAAGTATGTGAGAGATTTGGCAACATCAAAATATTCATTTTTCATATTGTTTTTAGGGTAGCAAATGACATATTTTGAGTTTTTACATTGCTTATACCTGTATATATCAAGTCTAGAGATAAGTTCTAAAGCTCATTTTTTATTCAGAATGTCATAAAAACCGCAAAATACTTTAAACAAAGCGAACCAATCAATTTTTGGAATCGGTTTAATAACAATTTTTGGAGCAATTTTGGGCCTAGTCACATGCAGATTCTTTAAGAGGTCCTTGAATCAGATTATGCAAAAATAGGAATCGGAAGAGTTTTCCGAGCAGATGTTCAGATATTATCTGGACTATTATCCGAGTTCTGTGACTAATTACCAGTGCATTGGCGCAAGCGTGTGGCGAGGGGCCACTTGTCAATGTCAAGGCTGGTCCGCCAGTCCACGTGACACAAAAGCCACAAAACACTCTTTCATCTGCTACCTTGACGTTAAACATATGATTTTGTTAGTGTGTTTAATGTTGACATTGTCGCCATTGCTACATTGGCAATCCTGGCCGCGCATGCTCTTTAAATGCTCATTTTCTTAAGTTAAGTTACGTTAAGTCTTGCATGAACCCACCATCAGGGAGGCTCAGACTTTGAGAAATTATTAAATGGATATTATACATATTTTTTATTATTTATTTTGGGGGTGCACGTGTTCATGTGCTCCTACAGTGGAACCGCCACTGACCGGCTCAGACTTAGGTTTAGCTGGGGCATTCCATAAACAAGCTATATCTGTTACTGAGATATTGTAATGCCCAAAAACTGCCAAAGCTGCAATGTGATGACATTTTATTCCTTTTGGACAATTACATCTTGCCGATTGAATATCGCCACACTTTTTCAACTCTACAAGAAAAAATCAGTTCTCGGTATAATAAGTAGATAAGATAATCATACCTATTTCTACATTATAGCTTTTATTTTTCATACTGGCTAATATTTCCCCTCTTATTATCATTAAATTAGAGTCAAACTGCATTTTCTTGACATGGTTAGATTCTAACGCATTTTCTCCCTTTTTTATTGTCCTGTTGTCATTATCCAAGAAACCATTAATAGAAGACACTTTTAAAACATGTTTTGAAGCCATTTTGCTCAAAATACCTGGAAATTAAAACACAATCTAATAATAACAAAACAAAAATCATAACCTTCAAACTTTTTCAAGCACAATTATTGCATAAAACTGACTAACCTGCCCAAAAACTTATACACTTCACTTAACCAATACGTTGCTTTAATGAAATATCCACACTATAATGATTATTTTGTTATAGAAGCCCAAAAAATATAAAACGAAAAATTCCTTATGGCAATTTACCGTTGCAAACGAATTAGTTTGGAGTCAATTTCGGCTCCGCCCATAACTGTGACGTCACGACATAGGCTGTCTATTGAAAATTTGTCTTCACAGTGCCGAAAATTGAGTTAAATTATTAAATCATAAATAGAGGAACACGTCCACCTGATTTTAAATGACGAGGGAGAAGGTCATCGAAGATATATGAACCGCACTTGTCATATCAAATGATTGATTTTATTGATATATATGTACATTGCACAAAAAACGATAGGTCTTTTTATTTCAGATTCAAACAGGGCAGCTAAGTTTATCAAGGAGCTTAAAGCAAACATTTTGCGCAACATGCGCCATCTAACCACTCCCGGTGTAACTTGAAACTGTCAAAACTTCGAGAGGAAGTTGAAATTCCATCTGTTCCCGCTCCGGTTCACTACGGGATCTCGCGAAAAAATCTCTAATGACTAGGGTGGCTTCAGGGGCACTAATTTATAAAAGAGAACAAGTACTATAGTTTGACTTCAAACTTATTAAGTTTTGTTTCAGACTCGCAGGTCCACCAGAAGTTAGCGGATCAACAGGTGAAAACAGGAATTAAAATGCTATGTACAATCTATATACCCCTATACACAATACATTTTAGCAAGATCCTATATTCTTATCTATCTATATCGTATCTTATGAACTAGCAAACGAGTAAGTAGTAGAGAACCTCCTAATTCGTAAAATCTATGCAACTATAACTTACAATAAAAAAAAGGTCGTAACATCATGAATAGCTAATGCATACACATTGGTGTGGAATGGAAATGCAGATTTCCTGGTCTAAAATTCCAAAGATATGACGACAGTTGAAAGTTGGAAAGAGATCAGGTTGATGGCCGCAATCAATAACGAATAGCGGATTGTCATTAAATTCTTTAATATTCATCATAGGTTCAGGAATGTTCCGGTTGTAGTATGTTTTTTGAAAGTTCTCAAATGCATAATAAGTTGCGGTGTTGAGCTTTTTTTTCGAAATTCAAGTTCCACCTTTCATATGGAAATACTTGGTTGTTCAACTTCAAGCAATTCGAGTTAACGTTGGCATTTATGAATTTCGTTAGCTCCATCGAATGATTTTCTTCAACTGTAGAATCTTGAAATCCAATGATAACGAATAGAGGTCTCTCTAGTTTACTGGTTGTTCTAATTGCCCAATCATCCGATGATGTAGAACGAAGAGATGGAAGCTCATAGGGATCCCAAGATCGAAATGCTACCTTGATCCTTGAGCTCACATGTTTATTGAACCTTTGCAGAAGCTTGACTTTGTAACGATGTGTTAACCCTTCCATTCAATCTTGGATATAGTCAATTCAGCATCACATTCACCTTACCTAACAGTTTTTGAAGGATCTTGCAATAACCAACAGAAGCTCTTGTTTTATATTTAGAACCCCTTCTTTGTAGTCTTCTGCGAATCCCATTATATGTTTTAGGGGTATCCTACCATTGAAAACTTTGCTTTTGTCATCACATATAGCCGAGTTCTCGGCACTTAAGCCCCAACCAGTACATAAAAGTGTATGCATAGCACTTTTACTATGTGACACCATCGTTTTTATAGTTGAAGTTATCCCTGGATTCCGAACTCCATAAACTTTTTCGCCACCCATCTGTAGGGAAATTTCTTGAAATAAAAAGGCCAAGACATTGTTTGATAAGTAGCAGGGTTTCGTAGCGTCGCTAGGCGTAAATGTTCCTTCGACGTTAATATAACTGTCAGCAATGTTTAAAATAAGATCTTGGAAGCTTATCGGGATTTGAACTATATCTGAATTCCTGAAATATGGTGATCCATATGATTTGTATGTGTATTCTTGTAGGCTGGCTAAGGAATGATCTATGATGGGTTCCTCAAAAACATCCAATTTCTCATTTGATACGTGCAGAACCATATTGTTTGATTAGTTTCAGCCCTATAGACTCCAGGAACTTGCGATTGTGCAATGAAATATTCGATGCTGTGTCTTTGACGATGGTTGAACGACGAATAACGGAATTTTCATTGGTTCTTCGTCTTTTATGATTAGTTGTGCGACCTTTTTCTACATTCTGCAAATGATATATGTCTAGGTTATATAGAAATTCCATCGTCTTCAGCTGGTACTAGACAGGCGTCACAGTTCTAATTTGACTATAATTTTTTCACCACGGAAATTGACCAGAATCCTGATGTCATCCAAAATTTCCAGTGCGATGTTATCAATAAACTGGCGTCCACGCGCTTTAACGCTCCTATATATTACATTCTAAGGCTCCTTTGTTAATTTAAATCCCGGTTCAACATCTATATCAAATATATACCAATGCAATAATAATAATATTAATCCACAGTCGACTCTTACTATCCTGATGGGGGTTATTTTTACAGGTAAATTCGGTATATAGACTTTGTTTCTGGGAAAAATGTTGTTCTTAAATCCAAGCAAAGTTGCCATGGAATTGGACAGAGCAATATCGAATACAGAATGGAGTTCACACTTCAAAGTGTGCTTTCAAAGAGAACACTTCATCCACTTTGTATTCATATCTCTCTTTATATGTATCATTCATTGATATTATTTCATGTTGTATGCATTTATTGATATCTTCGATTTCATAAAGACCTTCAGGAAGGGTTACCACATTAATCTCGTCACTCTCGTGAGTAAGAGATATTTTATTATGTTGATCATCAATGTTGTATACGGTGTTATATGAATAAAAGCCAATCAACCACAGACCGTATTCCGCTCTTATATCCAACTCGATAAAAATTATCAGACAGTTTGCCAGTGTAACCCGTTAGAGTAAATGTGTTAGACATGACTGAAGAGTTGAATGAAAACATGGTCTTATATACATATCTTATATAGGTAAACAAATATTTATTGGTTACAACAGTTGTTTGATTCAGATGTATTTTTAACATTGATATCTTGCATGTTACAATAACAACAAAGTATTTTTCTTGGTGGCGGTCCATCTGCTTCATCATCACTCCTGCTTATTCCATGTTCCCAGCAGAATTGGAATCGCTGTATATCAGCGTCCTCCTTCAAATGCTCCGGTAGTTTGTTCCATACATGCGCTATTTCATTTGGCGTGCAACATATGAGTACCTCTTTCGGTATGTGTGCAAGTTCATCTCGCGGCATATTATTCAACAGGCTTCTCTCCCTTGAAAAGGCTTTAAGAGTCTCTAATCTTTTTCAATCCTTCGTGATCCATTGTCTCCAGCGCTCTGATGTTCTTCAGACAGAAATCGCAGACACAAATGACCACACCAAAACGTAGTGAACTGTTATTATGACTGATTCATTCTTCAGCGGACCCTGCTCGGACATTTCATCGCGCATAAATACTCCTTTGAAATATGTTACTTTCTAGCATAATAGATTAGATATATATTTGTTAGCGGTCGAGGGGGAAGGGTTTTCAATAGTTTTTTGAATTCCTTAACTTGATGAATAACCCCAATCCTTTACGGTATGGTTTCAGAAAGAGACCATCCCCAATTCGATTCACATTAGAAGAAGGTGGTCAAGTGCTTTTATCTTGAATTTGCTCACGCACTGAACTAGCTGTTTTAGCAGCTCTTGTTATGTTGGCAATACCCCCAGCTAGACCTCCTAATGCTGAAAGACCGGCAAAAATTGGTATCAAAGGAAGGATGCCTCCAACCTTGGGAGCCTAATCAGCCGTTTTCCACCGATGGGTCTGATATGCTTCCGGGCAGCAAGTAACGCAGCGTTAATGCTAATACTCTCTTGTCGGGTTTACAGTTTGAGAACCTCTTCATGTGTTTCCATACTTTATTCACTATCCCCGATCCAAAATGTACCTTTTTATGTGATCTACTTGATTTTCTAGGGATAGCTTACCTTCCTTTAGGTCCACGCCGTAATGCATGTCCTTCCATACCTATACGTCGTTTGACTTTCATAATACTCGATTTTCTGCGGATGTACTTTCTTCTACTCCGTCCACGACATGATGCTAGACCCATACCTGCGTGACGTTTTACTTTCATGATATTAGTAACTAACCAAGCGGGAGCTTTTTCTCACAGTTTTGTGTCTCGAGATTTGACTCTTTTCCAAGCTTCTGGCTCAAGTTGATAATCGGCAACGTGTCTCGCTATCAAATCAGATATTTGATATGCGATATCGTGCTGTAAGCATGCAGCGTCTAATTTATTAATGCCTTTCTGAGCCAGGGCTAACCTTTTTTGAACACGTGTCCCTGGACCGCAGGACTGGTAAGAAGGTAAGTATACTTCGAATGGTAACTTATCTATCAGTGTATCGACAAAACCACCACCACCACCAGCTTTTGGAGTGCTTTGAGACCTTCTAATGCGAAGTAGTGGCATTTAAATAAATAAGACATACGCAATTGCGGTTTATATATGCTCAACTCGTTGTACAATGAGGGTTACAAAACAGAAACAAGAATTATGTATCAGCAATATTGATACAACAGTGGCGAATATACGAAACAATGCTATGCAGCGGCATGGAAGTCTCCTCCCATCCACAATCCGCTGTATTATTGTTGGACCATCGAACTGTGGAAAAACCAACGTATTAATGTCGTTACTGCTACGTGAGAATGGACTCTTCTTTGAAAACGTCTATATATTTTCAAAATCATTGAATCAACCGAAATATCAATTTATACAGAAATTACTAACTTCGAACAATTCGGATATTTTACCACGATCGCAAGCCAAGCCGAATTCAATATTCATCTTTGATGACGTAATGACAGAAAATCAGACTTCTATTCTAGAATACTTCAGTATGGGTACGCACAAATGTGTGGATTGCTTCTATTATGTGCAGCTGGGTGCCCAAAAGAGTAATAAGAGACAATGCTAACCTAATTGTCTTATTCAAGTTGAATAACACAAATTTATCTCATGTTTTCTCCGATCATGTAGCACCTGATATTACCTTTAAGCAATTTCAAGGCATATGTGCAATGTACTGGAGCGATAAATATGGATTCTTAGTCATCGATAAGGATAGCGAACTGACAAGTGGTCGTTACCGGAAGAGGTTTGATCGTTTCATAAATCCACTGGAAGATTAGAAACACCATCAATCAATAGTGGGACTGCAACTAGTACGCATCGCGGTGGATTAAGAGATAGCAAAATGAAACGGCCGCAGAATAACACCGAAGTGGCACTCAAGAAGGAATTAGTAGATGCAGCAGATTCAGTTCGGAAGAAATTTATTGCTATCAAGAAAGGACGTGAATTCCATGATAGTGCATTGCAGCAGGTATATAAGCCCATTACTAAGCAACTCAAAACAATAGCAGAAGCATCTACATCCAGCTTGTCGAAACAGTCAACACCCCAAATCGATAGTCCAAGCATCCTAAAAAAAGTATCATTTGATGAATCAAGAAAGAAATTATTTGATGCGACCAAATTAGGTGTAAGAACAACTGAGTTGCTTAATAACAGTAGTAAATTCAATGACCATACATTTGAGCAGATATTTCCACCGACTACAAGCACACCTAGACCACAATCATCTATGGAATCAAATAATTCAGGAAACGTATCATTGGGTGACTTGACTCATACTAAACTTTCTACTATTGCCCCGATGCAAACGCAATCTGACACACATTCCTTACTCGGAGCGGACGAAGAAAATTCAATGAGTAGATACATGTCTACTTCAAATCATAGTGAAACATCCGGATCTATGACCAACTTGATAAATAACTATATATCTAATTTAAAACCAACAGTCCAGGGTATGGAGGTATATACAATGTGAGAATAAATCCACAGTCGGACAAGTTATTATTAGGTAAACTCCAAGTGAGCTTTGATGTTGGTGAACGTTACCTGCTACTGGATTCTGAGAAGGAGAGAATAAAATTTAAAATGTCTCCCGAACTACTCGATTTGATATTTTTGGACAAACTGCCTGATACAAAGGATTTAGACTCCCGAAACTTGAACAGATTCAAAAATATATTGATTAAAACTAATGTACTTCGTAAAGCATATTGTTGTACATATGACTTCAGAAACGATGGAACTGAATATTTCGCTAAATTACTGAATATTATATCAACAACATCGCCCAGACGCCTGAGATCATCAGTGAGTCGGGGTATAGATATATTTGAAAGCACCCAAATATAAAATATATAACGTTAAGCAATATGAATATGTATACCTATTGGAATAATATTAATGAGTTAATTATTGGTAGACTGAGGGCCGATTGCACCATTTGACAAACCGTTATTCTGCACCAATAGGGTAAGAGTACTAAACAGTCCCTCAAATATACCCAATCAGCGTCAAGATCTCTCCGTCAAATGTTTGGCAGCAAATAGCATCAAAGAATTCAAAACAAAACACTGTAAAGTATGAAGTGACAGCTTGCCATTGAAATGTTTTCAGTTTATTAAATATTATGAAATTAAATAAATCTGCGCCAAAATTTAAAAAAAAAAATGCGTGATGGCTGAGTAAATCCATTTTTTTCAGTTTAGCTGAAGGTTTCTCCATGTTTATTGCAACTTTTGTAATCCATATGTGATTATATTAACTTAACTTCACCTACTGGGTGTTAATAGTTGCAAACTTGCACTTCCAAATTCTTACATGAAAAAGCCTTTTCACTCACATTTTTGTTAGGTGTTGCCTTTCAACACATTCATACACTTCTTTCTAATTCCTCAACGACATTTTGACACCACTGGTCTGAAACTGTTGACGATTTCATTCATACATTCAATTGCAGTTGCAGTTTTTTGTTTTATAACAGATCGCACTATCGGCGATGATGACACTCAACTTAACCACGTATTTGCAGATTTAACTGTACACGACAGTGTAATATGTAATTCTGCACAAGAAAGTTCTTGGAGAGAGCACTTTTTATACCGAACATTTTTCAGAAATAACACAAGATCAAAACAATAAGTGACAAGTGACCACAAAACATAGAGTACAGTAACGTTGGAGTAAAAGAATTGACCAAAGAAGAATTGACATTTGAAATTAGTGTCTCACAATGTTAGTGATGGGAGAATACATTTGCAATCAGTGGAATGCATTGAAACGGTTAAAAGATATGAATTGAATCGTTTTTACGTTATCTCGACTGACAGACTGGAATATCTGCTCTGCTTCTTTACATATTTTTTTGTGGTATTGTTGCATAAAGTAGTTTGTTCACGAACCAGTTCCTAGAACTGAATGCAAATTAATGCAAACAACTAGAAAGCACATCACTATTTCCAGTAATCCAAGGAGGGACAAATTGTCATTTCATCGCACTAGTGATGGGAGAATCGAAAGCCTGAGATTCGCTTTGCTTCAGTGGCTCAGAGATATAGTGTTTTCTTCTGATAAAATTAGCGCAGTTTTTGTGTTTAAAATACTCTACCTTAGTTAATACCTTTGATCCTAGATTTGCTCCCAAAACAAAATTAAACAACTCTCATGTCGTGTCGCGTGCAGTAATATGTCAATGAAGCTGATTTTTCGTTTCTTTGTCCTTTTCCGTGTTACTATGATGAATCATCGAAAAGAATAATAGTAAACCACGAGCAAATAGCACGGCTGCATTCAAAGATGGAAATCGAGGCAGACAGTAGACAACACCAGCCCGAGTTGCTTCAAGTTCTGTATGTTTCTACACTGAGTGAAACACTAGTTCAAAATGCGCACCAAAAAAAAAAAATGAATATATAAATTGATTCTGTTATAAGAATTTGGAATATACACCAGTCCAACACAGGCTTCACTGAAAGAAAACGCGATTGAATAGCTTGGTAATATGTAACAGTTCAGACCACACAAGGGTGATTTCAGTAGCCTCTATTTTGGCCACTTTCTCAGTTGTAATCTCATCTCACTTCAAGTTGTCTCACATGTCAGAGAATTTAAACTTTCCCCTGCGCCCCTGGAGCCTGCGGTTCTCGATACTTGCTTCCGAAAGATTTTTGACTCGCTTAACTGTTGGCTACGTTTATATATTTTCTGGAGATTTTCAAATCTTTCAAAGATTTTTCAGACCTTTGGATGTTCTAGAAATTCATCGATGTCAATAAAACATTTTCATACAACACTTAAACCTGATTTCGACAGATGTTTCATGCGTGTCAGATGGAATTCTTATTTGACTGTTCCTTAGTTCCTTCCGGTACCTAAGAAAAATCACTTTCCCCACTTGCAGTGTGCTGAGTCATTCAGTTATTTTCGTGCGCCGATCAGTATGAATAAGATGTCCCATCTCTATCCTAGTCGCGACTGAGTCACGTGACATGTGGACAAAACAACACTGTTGCCAGACTTAGCGATTTTCTGTATTTTTTCTCCACTTGCCCGCTGGCTATTACTAGTGATTATGCTACGCTATCTCCCCAGCCAACATATAATGGAAGTAGGAAGCTTTTACTGTACTTACCGTACGTACCGGGTCTGTATGGCAGGCACATCGCGCGGCGGCATCATGGAAGAGAACTCTGAGGAGCAAAGCCCGAAGGTGTAGCGGTAGAAGCGAACCGAGACTGTTTTTTAGAGAAGAGTCGTCGATCAGTCGGACAGCCCTTCTCTGGACAACATCGAGCATAGTTAATATAGTCGGGCGGCGGCACCCCAAACGTGTGAGCAATACTCGAGGCTAGGCCTTATCTAGGCCTTGTATAGAGTGAGAAGGTCAAGCGGAAGTACTTCTTAGCCCGAAACAAATAGCCTAGCTTTTTCCCAGCAGCTGCCGCTACTGACAAGATGTGTTCGTGCCAGATCAAGTCATCGGTGATCTGGACTACGACCAGCCTAAATGAACGGCTCTTTGGCAGAACCCGGCCATCCATCGGAAACGTATGAGCGCTAGGACGCTTTTTATTCGTCACAGTACAGTACTGTGTTTTGGAAGCATTACACTGTACTCTTGTTGCATCCCCAAGCAGTGATCCTAGTCTCTCGTCAGAGAGGTAGTCGTCGCTAATATTGTTTTTTCCAGCTCAGCTGCAGAGATCGCCTTGTCACTCTGAATTCCTGCATGTAGAGTCAGAGAGAAAGTCAGCCACCAATCTGCAAAGCCTTTCTGGGAGGTCATGGGATGGAAGTTTGAATAAGAGGGCAGCGTGCCACAACTGATTGAACGCTTTAGTGATATCAAGACCAACAACATAAGCCTCACCGTAATACTGGATTAGCTTACTTTACAATTGCTTGACGTAAGCTAGGAGGTCCCCTGTGGATCGCTGGTGTCGGAAACCATACTGCCTGTTGCTACTCAAGTCGAGACATTCGAGATAGTCCAGAAACTCACGATTTATGCACCTCTCATCACCTTATTTATAACAGAAAGCAGAGCTATAGGCCTGCAGTTGTAAGGGTCGGTTTCAGATGCTTTTTTTGGGATGGGTTGGACATGAGCAAATTTACAGTTTTCTGGATTCATAAGATATCTGGAAGAGACGCGAAAGAACTGGAGCAAGCTCCGCTGCACACCTCTTCAGTACAATCAAGTTCGGACCAGAAGCTTTGCTGGGGAGCGTCCATGGTGGAGTTGGCAGCAAAGATCTTGGCAGGCACTTCAGTCTTGGCCTTCGAGTCAGTTACAACCATTCCATCCTGACACGTAAGTGTGAAAGGCTACTGTGTAACAAGTTCTTTTCAATCTGCTTGGCCAGCGTCCAGAAAGACCGACTGCCATTTGGCTATGACATTACCTTGCCAAATCAGACATATCTTTAATCATTTTCAAAGAAATTGTACAAAATCTTCAAACTTGTGAAGTTAGCGAGTTTCACTTCATACGTTGTTACCAGACATGCCCAAATCATCAGTTGCTGCCGTGATATTCATCCCGACCAAGGCATCCCCACGGCTAGGCGACGTGTATGTTAAATTTGTATTGATAGGGCAGCGGGTTATGCTATAAATCATATGTCACAGTTTTTGTGCACTGATTGCAGCGGTTAGATGATACCAAAAATATTTTCATAAATAGGAGATCTTTCCCATTCCGGATCAAAGAATCCACCAAAGATGCTTATAAACATGATACCTAGTAAAGTTACATGAAAAATCCTCTGTATGTAGGTATATAAGAGCTTTCTTATATTTGTTCATCAATTTGATGATACAACACATCTAACAAAAATGATCATAATCAGGATAGTAAACTATGACGAAGGTCCACTGTATGTAAGAATTTTCAGATACTTCATTTGCAATTTGACAACAGACCATGATGGTGTTCACATTTTTCAAATATTCTTCAAGAAATCTTATCAGACTAGGTAAAACTATCATAAGTACTATGTTTTTATTCCTACTTTAAATTCAAAACCAGCAAATGTAAAAGATTCATGTCGCACCCTTCACCAAGGGACGTGATCGTCGTTAGACTTGGCAACCCTGCGAGTGACAGATAGATAACCCCACCAGTGAAAAGGCAATCAAACAATAAACATTAATAGTTTTTATGATTTTTGGACTTAAAAGACATTATTTGTGAGACATTTTTCATATTTTTTGTCTATGTCCATAGTAATTGCATCATGCATCAGGGATATGTAGGGATTGACACGTCTTACACATTTTATCTGTGTTTTAGGTTGGAGAGGACAATGTTTTTATTGCTTTGAAGAAATTCATTAACCCGTAAATAAATAAATTTTTATTGTGATGTAAAGGAAGATGAGGATGTGGATGGAATATATCTTATATTCTATTTTCTTGCAAAATACAGACAAATCGACACTATTCAACAGGTATGTAATGATAACAGTATATTGAACTTATGTCGGGTTCATGCACGACTTAAACTAACCGAACTTAAGGATCAGCTGTTTCTACACCAGTGTCCTCCACATGTTACGCCTCCAGATAGTAACTAGCTAGTGACTTCCAGTGGTGGTCAAACGTTTTGGTGACGTCACACCCATTTTTTTGACATGATTCGGGTGGTTTCGGAACTCGTCTTACCCTTGGATAGCCCTTTCCATACTGTTCTATGCTCGTATTGACGTAATTATAATAATTCTGTGGTGTCCCGTGTTCCACGACGATTTACCCAGAAAGCCAGGCAGTGACTCATCTGTTGTTTTTGTTTGAGTTGTTGACGAATTTGTGGTAGAGATTTGTTTTGGTGTTCGTCTTCGGGTGTGTTTTTCTGCCTTTGACTTGTTTTTTGTGCGATTAATTGAGGATGGCCATGCCTAGAGCAAAATAACGAAAAGCCGCGGTGGTATCAACTCCTGACCTTGTTGAAGAGGTACCTGCAGAAGTCACCTGAACGCAATCGGACATCGCCAGAGGAGCGCCTAATGATGACGTTGCAGTAAGTATCCAAATCAGTTCATTTTTGCATAAATGACAAAATATATTGAGGTTATGGTCGTTTTCTTAATTTCAAGGTCACTTCTTAAATTAAAGTTCAATATATTGAACTTTTCCTTAAGAACCAACCAATCGGATCACTAGCGTTGGTCAGCTGATCGCTACAGCTGGAATTAGAAGATGGCTACGAGCCATCGATACTGTACAAAAGTCGATAGTCGATATTTATATCGTGATGTTTGATCGATTTTATATCGCTGTATGGGCAGATGGTTCGGTGATACTTGTATGAAAAATTATTTGCGCTTGCTTACGCATGACAGTTTAGAGCTGAACATCGGGGCGGATTGATAAAAAAAAATCATGTATGTTAAAAATTATAATAATTAAAGTCAGTGGTCATGTTTCCTTCATAAATTAGATCAAAAAACAGCATGAAAAAAATACCAAGATAGAGGATTTTGAAATTATATTCTAGAGAACGAAAAAAAAAAAATGGAAATGATCTTAAAATTTTGTGCTTGTAGTACTGACTTCATAGCTGATAGATGCAAACACTTTCATGTCTGAGACTGTACCAGTGGTGATGTTGGCAAATTATAGCCCCTACAGAAGAAAAAAGAGAATTTAAATCTATACCATGCCCCCCATGACATGTTTTTCCAAAACCTCACAGAACACTGTGAAGGTACTTTGTCATTAACTACAAACCAGGTGTACACCTGACGAATGCTGTGTATTCGCAGCCCACCAAATATGTAATCTCTTTTGACGTTTATTGAGGTAAACAGATTGAGTAGCACGTAACTTTTTTTGTGACATCTGTACTGTTGGTAATAACAAACCTGGTAAAGGGCCAAATTAAGGACTGGCGTTTGGTATCACCAATGAAAATTTTTTTTTTTTAAACACAGAATTTTGGCAATCAAATGTATACTGCTAGATTGGGAATTTATACATATGTACAGAGCAGTATCATCTGAAGGGGCGTGGTGAGATGTCTATGTTTCTGTTTAGTGTTTGCTGACCAAATATGACAGTGATATTATGCTAATAATTTTTTTTTTGTTTCACAGTGTCAAAATCCTTCGAGGAGACAGTTGGAATGAAGATCGTCATTTATTTTATGGATACCAAATTAATTGTAAATGAGAGTTTGTTTCCTAGTTTGAAGAAACAATTACTGTTTTATGTGTTTTTTTTTTTGTTGAGGACAATTTTGTTTGCCTTTACCCATTAAACAGTGTGCGCAAAACTATTTTTGATTCACATATCAGAGTGATTATATTTGTATTCCAGTCAGTCCTCTACCTACAGATGTATTTTTTGTTATTTTAGTATTTATGTTTTTGCAATAAATATACCTGATCAATTAACAAGAGATAGTGCTTGCATGATATTGCACTGATCAGGTTCATAATATAGAGAAAAATCCAGATGAGTAGAATACCTCTATGTATGTACAATTTATTGTAATGAAGAATTTGTTCTATTATTGCTGTGACTGTTCAGTAAATATTTTTTTAATTATACATTTTTTTATTATCCTGAAATTCATTACTAGTCAAACTGATGAAAGAAATACTCCCTTTATTGAGGATGTGTTATGCATCTATGATCATCGAACTGCCTCAATATCGGTCGTCAGCCAGATTTCGTAATGTAAACAAATGAAATCGCCGACACATTCCTGACATTCCTGATATGCGTTGTCGGCATACTTTCAATATTTATAGTTCCACCAGATTTCCAGCCAAGAAAAGTGGCGCTGCCGTCGAGGTTATAGTCCAGGAAATATCTTCACATCTGCTCAGGAAAATATTCGGATTCGGGCTTTTTGCATGTTATTCGAAAAAGCCTCCTAGTAACAAATCTACATGTTGTCAGGCTCCAAATTGCGTCTCTAATTGTTTGAACAACTTTTTCAAATAAATTACAAAAATTAATGTTTTCGCTTCATCAAAGGTAGCATTCGTTTTTTTGATACTCCGAAACAAAATGATGTTTGACAATGTTTGTCAAAAATTGATTTTGTACGAGATGGGAAAGTACAAAAAATTGATTTTGCGATACCGAAAAACGATCTGAAAAAACGAAAATGTTAATGTCGCCATGCTTCATAAATAACCATTAACGATACCTTTTAGGAGATACTGTTATTATAAATCTTTGTATTTAATTTATATGCAAGCGGACGCTCAATGCATATTCAACGTGCACGAGAGATATTTCATCTCTCTCGCGTTCACATAGACATAGACTATACATTGAGCGCGCATTCAAATGCTCTGGGGGTTTTGTTATTGGTTGGTTGAAGCATGTGTGAGATTTGGCAACAACAAAATATTCATTTTTCATATTGTTTTTAGGGTAGCAAATGACATATTTTGAGTTTTTACATTGCTTATACCTGTATATATCAAGTCTAGAGAAAAGTTCTAAAACTCATTTTTTATTTAGAATGTCCTAAAAACCGCAAAATACTTTAAACAAAGCGAACAAATCAATTTTGGGAATCGGTTTAATAACAATTTTTGGAGCAATTTTGGGCCTAGTCACATGCAGATTCTTTAAGAGGTCCTTGAATCAGATTATGCAAAAATAGGAATCGGAAGAGTTTTCCGAGCAGATGTTCCAATATTATCTGGACTATTATCCGAGTTCTGTGACCTGCATTGGCGCAAGCGTGTGGGAAGGGGCCACTTGTCAACGTCAAGGCTGATCCGCCAGTCCACGTGACACATAAGCCACAAAACACTCTTCCATCTGCTACTTTGACGTTAAACATATGATTATTTAAGGGTATTTAACTTTCATGTTGCCTCAACTGCTACGTTGGCAATCCTGGCCGCGCATGCGCATGAAATGCTCATTTTCTTAAGTTAAGTTAGCTGATTGTTAAATGTAAATTTATAACACAAATCAAAATACATGAAAATTGACCTGTTTTCTCTGTACAAACGCATCATGTTGGAATCAAAAAGTGGTCTTGTCTATAATACAGTCGAATTTTCATGATTTTATTCAATATTTTAATATAAATCACTGATATTCTGAGACCTTTGACAGCTTCTGTCAAATTGCATTTCGATAAGGTATTTTCCCATTGGTCCATAATATTAATGTTGATGAAATCGACTCTGAGGCTGCTATATAGCTCAAAAATGGCTGGGCATACAAAGCATGATAATGAAATAATATCAATAATAGAAGAATTGCGTGAAGAGTGAAGAGTTATACGTTGATTCGCGTATATTTATATTTGTCAACCTAGAGTATATCAGATCACTTGCAAATATGCCTTCAATGCAGCATGTTGTGAGGTATGGTGCCGTTGACAAATTTGGACATCGCGGGTCAAAACGTCATACCGTACGCGATATACCTGGTATTGGCTTCAAACTAACTCTAATGGTGACTATGATATTGAAAAAAAACTGATAAAGAATGTTGGTGATTCTGTGGACAAAAACGATGCTGTGACTGTAAAGTACATTGAAGAAACCATTAATAAATTTGTAACCGAAATGGGTAAATTGATGCGACTAGCAGTTTCCAATGTATTAAGTGATTCTGTGACATACTGCAACGATAAGGTGCTGGAAAGTGAACGTGACTTTGACAAAAAGTTTAACGTGTTGAGTACGATTTTAAACGTATCACTTCCATCTAAATAAACTAGATACCTGCAAATACAAGCTCATTTCATCAGGGTATACTCAGTAGTGAGTATGTCAATTGTAAGCTAAACAAAACGTGGTATAGCAAAGGAGCTACATATGGCGGCTCGAAGGAATTTCCCCCGCCGAAGAACTATCATAAAGGGTTTCGCTGACTTGTGGCAAGCTGATTTGGCAGAAATGCAATTTTTCAGTGAAGAGAATGATGGATATAGATACATATTACTAGTTATCAATTGTTATTCTAAGTTCATGTGGTGCAGACCAATTAAAAAGAAAGATATGGTAACCGTAACTACTATATTGCAATGGATGATATTTTACAAACTGCTACCCACCACCCAGAGAACCTACAAACGGATAATGGATCGGAGTTCTACAACACCAAATTTTCCGCTCTGATGCAAAAGTATGCGATTAATCATTATTCCACATATAGTACAAAAAAAGCAGCAATAGTTGAGAGAGCTATCCGATCTCTAAAACACCTACTTTTCACTGAATTTTCAATCAGGGGGAACTACCGGTGGATCAATATCTTAGCAGATGTTACTGAGTTTTATAACAACAGGAAATATCGAACGACAGGTGTAAGCCCCATCGGAGTCGACTTCCATAAACGATTGAATGTGTACAATCATCCAAAAGTAGCTGGAAAAGGCAAGCTTAAAGTTGGCAATATCGTCAGAGTAAGCAAATACAAAAGTCTTTTTGAAAAAGGGTATACATCAAACTATTCAACGGATTTATTTAAAATATACAAAGTCAACATTTCAAATCCAGTTACATATATATTAGAAGACGTAGAAGGTTGTCCAATAAAAGCTGTTTCTACGAGAAGGAACTAAGGAAAACAAAATTTCCAAATGAGTACTTGATTGAAAAGGTGATTAAGAGAAAAGGCAACAAGCTGTTAGTTAAATGGTTGAGTTTTCCACATTATAAAAACTCTTGGATAGATATCAATGATGTATTGTAATGTTTTTTTGGACTCTCAGTTTTATGTTTTGTGTTATATTTACGTAGTCGCTATATGTTCGAAAAGGTTGTATCAATAAAAAAATACAAATTCTTTAAATCTTGTGTTAATAAACTAACCTAGACACATTGATTTTTAAATTCATTCAAAACCCCTGAACCGGGTAGCTTCACTCTCCCTCCACTGTTATCTTTCGTTTCAGATTACGTCTGTTCAGAAACCCGTTTACCTGTCCACAAGGGCAATAACCCGTTGAATCTACCCGCCTTTACGTATCCTTATTGTTTATCATGCATACAAGAGGTTAGCCCACGCCCCCCTCTCGGTATTTAATTTTGATCACTCGTGAAAGCAGTCAGCGTTCAGCTTGGAAGTTTTCATGTATATTTACTAATGACAAAACGTCTCTAACCTACCGATTGATCCCCTTATGTGTGTGTCAGGATTCCACATAAATTCTCAAAAAAAAAGATTAGGTCTGATCAAGTAGAGGTGTGTTTGTAATTTTCGAAATACTTATTATTCCTGTAATGTAGTATTTTCTCCAGGACTGTTTTTCTAAATCCGGCAGACCTATCAACATTTATTGACCATTTGTTACCCATACTTTCCTTGACTATATATTCTAACTGATTATAAGTCATTTGTACTGATAAGACCTTTATTTTTTTAATTTTGAAAATATGTGTGCAAAAAATTACAAATATATATGTTATATATTATACAAAAATAATAAATATAACAATCTATACATAAAAAAACTAGGTCTAATAATCAAATATACATAAGAAACTAAAAGTATCATTTCTATCCGTGAGACCTTCGATCGTACCATGTGTCAATTAAATCCCATAATATAATATATGGGGTGACAGCTGGGGGCGCCAGCTGCAGGACATATACGATTCTCATATTTCTAACCAAGATGCACAACAACAAAAAAATGTTAAATTCTAACCGTGATATTCTAAACATCCTTTATAGAATGCGAATACTGTATCGTGCGTCAATTAATCTCCATATAATATAAGAGGTGACAGTTGGGGGTGCTACCTGCAAGAAATATATTTCTAACCTAGCTACTAGCACAGGTGACATTGCATAGATTTGTGGCAGAAATGCCAAACATTCCTTGTTCAAAGTTGTCTCAAAACACTATACAGTGCCTTTATTTAAATTCTTATAATATATAGCATGAGAGCTTGGGGTACCACCTGCTATATATAGGAGCAGGTGCATACATGGAAATACTAAACACTCTTTATAGATAGTTTTCTGGGAATAGTGTACCGTAATAAAAAAGTCCCTTCTTTCATCAGCCATTTGTATTTTGTCTTGTGTGGGTGTTGCCGAATATTCGGACGCATATTATCAGAAGAATTCCTGAATGCACAATCGAGCTTGCCCTGCCATGCTGTATATATCACAGTGGAGTGACTTTCTGTCACAGGCATTTTATTGGGCAAGCCTCACCCTATTCAGGTGGTTGACAATTCTCAATTCGAATTTATGGCAGCTATCGTTATCTTTAATGTGAAATTTGAAAATTTCCAGAAGGTTGCAGAGGTCTGTCGGAAACTTAACATTTCTTTGATCGCCTTCACTCAGTTGATGGAAAAATTTTACGACATTACAATATAATGTATTCATGTATTTATCATGCGTTGATGTTCTTCAATGAAATAACAACAACTCAATATGTCAGGTATTTATTTAATAAGAATGCATTGTATAATCCTATAGTAAACTAAATAGATAGTGTTCAATCCTCATACACGAGGTTATATTTGAGGATAATTTCCGGAGGTAAATACCTTACAATCTCACACAGAAATGATCTAAGGTTATAATTAATCATATCACTACAAAACTGCTCAATAGTACAATCTTCTTGTAGATACTGCGTGCACAACTTCTGCCCTTCCTCGTATTTCCGAATTAGTCTCCCGATCCTGTCAACCTCGTTATCATTCCAATAAATATTAATATCGTAGTTTGTTGAATGTTCAGCGTCACTAATCTCATGATAGCTGTACGTAGATCCTTTGAATCAGGTCGACGCAATGATGCATAATGCATCCACATCTTGTCAAACCAGAGTGGGTGTACTGCTTCTGGAAAGATAAAAATAATGCTCAATATCAAGTCGAACATGATATTTGTCAAAACAACTTTACCTGCTGCATTTTCCTAGCCCAGTTCTGATCTGAACCTTTATATTATTTATACCCACCATATTAGCCTATACTAGCTCATATTTTTAAACTAATTGCTACTGTCAACAAAGTCAAATTTTATCAAACATTTTGAACGACTACCTGGTGTCTTTGGTGAGCTTTGCCAATATACGCTAAAGAATATTTGTTTTGGGACTCATTTATATCTTTAATCATAATTTCGAACATGTTTTTTAACACTCTTTTGGATAGCCCAACCCTAAACTGGTCAGAATCAAGAAGGGTTGCTACTAGGCATTGCCAAACTTTGATTGAATACTTGACATATTCTTAATAGGATAAGATTTGTTTACACTTAATGATGATGATGTTCTAGATGGTATATTGTTGTCAGATTCGTAATTTATTTTATTGTTTATTTCATGCAAGGCTGAGGTAGTGATGGACATTATTAAAAAATAAATAGTGTTGGATAAATAATATAAAAGGATGCTCACCAAATTCTATCTGTTAGGTACTTCAAGAATATAATTTAGTTAAATGACTGAATTTGAATGATCATAGCTGTTGTTGTTTCACCATTTATATAATAACTAGCAGAGTTAGATTACCTTACAGCACCGGCGCATACAAGGCATTTGAACAACCCCGATAAATTTCGGGTAGTCCACAAAAAATATACAGTCAACATTTTTATTATACTGCACCGAACTGCTGAGAGGCTTCACATTCGGCATGGCCATTGAGACAACAATGCCGTAACCACACGTTCCATCGACTCTTTTTCTATTATAAACGCGTTTATGATCGGGGACAGAACCGCTAAAATGTTTTACAGTTATTGATAGGGGACCGAACTGCTGAGAGGTTTTACAATTGCAGGATCATTGAGAGGGTGACAATGCCTTCCACCGAGCTATCTATACGATACAATTTTGTTGAACAACACGTGTTCGATGCTAAGAGGATGGTCATTGAGAGTACTCAGAATTTAAACACCCCCGCCCCTTACCCCACCAGACACGGCGATTTAGAAGGCAAAATTGCCTTACACCGTCCGTCGACTGTTTTCCATTTTAGAATACGTTGGTGATCGGGGACCGAACCGATAATAGGTTTTAGAATTAGCATGCTCATTGAGAGTCGACTCTTTTCGAGCTATTTATACGATACAAATTTGTCGGTATGGATTATGGTGGAGGGATGAGAAGACAAGACAACAATTAGAATGATCATATCATCGGATTAAGGTGGAGTGCTGACGATGAGTTATAGTAGTGGGGGAGGGAGGGTGCGGAGAGGGGGTGTATCAGTTAACCGGGGTGTGATTCCGTCGACTCATTTCTATTAAACAACACGTTTTTGATGCTTGATGCGAAAAATATCAATTTCTGTCTATTTCTGTGTGTAACACATGGCAACAAAAATGACTGTGGTATGTCATAAAAACATCAGGTTTGCTTGAGGATTCGAGACTCTACGCCGGGAACCGGGAATACACTTGAGCCGAGGCAAGCCGCGCACCGAACGAGGCAGCCTCGGCGCGCCGCGATGTGATTTGCCGCGAAACGAAATCCGATTCACCGAAACAACGTGTTGACGCGAGGCTCGGCATGCTCACAGCTGATCCGTACAGGAGAACATGCTCAGTGATTACTTATTTTGTGGAGCGGTTCATTTTGATTTCCTTTTATTTTTGTTTTATTACTTCGTTTACTTGTAGAAGATTAGAAGATGTCGACGAAAACTACGTAAGCTTGATTAATTTCATTGAATTTGCACGCGAGGACTGAAGGAATTGAAATAAAAATCAAATTGATAATTTATCTTTCAGATCGGAGTGGAGCAATGAATAATGCCTATATTTACGTACAGAAGTTACTCCCACAATTTGTAAATAACCAAAAATAAACTCTATATTCGATCTGAGGCAAATGCTGATCGAAAATTCCGTACACACTGCGCATGAACGAGGCACTGCTCGGCCGATGCTCACTTTGATGGACCGACAGCCGATGTCTCAGGTCGCGCACCACATTAGGCAAACCGAGCCTGTTCGCAACTGTGTTGGCGCACCGTAGACCGTACCGTTACCCCCGACATAACAAGGCCAAACAACTCAGCTGCTTAAAGGCTGTGACGTCACGCTAAGTAGGCCAGTTCAATATTCTTATGGAGTTTCGTCATGCTGGCTGGTAAGAGGGGTGTTGACATATCAAGGTATGATATAGCAGTATAGAAATCTCTACTAATTAGTTATACCTATCTGTGGGCGAATTTGCAAGATATACCCGGGGCCTGCGCAGCTTCAATGATGATCTGATTATTCTTTCTGATCTGCCTCAGTATGTCAAGAATACAGTTTCGATATTACGTTCAAACTGTCACGTGTGAAGTCTAACATGTCTGCAAAAATGGAATATGTAGCAAAATAGCAGCTAACCTCAAATTCTGAGGCTGCTATCATGTATGAATATTTATGTTTATTATTGTTGTTTTAAACTTATATTTGTCTCGCAATTGTTTCCCTAAGTTTTCAAAATGCCTTACAAGTGCCGCGTTCCTAATTGTAATTGTGCCGGTAATTACGCGAAAGGTCCGAAGGTTCCGTTCCCTGTGAATGAAACCGGTGTGAAGTTGGCAGACAAAATTTAGCGGACAATTTGCCGAAGATACCCGAATGACCAGTGGTGTCGACATCCTCGACCAGACTGTGATTGTGAAGGATACAGCTAACAGCTCGCAACAATAAATATATATATATATATATATATATATATATGCACGAGAATAAGCACCCCTATAGGAAGAATCATTTTCCACCCTAATTAAATAATTGGCAGGAACAAGAGTTAACCCACAACCTTTCTTCATTTTCACTTACCGATTACTGTATTGAAAGTAATTAATGAGCTAAATAGCATATACTGAGAAAATCTCTAAAGGGGTGCTAGATGAAAAAATATAAATAAAACTTCATTTTCACCCCCAAAAAAATGATTCCACAAAATGATTTAATCTCAAAAAAATACTCTATTACAGAGACAATTCATGGGCTAGGTGGCATGGTGTGAGAAAGCTTCTGAAAGGCTGGCAGATAAAAAATATGCTAAAAAATTAATTTTCACCCCCAAGGAAATGATTCCCCAAAATCAGTTGTACCTCAAAAAAATACTCTATTATAGAGACTATTTATAGGCTAGGTGGCATGGTGTGAGAAAGCTTCTGAAAGGCCGGCAGATAAAAAAATATGCTAAAAAATTCATTTTCACCCCCAAGGAAATGATTCCCCAAAATCAGTTGTAGCTCAAAAAGATACTCTTATTATAGAGACTATTTATAGGCTAGGTGGCATGGTGTGAGAAAGCTTCTGAAAGGCCGGCAGATAAAAAAATATGCTAAAAAATTCATTTTCACCCCCAAGGAAATGATTCCCCAAAATTAGTTGTACCTCAAAAAAATACTCTATTATAGAGACTATTTATAGGCTAGGTGGCATGGTATGAGAAAGCTTCTGTAAGGCCGGCAGATAAAAAAATATGCTAAAAAAATCATTTTCACCCCCAAGGAAATGATTCCCCAAAATCAGTTGTACCTCAAAAAAATACTCTATTATAGAGACAATTTATAGGCTAGGTGGCATGGTGTGAAAAAGCTTCTGAAAGGCTGGCAGATAAAAAATATGCTAAAAAAATTCATTTTCACCCCCAAGGAAATGATTCCCCAAAATCAGTTGTACCTCAAAAAAATACTCTGTTATAGAGACTATTTATAGGCTAGGTGGCATGGTGTGAGAAAGCTTCTGAAAGGCTAGCAGATAAAAAAATATGCTAAAAAATTAATCTTCACCCCCAAGGAAATGATTCCCCAAAATCAGTTGTACCTCAAAAAAATACTCTATTATAGAGACTATTTTTAGGCTAGGTGGCATGGTGTGAGAAAGCTTCTGAAAGGCCGGCAGATAAAAAATATGCTAAAAAAATCATTTTCACCCCCAAGGAAATGATTCCCCAAAATTAGTTGTACCTCAAAAAAATACTCTATTATAGAGACTGTTTATTGTTTATAGGCTAGGTGGCATGGTGTGAGAAAGCTTCTGAAAGGCTGGCAGATAAAAAAATATGATAAAAAATTCCTTTTCACCCCCAAGGAAATGATTCCCCAACATTAGTTGTACCTCAAAAAAATACTCTATTATAGAGACTGTTTATAGGCTAGGTGGCATGGTGTGAGAAAGCTTCTGAAAGGCCGGCAGATAAAAAAATATGCTAAAAAATTAATTTTCACCCCCAAGGAAATGATTCCCCAAAATCAGTTGTACCTCAAAAAAATACTCTATTATAGAGACAATTTATAGGCTAGGTGGCGTTACGTTCTTCAAAGATTTGATAGTTATGCCAGTTCCCCAAAATAATCATTACACATTACTGATTTTATCTATCACGGAAAATTCTCACACCATGCCACCCAGCCTATAAATTGTCTCTATAATAGAGTATTTTTTTGAGGTGTACAACTGATTTTGGAGAATCATTTCCTTGGAGGTGAAAATAAATTTTTTTAGCATATTTTTTATCTGCCAGCCTTTCAGAAGCTTTTTCACACCATGCCACCTAGCGTATCAATTGTCTTTATAATAGAGTATTTTTTTGAGGTACAACTGATTTTGGGGAATTATTTCCTTGGGGGTGAAAATGAATTTTTTATCATATTTTTTTATCTGCCAGCCTTTCAGAAGCTTTTTCATTTCCTTGGGGGTGAAAATGAATTTTTTTTGCACATTTTTTATCTGCCAGCCTTTCAGAAGCTTTCTCACACCATGCCACCTAGCCTATAAATTGTCTCTATAATAGAGTATTTTTTTGAGGTACAACTGATTTTGGGGAATCATTTCCTTGGGGGTGAAAATGAATTTTTTAGCATATTTTTTTATCTGCCAGCCTTTCAGAAGTTTTCTCACACCATGCCACCCAGCCTAGAAATAGTCTCTATAATAAAGTATTTTTTTGATGCACAACTGATTTTGGGGGATCATTTCCTTGGGGGTGAAAATGAATTTTTTAGCATATTTTTTTATCTGCCAGCCTTTCAGAAGCTTTCTCACACCATGCCACCCAGCCTATAAATAGTCTCTATAATAGAGTATTTTTTGAGGTACAACTGATTTTGGGGAATCATTTCCTTGGGGGTGAAAATGAATTTTTTTAGCATATTTTTTATCTGCCAGCCTTTCAGAAGCTTTCTCACACCATGCCACCTAGCCTATAAATTGTCTCTATAATAGAGTATTTTTTTGAGGTACAACTGATTTTGAGGAATCATTTCCTTGGGGGTGAAAATGAATTTTTTAGCATATTTTTTTATCTGCCAGCCTTTCAGAAGCTTTCTCACACCATTCCACCCAGCCTATAAATAGTCTCTATAATAGAGTATTTTTTGAGGTACAACTGATTTTGGGGAATCATTTCCTTGGGGGTGAAAATGAATTTTTTTAGCATATTTTTTATCTGCCTGCCTTTCAGAAGCTTTCTCACACCATGCCACCCAGCCTATAAATTGTCTCTATAATAGAGTTTTTTTTTGAGGTACAACTGATTTTGGGGAATCATTTCCTTGGGGGTGAAAATTAATTTTTTAGCATATTTTTTTATCTGCCAGCCTTTCAGAAGCTTTCTCACACCATGCCACCCAGCCTATAAATAGTCTCTATAATAGAGTATTTTTTGAGGTACAACTGATTTTGGGGAATCATTTCCTTGGGGGTGAAAATGAATTTTTTAGCATATTTTTTATCTGCCAGCCTTTCAGAAGCTTTCTTACATGATGCCACCTAGCCTATAAATTGTCTCCATAATGGAGTATTTTTTTGGAGGTGCAACTGATTTTGGGGAATCATTTCCTTGGGGGTGAAAATGAATTTTTTAGCATATTTTTTTATCTGCCAGCCTTTCAGAAGCTTTCTCACACCATGCCACCTAGCCCATGAATTGTCTCTGTAATAGAGTATTTTTTTGAGATATAAATCATTTTGGAGAATCATTTTTTTGGGGGTTAAGATGAAGTTTTATTTATATTTTTTTATCTAGCACCCCTAGAGATTATCTCAGTATATGCTATTTAGCTCATTAATTACTTTCAATACAGTAATGGGTAAGTGAAAATTCGAAGAAAGGTTTAGGGTTAATTCTTGTTCCTGCGAATTATTTAATTAGGGTGGAAAATGATTCTTCCTATAGGGTTGCTTATTCTCGTGCATATATATTTATTGCTGCGAGCTGTTAGCTGTATCCTTCACAATCACAGTCTGGTCGAGGATGTCGACGCCACTGGTCATTCGGGTATATTCGGCAAATTGTCCGCTAAATTTTGTCTGCCAACTTCACACCGGTGGTATGCAAATGCTTCCTTATCAAGATATGATTTTGCTATTCTTATTGGGCGAAAACCATAATATTGTTGGAAAATTGCTTTTATTTAACAAAAAAATTAATACTGTTCGTATGAAAATAACTGTTTACAATAATTAAAGTCTACATTCACGATGTACGGCCCGATTAATACGCTGGTGTTTGTTTGTTGACGGAGTAGCTGTGTCAGTTTGCAAAAATTACTGTCATGTTCGTTTTTACAAGTGAGGAATATGGTGACATGATGTTTGCCTACGGATATTGCAATGGAAAAGGCAGAGCATCACTGAACGAATACCGCCGCCGGTATCCAAATCGAAGAATACCTGACAGATGGGTATTTGGAAGAGTTTTGGCACATGTGAAAGCAACAGGATCGGTTCCAAATGCTACTGTAACACGTCCATCAGAAACTGCCCATGACTTAATACTGGGTAGTGTTGAACGGTCACCATCACCCAGCGTCCGCAGAATATCACGTCGCACTGGTGTTAGCCGAATGACTGTGGGGAGAACAATGCATAACTTTGGTTTGTACCCATTTCATCTGCAACCTGTCCAAGCTCTGCTGCCGGACCCTCGTATGCAGTTTTGTAACTGGCTCCTCGCAAATCGTAATCTTGTTAAAAAGATTTTGTTCACCGACGAATCTACTTTTACTCGAGACGGCGTCAATACTTTGAGGAATTCCCATTCTTGGCAGCTTGAAAATCCCCACGCAACTTACGAACGGAATTTCCAACACTGTTTTTCTGTTAATATCTGGTGCAGTTTGTTAGGGGATCACTTAGTTAGCCCTTTTGTTTGACGGTCGGTTGACATCTGAAGCTGATCTTCATTTCTTACGAGAAGGACTGCGTGTGTGGTTAGAGGATATTCCGCTGCAGAGAAGACAACATATGTGGTTACAACATGACGGTGCTCCGCCCCACAGTGGCAGAAATAAGACTCGGTATTTAAATAACACTTTTCCTGGATGTTGAATTGGACGAGGGGCGCAGTTTCTTGGTCACCCCGCTCGCCCGATTTAAATCCCTTGGATTATTACTTGTAGGGTCATATGAAGTCTTTAGTGTATGCAGAGAAATCGCATACCATGGCTGAATTGCTACGTAAAATTACTGATGTCGATGACGACATAAGAAGTAATCGTCTTGTTATTGGGAAAGCCACCAGTCACATTATTAAACGGGCTAGACTATATTTACAGTGTGAAGGTGGATACTTTGAACAACTATTGTGAATAGTTATATTTATTGTACCTAGTAATTTTGTGTTAAATAAAAGTAATTTTCCAACAATATTGTGGTTTTCCCACCATTAGCACCCTAAAAATAAAAAAATCATTATCTCGATAAGGAAGCATTTCCGGACCCTTGTTCATAGGACTTTTTCCACTCGAATTGACCTGAGGAACATGTAGAAAAATTTTGTCTCTACCTCGGGGGACAACATACAATTCTAAAAAATAAAATAAAACACAATTCTATCACAATTTGGTAAAAATGTCCTGGCCAGGTATGACCAAGCCAGGTTTGTGATGGTTCATCCATGGAGGTACATGAAATAATTAAAAAACCAAATATTCGAAAATGATTTGCCTGGTGTCATTCAACTTTTTTATTTTCCTTGAATGACCATCAGACGTTTCAAGAGGTCTTTTCAAAGAATTTTTATGTTTAACATACTTAAAGATTGTCAGTCAGATGCATTTGTTAATGATAGTTTAGAGGACATCATGAACATTGCAAGGCTGAAAATCTTCAAGCAGTTTCGTCAGACCTGTTTTGAAGGAGGCTTGAACATTAGGCAAATGGGCAAATTTATCCAAAAAACTATAGTTTTACATGGAGAACATCTAGTAGATGACTTAGTTTATCATTGGCGTATGTCAGCCTCTGCTAGTTGTCATGTTCCTTGAAATGTCTATTTTGTTATCGTTGATCATCAGTGCCATATCGTCTGCGTAGCTGAGTAAATGTATGTGTTCTGGTAATATTGAATATAATTCATTTTTATATATGTTAAACAATAGTGGGCTTAGAGGGGACCCCTGAGGAAGGTCTAGTAAGGTGACCTTTGGGCCATGCATATTGTTTTCATTATCTATTGTATATGCTGTTCTGTTATTCAGTAAATCAAAAATTAGATTAAAAATTCGTTTAGATATTCCAAGTTTTATTAGTGTTTCGTATAATAGAAAAATGTTTACGTTGTCGTATGCTGATTTGATGTCTAGGAAGACTGCTAACGTGGTTTCTTTTTGTGAAAAAGCCAAATGTATGTTGGAAACTATGAAAGCGAGGTTGTCTTGGGTAGAGTGTGCTTTTCTGAATCCTGTCTGCAGGTGGTTAAAAGTTATCTTACTTTCGAGTTCCCACTCTAATTTATTTTTGATCAAAATCTCTAGTGTTTTCCCTACGCACGCGCTGAGAATCAGAGGTCTATAGTTGTTGGGGTTGTTTGGGTCTTTATTTGTTTTCAGTATTTGGTATATCAAATGCTCTTTCCAGCTGTTAGGAATTTGCATACCCGATAGGCAGTTGTTGTATACATATGTTTAATAGTGAGTGTAGTGTTGAGCTTGGTAGATTCTTGAGCAATAAATATGAGATGTTGTCCATTCCTGGAGCACTATTTTTGTGGTTTTCCAAAGCGATACATAAATCTCTGAAGTAGAATTGGTTTTCATTTTTTGAACAATGGATTGAGAATTCAGCTGGAATGTTACACACAGTCAGATTTTTTATGATATTTGCGGGTTCGGGGATGAGGTTTTATTGTATACTTTTTTATTGTCACTAAATTTTTTGAATGTTTTCCATATGAAAGAGGGATTCGTATTTCTGTTTATGATGGAGCAGAATTTTTTAAATTTGATTTTTTCTTTTTTTTCAAGAATCTATTTGTCTGTGCATTGATTTTTTTCGCCTCTATGTAATTTTCTAAACTAGATTCTAGTTTAAACTTTCGTATGGCCTTTTTCCTTTGTTCAATTTTGGCTGTGCATTCTTCATCCCACCATGGGCTTCTGGATACCTTTCTGTTATTATCTTGCTAGGTATAGGTATAGGGGATTGAGAGATCAGCTACTATGTTTATTGTTTGAGCAAGGGTTTGGTAGTCAACATTATCCGTATTCATCCTAAAGTGTTCGTTTATCAATTGTTTGTATAAACACCAATTTGCTTTTTTATAATTTCTTTTTGGTCTTTCGTTCGTTGATCTTAGTGAGTGTTCATATTTACAAATGATCGGGAAGTGATCACTATTTCCGCAGTCCTGCAAAATACCCCAATGTGTGATGGTGGCCAAGTTGTTCGACACTATGGTCAGGTCAAGAGGACTCGGATTCTCCCCTGGTCCTATGAGTCTGGTTGAGGAACCATCATTCAATATGATGAGGTTGTTGGATTCTATGATTTCATAGAGAGCTCTACCATTGTAATTTGTCTTAATGCTACACCATGCTGGGTGATGGGCATTGAAGTCCCCCACTAACATCACTTCGCCCACGAGCGATATCAGTAGTTCATTGAACCCTTTTATTGTGATTTTGTTGCTTGGAGTTCTATATACATTAACAAAATTAATATTAAGGACTTTAGTGACAATATATTGTAGGTTTCCAATGTTAAATGTGTTAGGGAGTCTTATGTTTTGAAAACAGATGTTATTTTTTATAAATGTAGCTACTCCACCTTTCCAATCTTCTCGGACTGCTCTAATGCATTGATAACCTCTAATATGCGAACTCTGTTGTTTCTTTAGCCATTTCTCATTTAAAAAAATGATGTCTGGGTTATGCGTTTCTAAAAATTGTATTAAATTCACGCTGTTACTACTGTAACTCCTTAGATTCCACTGTAAAGTGATTAAAGTGCCTTTGCTGTTCATTTTTCAGTTGTGTCGGTTTTGTACTACTGAGACTAGGCTATGTAACATTTTTTGCTTTTTCAGTAAAATTCGTTGTCAGTCTGGTCTGTATCATTAACTACTATTTGTTTAATTTTACTTAGGGTTTCGGGTTTAAGGTATTTTAAGTTTTCAACGATTTCATCTACTTGTTCTTTAGTGTTATTTCTGTAAAGGGCACTAGTAGGCATCTTAGGTGTGTTGAATGGTGCTTCTGTGTTTGAAGCGTTATTGTGCACTTGTGCTTGTACTGTTATTGGTCAGTTACTGTTTTGTTGTCTACCGTTTCTGTTTATTAGGTTCTCATTGTGACTTTCTCTATTGTTCAACTATTCTTTTTTTTTTGGTGTTTGTGGTAGTGCTTGTTGAGAGGTTCTTTTTGTTCTTCTTTGTGCTATATTTATTTGACTTGTTCCGGAGGTAGAAGGTGTATTCTGGTTTCTGGTTGCTGGGAAATTTCTATTATTGTAAGCTATGTCGGTTGTGTTTATCATATTACTTTGCGATTTATACGTTTTACGACACAGCTCGTTCGCCTCAAAGTATGAAATATTTTCAAATACCATAAGTTGTTTTATCTTTTCCTGCCTCTTGTAGGTACTCTGGGCAGTCTTTCGAGTTGGATCTGTGTTCCAAACTATCGCAATGATAACATTTTCTTTGACAGTGAAAGTCCTCCCCCTCTTCATTATGTTCAAGATTACCGCAATTAAAGCATCTTCTTTTTCCCTTGCACTGGGTCTTAGTGTGACCATAAGTGAGACAAGAGTAACATTGAGTGACAGGTGGTATATTGTATGTAAATACGGGAAAGAGAAGATAGTAAATAGAAACATCTCTGGGACGTACTGTGCCTTGAAATGTTATTAGTATGGTAACAGTGGGCGTGTATTTTGTAATGCCATCTACTATGGTTTTTCTATTGAGCCTTTTTGCATCTAACACTTTCATTGGAGATTCGATAGCGCTAATAATCTCTTCAATTGTGTAGCTTGTATCTACTTGTCTTATGATTCCCTTGTATGCTACTTTGTTGAATGGTATATATATATATATATATATATTGTACCCATTGAGTTCTTTATTTGCAAAAGAGTTTGCTGACTTGCAATCCAGGAACTCTACTCCCAGCCTATCCCTTGCCTTGACTTGTATGCGTTTAATGTTGGTTAAATTTAATTGAAATAAGTAGTATATCTTTTGCTAGCTGTAGATACCTTCTTTGACCTACTTGAATTCCCGTGCCTTCCATTGCTTCGACAAAAACTATGAATGGTCCCTGTTCAGAGTTTTTGTAGCATATTTCTTTTTTATCTATAGCGTTTTTTTGATTGGCTTTTTCTTTGTTTGTGACACCAATTATATTTTCTAGCTCTGCTTGTGTAAGGTTTCTATTATCATCTATAGCAGTAGTATGGGGGGGTGATTCCCCCCCGGAGTCCGTTTCCATGCCTCTACCCTTTTAAGCGTTCCCCTTTTTCTTTTTTTGTGTTAGGTAGTACACTAAATAGTATGTTAATTTTTCTTATTTATTTATTTTTATTTATTGATTTAATAACAATAACATCCAACAAAGACCATATACAAAAATTATAAATACACATAAATATATAACACAACAATATAATTCCTCTTCATCAAGGACATCCTGATAACAGAAAGATGCACCTAGATGGTTCAAACCACCTGTATGTGCTTTCATCATTCGGACTTACAAATGAAAAGAAAATGCTATTTATTGGATTATAAAATACAATAAAAAAAACAATAATCAACCTCAATATCCCGAACAATAGTTCAATCATACTATGATACAAAAAATCATTAGAAAAACTTTTCAAATTGTGCAGTATTCTAAAAAATATATTCTCTGCAGCTGGTGCTAAATGTTTTAATATTTTTCAACTTTTTCAAGTGTTCTGGCAGAATGTTATATATCTTTGGTCCTATATACGTTATGTATCTTAAGTTTAGGTTATTGTTATTCTTGGGAATTTCTATTTCCCTGCCCACATTTGCACGAGTACAGTAGTTATGATTTACTTGTTTCTGTAGTTTTTCATTTCTATAAATAAAAGTAGATACTGTCATCACGTACAAGGATCTAATATTGCACACATCCTTTGTAAAAAGTTTATTAGTGAGGAATCTTTTATCTTTCTTAAAAATAATTTTAATAATATATTTCTGAATAATAATGAGTTTAAGTAGAGCATTATTATACAATCCCCCCATACTAATATCCCATATCTAATTATAGATTCAACAAATGCTTTATAAACTGTTATTAAATTTTTTTTATCGAGGAAGTCACGCAGTAGATAAAATTGATGGATTAATTTTCTAATTCTACTCGATACATAATCAACATGCGGCTGCCACTTTAAATGTTGGTCAATAATGATTCCAAGGTAGTTAGTTTGAGACACTTCCTGAACAGAATAAATATCATCCAGCATAATAGTGCTGTAATTTGGTCTGTTTTTATTGGTGAACAAAAATGCAATATAGTTTGTCTTAGATAAATTCAATGTTAGTTTACTCTCTTGTAACCAGTCTTTTACCATACCTAGACCATACACTGTTTTACACTTTACATCCTCCCAACTAGAACCTGCAAAGAGAAGTACAGTATCATCAGCATAAGAAATAGTTAATAATAATAATAATAATAATAATAATAATAATAATAATAATAATAATAATATATTTCCATTCGACTTGTACAAACAAGTATGGGAAAGTGTCATAAATAAAAAAACATTACACTGAATGGGTTGAACATACATATAGATATGTAAATCTATATATATATATATATATCCCAACTAACAATTAGCGCTCCTATTAGAGTTGCAAGAATGATTATACAGTATTCCTTAAACAGCATTGTATACTGTAAGAACATTGGCAAAACCCTCTTAGAACAGCTATACAAGCGGAATGGGCACACCTAATAGGACACTTCAGTCATTTAAGAGGTTGTATAAGGGCTGCAGGTAACAGTTATACAACAAAAGTGTAAGCCTCTTGCAGCTTCTATAGGACATTTGCGTCAGTGCCAGATTCAGTTTTTGTCAACTATACAACTATTCTGTTACGTGATTCTACTTTATTGCAACCGAACTATTTCTTATGTATTGTATAGACGAAGTGAAGAATATATAACTAACACATTACATTACTTATATATCGGCCATTGTGAGTTTCAAGAACATGTATATGATAAACTTCTACACTGCGATATAGGGCTATTGAATTACTTGCGCAACAAATTTTATTGTGATTATCATGGAAATTAGTTACGCAGTTTCTACGGGCTTCGTATTTGATTCATATTTGTGATAATGATCAAAAGTATGTCTAGTTTTTTAAGATGGAAAACTGACTTATCTGCGTTAAATCTTCCACAAATCCTATATTTAGACACAATTACACTAATGTTTATCACTTTATATCCGTAATTTCGAACTGAAACATAATTATTTAATATTAAATAGAGGAATAAGTGTTTGCCCAATATGGCGGGTGGTTGTGTATAATCATGGCATCGTCCATGTTGTCTTTAGGTTATTAGGATATTTTGGTGTTGCCTGCAGGTGTTATACAACAATTTGACAAATGTCTGAAATGAAATACCGACAGAGTCGAATGATTGACCCAGAATTTGTACCAGACCTATATCTTCTGTTTGAACAGTTGATAAAACCTTTTGAACCAATATGCTTGCGTTGTTTGTCTTAAAACATTGGTTATGGCATTTTAACAAAAATATGACAGCAGAAAGTTAGGTTATGGTGAAGTTGTATACCAACATATTTAGCATATGTACAGCCTTTAACAGTTACTAAACAACAGTTGTATAAGTGCTTCCGTTGGGAGCAATTTGTTGGCTAAAGTAGTAAATTGCACAGCAAAACAACGAGACTCGGGTTTGTTTTATAAACGTTACCATGGATGCCACAACACAACCATTTTGACTAACGTGCAAATATGCCGTATAAAATTTTTGTATAAACGTTTATGCAACAGTTGAAAATTTGCCCTATAAGGTGTTGTATAACTATGCTATAAGAATATTTTAAACACCTCATTTTAGAGTAAATATGTTGCTGAAAGCAAATTTGCATTCCACACAACATTAAGTCAGCATTTTGGTGTTCAGGCAACAACAATAGAGAGCTTTTATGGCTGAACGGTTCTTTTAACAAAAGCTTATACCACTACTTTGCTAGTTCTGATACTTCCGCATCTTAAATTTACATAAATAAATCACGTTACATTATTAAAAACATATAGGATATCTAACAATATTAGAGTACATAAACAGCACGACAAGAGCACGATAAAATGTAAATTAAAATTGATGGTTGAGGTACTCGTCAACAGAGTAAAATGGATATAGCAACAAATCTCGTACTTGGCGTTTGAAGACTGAAATAGATACCATGCCCTTAATCGACACGGGTAAGTGATTAAACAATCTCACAGGCATGACGGAAGCCCCTTTGGAGATATTGAGGCAAGCCTGTGTGTAGGTATAACTACATTGTGGTTTATACGGAGGTTATAACCAGAGCTGATAGCCACAGCATTTCTGGAGACATAGCTTTCGTAATTTTCTTTAACATAGACGACACACTTATAAACATAAAAGGAGTATACTGTCATGATCTTCAGGTAACTGAATAATTCTCTGCAAGAATGCCTGGAGTTTTTAAGCAACATGGTTCTGATAATCCTTTTTTGTACTATAAATAATTCACCAACCCTGTTACTACCACCCCAAGCAACAATGCAATAGCTTAGTGTGGAATGGACGTGAGCGAAGTAGTAAAGCTTTAATATTTCAGTACTTACGTGACGTCGAAGCTGCCATATAATGAATGATTGGGTTGACAATCGCTTGATCAAACACTCAATATGTTTACCAAATGTTAGCTTAGTATCTAAATAAACACCAAGGAATTTTGTGTAGTTGTTCTGTCTTAAGTTATATCCCTCACCATAAACACGTAGGCTGAAATTTAAATCTATATTTCTGAATAGAACTATATCAGTCGTTTGTGAGTTTAAGATAAGGCCATTGGAGTTACAATAATTTCTCATCTGACAGAAAGCATTATTTGTAAGTGTACCTAATGAGTGAGGATAGGAAGCATGAGTACTGAATGTAGTATCATCTGCAAAAAGTGTTTTGAATACGCGAGGACAAGAAGTCGAAATATCGTTGACAAACAAAATGAATAACAAAGGTCCTAAAGTACTCCCTTGAGGCACCCCTGTTGTTACTATCTTGGCATCAGATTTATATGATTGAAAGTTATTAGTGATTTTTACTGATTGCATCCTATCCTGTAGGTACGTTTTAATCAAATTATACGCGCACCCCCTTATTCCATACGGTTCCAACTTATTCAACAACAAAGAGTGATTAACTGTATCGAATGCACGACTGTGATCAAAAAATATGCATGCTGTTGTTTCTTTATTTTCAGAATTTTGTGAAATTTCGTTACATAATGATAAAACAGCATTTTGAGTGGACCGTCCTTTGATAAATCCAAACTGCACCGAATTAAGTAAGTTTTGTTGACAAATAAATTGAACAAGTCTGGAATAGTAGGCTTTCTCATATACCTTAGAAAACGCAGAGAGAAGTGCAATTCCTCTGTAATTGGCTATGACAGTTACATCATTCTTTTTGTGAATAGGGACGATAACTGTTTTTTTCTTTTTTAGTCTTGATGGAAACACGCCATCAGTAAAAGAGCTATTAATGAGATAACAAATTGGTTTGGCTAATAGATCTGCTACTTTTGCTAGCAGCGAGCAGGGTACTTTGTCATCGCCACTGGATGATTTTTTTGAAATCTCACTGATAATGTTTATGGTTTCGCTGTGACTCAATGGATAAAGAAAAAATGAAAAAGGATTTTTGCGATATGACTGGTACTAGTATCAATATTGAGATTTTGCGTTAAGGATTGCACACATTCCAAGAAATAATTATTAAAGGAGTCCGCTAACTCTTTGCCAACGAGCTGTGATCCATCATCTCTAAGAAAATTAACGTTTGGACTCTTAATCCTAGACCCACTGTGTAGTTTTATTAAATTCCATGCAGTCTTAGGCATGTTTAAGGAATTTTGGATTTTTTCAGCATGGTATTTGCTTTTAGCTTCCTGAATTTTACGTCTGTGTATAAATTTCAGAGTTTTGTATCGTTCGTGTAAGTCTGCACTCCCTGTATATTTATAAGCAGCATGGATATATCGCAGAAGTATACCCTCCTCGATAATTTTATCATTCACCCAAGGTTTTCTTATGGGCTTATTACTTAATTTGAAGCTAGTTAACGGAAATGCCTTATCCATTATACCTATGAAAATATCATGGAATAAAGAAAATTTAATATCACAACATGCCAGGTTCTCCAAGCAACCCCAGTCCTGATATGAAAGCAACAGCCTAAAATAGTACAGATTATTTTCGTCATCAAAACACCTTTTTGATATACAGGGTGACTTCGAAGTTGAGTCATTTATTTTAACAGTGAGTAGATCTGATCAAAAGAAATGTTTTTTTCCTTTACCATTTTCCTGGTAAAATTAAAGTAACAAAGTTATAGCCCTTTGGAAGTTTGAGTACCGCCCTGCTTCAATAACAATATTATGTGGTCGTGTTTGGCGACAATGGATATAATCCGCCGTATCGGTTCATCGCATCGGAAACAAAAAAGCGAAAGAATTTGGAACGATGTTTTTACAGGTATCTCATTCATTTGTATACAGTTAGTGTCAGTGAACAGTGATATGTGTTGCGTGGCTCAAACGAAACAAAAAATGGCACATGTTTATGCGGATCGGTTTCCCAATCGAGTGCAACCAACCCCTCGTGCCTTTGTTAATGTAGTACAACGGGCTTGTGAATCAGGTGACTTAAGACCTCACAGGGTACCTCACGATCAAATACAGGTCCGCACTGAAATACTTGTCGGGAGGATACTTTATAAAACAAGGTAAAAAATTTTTTTTATTTTTTTTTTATTTTTACACACATATTTTGGTTTATCTTCCTTCTACAATCATTATCTGAAAATTAATGACTCAACTTCAAAGTCACCCTGTATAATTGCTGTATGAGCACATGCTGGACTCATCATAAATTAGCTCAGCTATTTGTAAAAAATGATCGGATACGTCACATGGTACAATTTCAGCCTTCAAACGCAGCGAGTCAACATTACAAAAAATATTATCTATTGTAGTACCCGAATTATTTTGGACTCGGGTGTGATTAAAAAATAGAGGATCAAAACCATAACACTTGAATATATTTTTACATGCAACAGCATTTTTATCATTAATGCCTACGTCAAAATTGATGTTACAATCTCCACATATAAATACTGCGCTGTTACCCAAAACACTTATGAAGCTATCCAGATAATCTAAAAATGCAGAAACGTCTGAATTAGGTGATCGATAAATACATCCGACTGTCACATTATTACTATTATACTTGACAGATATTAACGCATCCTCACACATAGATTCTGTTTTAATTACATTGTTTGATTTCACTTTAAAAGTGATACAATCTTTGATAAAAATTGCTACAACACCTTTCTTATTAACACGAGTGAAATAGTCAGTTAGAACATAACCAGTCAAATGAATGTTATCTATTTCATCTGCATCACACCAAACTTCAGAAACACATGTAACCTCAGGAAAATTGATTTCATGGAGAAGAAGATCCAAGTCATCTACTTTATTTCGGAGGCTTCTGACATTTAAATGGCATATTCGCATTCTATTTACCTCGGTCTCCTGCGCCTTGATCATATAAATATCTTCATTTGAAGCTATGCGTCTGTCGCTTTCTTTGTTCTTATGTGAAAAAAATTATTAATCCGCGTTCCGGTGGTCCATCTACTTGGATCCAAAAACTTGTTTGTATTTGAACCATAGGTACCAACTTTAAACCCCTCGTGTCCAGCTTTGGCATCTTATTGATATAAATTATAAAAAGGAGCGGTCCCAAAACAGTACCCTGCGGGTCACCAATCTGTATTATTTTTTCATTGCTTGTTATGTTATTTAGATTGGGGACTGGGAATGGTCCGCGCCATGTTAACACCCACATCAATAAAATATTCATTACAAAAATTTACCATTTCAATAGAATCAGTAAACTGGTTGCCGTCATTATCATTTATACAGGGTGACTTCGAAGTTGAGTCATTCATTTTAACAGTGAGTAGATCTGATCAAAAGAAATGTTTTTTTTCCTTTAACATTTTTGTGGTAAAATTAAAGTAACAAAGTTATAGCTATTTAGAAGTTTGAGTACCGCCCTATCTCAATAATAATATTATGTGCTCGTGTTTGGGAACAACGGATATACTCCGCCTTATAATAATAATAATAATATAATGTCTTTATTAATCAGCATACATCAGTGAGGCGAAGTTTAGCCAAATGGCTACTCTTACACTTAACCTCACTGTGTACGAAAGAGTAACACAGTTAAACTCGATACACAAACAAACAATAGTAATAATAAGAAAAAGAAACAAATGCACACTTGAACTATTAATATAATAATAATAATAATAATAAAGTGTCATAAAAATAAAACAAACCAACAACTCAAACACTGAGAGACGATTGCATCTCCAATAGCTGTTTTCCAACTGATTTCTTAAAAGAGAGTAAACTTTCTTGTTTGTTAGCAGCACTGACTGAATTGTAAAGCTCATATTTATGCGGATCGGTATCCCAATCGAGTGCAACCAACCCCTCGTGCCTTTGTTAATGTAGTACAACGGGCTCGTGAATCAGGTGACTTAAGACCTCACAGGTGAGGGCATGCCGGTGCTCCAAGACCTTACGATTAAATACAGGTCCGCACTGAAATACTTGTCGGGAGGATACTTTATAAAACAAGGTAAAAAATTTTTTTTTTTATTTTTACACACATATTTTGGTTTATCTTCCTTCTACAATCATTGTCTGAAAATTAATGACTCAACTTCAAAGTCACCCTGTAGATATATAAGATTGACTCTTTTTGTAAGTTGCATCCTTTATGACGTCATACAGTTTTTTCATGTTATTTTTATTTTTTTCAATTTGCATTCTATAGTAATTATTTTTTTGTTTGTGTATTAAGTTATTTAGTTTAATAACATAATCCTTGTACTGATTTTCCAAAAACAAACTATAATTTGCTAGAAGTATCTTTTTCATTTTATCCCTTTTTTTCAAAGAAACAATAATTCCATTGCTTATCCATGGTTTTATTTTTTTTTGAATTGATACTCTTGTAGCAATTGTTTCTGTTGATTTCAACAGCAAGTCCCTGTAGGTAGTCAAAAATAACTTTACAGCTATTTCTGGATCATTCACAGTAGTTACCAAATTCCAATCACAATCATTCAAAAACTTCTTAAATTTATTTATGTTTAGTTTGTTCCGTGTTACAACTTGCCCAACCTCCAAAATTCCAGAAGGTCGTGCTTTATTAGTTATACAAAGCACTGTTGGACTGTGATCCGTTATTTCCTCATTGAGTATATAATTTAATAATAAACAATTGGTTCTTAATTTTTGCCTAACAAATATATGGTCCAGGCAAGTTCCCGAAGACATTCTAGTAGGTTTATTGATAAATGCGTAAAAGCCAAGAGAAGACATCATTGACAGATACTCTGTCACCAGAGTGTGCTTATTATCCAGAATATTTATGTTAATATCCCCCAGAAATATTTCAATATTAGCAGAACTATTATGCTCCAAATAAGTGTGCAAATCATGAGTGAAGTCTTTCTTTGATATTGGAGGTGGTCTGTAAACGCACGTTATACCATACAAAACCCCATCCCTTTCAAACGTGAGTCTACCTAAACTAGCCCTTGATACACTTAACTGGCACTTGGAGAAATTCTCCCTAATACCATCCCTAACAAAAACAATAACCCCATCATTTTTATTGTAATTACCTTCATTATAAAAAGTTTGGTAGCCAGGTAAATTACAGTTCTTAATAGACACAATTTGAAAGGTTTCCGTGAAAACAATAACGTCAAAGCTATTTAGCTTATATGACTCCAAATTTCTGTTGATACTTCTTATATTATCATGAATCACAGTTACAGCCAATGAATGTGCATTATGTGACAGGAAGGTTTTTATCTGTCCACTGGCTATTATTTCACTCAAAGAACCACCGTCTTCATTAATTATATCTAGAATTTCCTCATTTATGTGATTTACCATTATGCTTATTTACTATAGTCAGTTCTGGACTTCAAGATTCCAATTTGGTATTTTAAACAAGGACAGTTTGCAGTTAATGCACTATGATCTGTTGCGCACTTAGTTTTATACAGCTTATTGGCCATGTCACAGTTCACACAAGTCCTCTCCTGACTTTCACATTCTGTGGTATTGTGACTCCCTGCACAGTTTCCACAGACTTGCTTTCTAAGACACCGGTTACTTTTGTGTTGAAAGCCCTGACACCTAGATACAGTCAGATCCTCATACACCGGCAGACGCTCCCAGTCTACGTAATTTTTTTCATTTTTCATTATTTTAGAATATAAGTTTCCTGAACATTCCGCATAAATTGTGGAGGTATCTTTATTGTTATGTCTTCTAATATAATGTATTTTAAAGTGTCCGTTCAACTGCATCCATGTATTCTGCTTCCTTATACTTTCTTCAAGCTCCTCTATCTCCTTATTACCCACATATCCTACAATTTTAATTTTCGGTAACATCTTTTTTGGTAAATTAACTTCATATTTACCTTTTAGTTTACTTTCTGCTGATTTCTTGAGTCTTTCTAGCTCCTGTTCTGTGTCGCACTTTAGTACAATATTTCCTTTCTTAGTTTCCTTAATATTTCTAATTCCAACATTGATTTCGCATGGGTTTATCAACCTTTGCACCTCCTCTTTATTCTTGCCTATATTTTGTTGGCTTTTAGGCCTAATTATTATGGTAGGCAGACTAGGCTTATTAATGGAATCCGGCGCGGATGTTTTATTTTTTAACACATTTGCATAAGTGTCTTTTCTGTAGTTTGCTTTCAAATCTGCTAATTCTCTTTTAATTTCCTCCATCATTTTCACCATATAGGGCATTCTTGCTATTAATTGCTTGCATTTATCACAAATCAACAAAAGAACCCTCTTCTGTAATGGCATACATCGCACTTCTGAAGATGTTAAATTGACACAATCCTTATGAACGCTCCCAAAACTTGAATCACATTTATAGTAACCATTGTCTCCATGAAATTCTGTTTTACAGTTGATGCATACCTCTGCTTCAGGTTCATTGCCCTCCATCCTTGTTTATAATTAAGGATTCTGTTTTGGGATGGTTATTATGATTGTGAAGCTGTTTTCTTTTTAACATTGTAGGATTATTAAATCAAAGTGTGAAAATTTGATGCAAACAGATATTTGTGAGATATGATCCTGGACAACTAGACTATAAAACCAGCTAGTTATTCTGATGGTTATTTTTGTAACTGGCACTTTTTGTAAGCAAACTTTTTGTTGCTGTGAACACTTTTTTGTAAGAGAAATGTATCCTACTTACTGCAATTAACCACAAGTGAAAAATATGTGCACAACCAATATTTCACTGCCAACATGCTTCTCACAGCACTATTGTGATTTCTTTCAAAAATCATATTTTTTACTGAAGTAATAACGTAGATTTTCGACAAAATTGGGAGAGCACTTTTTACACACGTCTATCGTTCGTGAAGCTCATATAAAAATAGGTTTTGACTCACCAGGAAGGGGATAGGGTTACTAACACACAGATATTGATTAGTATTTTTACCACGCCACTTGGTTGTTTGTTTGCTCTAGGTTTGTTTTTCGTCTCCGGTTTTTCTGTCTTTGCTCGACACGCGTTCCACGGCGTTCGAAACCAGAATCTTAATTCCATGCTATTCAATGGCAACACGGTGACTTCGACTTGTCTGTCTCGACTGTCGAATAATTGCTTTTTTGTATGTTAAAATAGCAACGTCAATAACACAAGCTGTGATAAGGTCACTCTACTTACTAATATGGAAAGGTTCAAAAGAAAAACATATATTACAAATACCTAAATATATATTCATTATAGAAATCTGACACATTTTTCTACAAACAAATCAGTATTAACATCATTATGGTCCAGATATTTTCATTCCCCAGCCTTTGTTGGCACCTGCATAAATCAAAAATTAGGAAACTATTGAATTGTGTTGATATGTTACTACAATTTCAGATTTATTTTTTTATTAGAACAACAATATTATTGTGCATGGGTACCCACGGGAATTTTTCTCAGAGGTGCTGATCATCATCAAGAGATAACTTTTTGTGAAATTGTACCTGCCCCAAAAATTTTTTGATGAGCAGAGGAAGCAATTTTCTCACGAGGGGACAAATCCAAAAAAATTCTCAAACTTGTACACAAGAGCAAATATGCAAACATTAAAGTCAAAGCCGATTCCCAGAAGAGACCATGTCCCCTCTGACACCACCCTGTGGGCACCCATGTTATTGTTCAATAACCTGTGGCTTCGATTTCATTGCAACTATAGTGAGCTTTGCATATCAACCCTGCTGCTCTGAAAATAGCTGATTTATTTAAAATGAAGTATGGAAACTAATTTGGACAAAAGCATTACAAATCATCACCGGTTATCGAGTCATATAAAAACTTACAAATGTTCTGCAAAAATCCTTCAGAGCTGTGCCTTTTGGTTATATCAGAAGTAATCTTCGAGCTCCTGACCTCAAGGGTTGACAACGGCAGCTGTTGAACTTCTCGTAGCGCTCCAGTGTTCAAAAAGTGATGTGGAGATACAAACACGTACGATCTTCAAATATTACATTTCTCAAATGAGTACTTGTGTACTTACATTTTTATACTTCACAACTCTGAACAAAATGCATGTCTCAAATAACATAATGAGGACCTTATTGAATTAAAATGAAATCTTAAGAAAATGGCATGCTGAAAAAAGTAAGGTTATATTTGCAAAGCACAGAGCAGAGCACACTAAGAGACCCGCCGGAAATTTAAATCTGACCAATCAGACAACGTCAGTTGTGAATAAGCCGCCATTTTTTGCTTTGTTTCCCATTCGCACGTATAATCAAATTCAAGCGGATAACCAAATGAAAATGGTATTTACCATTTTGGATTGGTATTTACCAATCCGTTTAAGCGAGTGTGATTATCAGTGTGGTTATAAGATCCGTGACGTCATGAATCAGCTGTTATATGTCATAGTTATCACCGCAAGATTGTGGTATTTACCCAACTCAGGAGTAGTTTTATATTTCTGGTTATTATTTGACATGTGACAAGTTAGAATTTTGCCGGGTATTGGATATCTTTATTGTACTTCAGCTTCATTTTTGGGAAACTTGATACAGGCTGACTTCAGTTTTAGCATAAGAGAGCATCTTGTTAGTTATAATCATTACTGTTGTTGGGGACACTTTAAATCTAGTTCCTACGCTTAACAAAGTATCCTGTATAGCCATATACCACAAGAATATTAAAATATGGCCATATAAACTCACTGGATGATGTCCACCTGTATACGGTTTTGTTAATATCTTTTTTTCATCGCTTTTTCATCATTTCTGCTAAATCAATAAATATTTTCTTTGACATGCGGAAAAGTTTAGAGAATTGACAGTTATCATAGCTCCAAAGCCATGGTTCCATCAGTAAAAATTTTTTTCTGAAAAACAAAACGTTCCTCCCATTAATACTATGAAAGGTTTCTTTTTTTCAACTTTCCATACCCCGTTGTAGACGAAAAAGCACCGATTATTAAGTGATAATAAAAATAATCAGAAATTATATACGCGCTTTTCTAAAATAAACAACTTGAAATAAACCGCGATTAAAACCAACGCGTTCAAGCGATTCGAGTAACTGACGTCATCATCCCGTACCATATTATAACCGCGGTACATAATACGGAAATTTTGGTTATTCGCTTGGATTTGATTTATGAGTTTCACCCCCCTGGTCACAGCTTCCCCCGGCAAGTAGAGAACATCCAGAACCGTCGTTGACAGAGCAGCTTCAGCGCCATCTAACATTTCGCCAACATAACACCTAAAGGAAACTACGCTCTACATACAATAACTATTTGGCTCATTTCCTCCATCATTTTCACCATATAGGGCATTCTTGCTATTAATTGCTTGCATTTATCACAAATCAACAAAAGAACCCTCTTCTGTAATGGCATACATCGCACTTCTGAAGATGTTAAATTGACACAATCCTTATGAACGCTCCCAAAACTTGAATCACATTTATAGTAACCATTGTCTCCATGAAATTCTGTTTTACAGTTGATGCATACCTCTGCTTCAGGTTCATTGCCCTCCATCCTTGTTTATAATTAAGGATTCTGTTTTGGGATGGTTATTATGATTGTGAAGCTGTTTTCTTTTTAACATTGTAGGATTATTAAATCAAAGTGTGAAAATTTGATGCAAACAGATATTTGTGAGATATGATCCTGGACAACTAGACTATAAAACCAGCTAGTTATTCTGATGGTTATTTTTGTAACTGGCACTTTTTGTAAGCAAACTTTTTGTTGCTGTGAACACTTTTTTGTAAGAGAAATGTATCCTACTTACTGCAATTAACCACAAATGAAAAATATGTGCACAACCAATATTTCACTGCCAACATGCTTCTCACAGCACTATTGTGATTTCTTTCAAAAATCATATTTTTTACTGAAGTAATAACGTAGATTTTCGACAAAATTGGGAGAGCACTTTTTACACACGTCTATCGTTCGTGAAGCTCATATAAAAATAGGTTTTGACTCACCAGGAAGGGGATAGGGTTACTAACACACAGATATTGATTAGTATTTTTACCACGCCAAAACGTTCCTCCCATTAATACTATGAAAGGTTTCTTTTTTTCAACTTTCCATACCCCGTTGTAGACGAAAAAGCACCGATTATTAAGTGATAATAAAAATAATCAGAAATTATATACGCGCTTTTCTAAAATAAACAACTTGAAACAAACCGCGATTAAAACCAACGCGTTCAAGCGATTCGAGTAACTGACGTCATCATCCCGTACCATATTATAACCGCGGTACATAATACGGAAATTTTGGTTATTCGCTTGGATTTGATTTATGAGTTTCACCCCCCTGGTCACAGCTTCCCCCGGCAAGTAAAGAACATCCAGAACCGTCGTTGACAGAGCAGCTTCAGCGCCATCTAACATTTCGCCAACATAACACCTAAAGGAAACTACGCTCTACATACAATAACTATTTGGCTCATACAGTACAAAACCTACTCTAAAAAAACCTAAAATTGAAAAAATCGATGAAAACGCGGTTTTTTCGATTTTTGTCAATTTTCCGGATAAGAAATCATTATTTTAACAACGGAACTGAAAATAATGTAAAGCGCGCATATACACTGAGAACCAAATTTGTCTGACAGCTTAAGTTCAATGGGTACGAGAGAGAAGTGTATATAGACACATATGTTAGAAACAGATAGAAGCTGATTGGATAGCGAAGCCGCATTGCCAATATGTTACACCAGTTTCTTGAATTAAGATGTATGTTGAACATACGCGTTAGTTTAGTTTATTCACTACGCCCACATAATGGTTTTGTTGTTTTTTCGATTTTTTGGTTACGTAATGAGAATTTCACAAATCGGTGCTTTCTTGCGTAGTTCTTTAGGTCCACCAACAAAATCATGAATTTTTACCCAGGAAATCGCCAAAAATCAGAAAAACCGCTTTTTCACATCTTTTGTTCAATTTGTAGCATATCATAAATTGGATTACTCAAAAATTCAACGTACAAATATATTTTTGGCCACGCTTTTTTTATAATTTTTTTAACGCTTTTGTTCAGGAAAAGAATAGATTGCTAACCTAATAACGAATTGCATACAGGTAAAACCAAATTTGTCTGACGGCGCGAGTTCAATATGTACGAGAGTGAAGCGCGAGAAGTGTGTATCGACACATGTTAGAAAGAGATAGAAGCCAGCTGAAGAGCGAAACTCATACCATATTGCCTAGCAACGGTAATGCAGAAGGTCGTGCAATCTGCCGCGTTGCCGATATGTTAGACCAGAAAATGTTCGAACAGGCTACTACAATAGGTTTGGTAAACGTGAAAGCCAAGGAGGTCTGTTCGTAGATTTAATTTAATATTTTGTTTTCACTTTGATTAGAATTATTTATTTTAGAATTATCTTTGATTTCCACCGATGGTAATAAAATCAACACATCCCGATTTAATGTTACACTTTGCGACACTGCAATGTTGCAGAATTTGTGGCGATCCTGCCCTTTCATTTCGGAGGACCGATCCGGAATCGATCCCATAGAGATTCGACACAATTCAAAAATGTGTACGCTCAAAATAAGACCATTAATTAGGTGTAGAGAATAAATTAACGCATATTTTCAACATGCATCTTAATTCACGGAACTGATGTAACACATTGGCGACGCGCCAGATTGCTGCATCAGCGTTGCTAGGCAACGAGGTGGTGAGCGTCGCTATCCAGCCGGCTTCTACCTACTTCTAACGTGCCGACAGACAAATTTGGTTTTCAGTGTGAGTGTGCTTGTTATCTTGGAAGATAGCTCTTTCTAGAAAACTAGCGAGCACTTAGGATATACCAATATGTCATAAATGGAGATTCCTACTCCTTTTGGACTATACTCATATCAGCAACAACAAAATACATTATGAAAGCATTGTTTGCTTCAAATGAACGTGCAGCTGAAATGTCTCATTATTTGATGGAATTAACAAAAAAAACATCTATTGAGCAGCCTCATATCACAAGTGTAAGAGATGATATCAAGAGATGATAATAGAAATATAACGATAAGCGTAAAACAACAATTCCACCTTACAAGCGTTCGAAGTACTACCCTGTACCTTTTCACTTTTATTATGAGAGTAGTACATACACAACTTAATGTCAGGATAATTTTAAAGCCACTTACTTGGTGACGTTAACGACAGGGGAGTTGTTCTTCCTTGGCGAGAGATACGGTCGCTAGAACTGGGTTGTCGGGGTCAAGCCTATTTTTAAGAAAAACCTTTTGAGTACCTTCCATATTCTACCGACTCATGACATGCACAACTCTACTGTCTATTCATTATGTCTGTTAATTAGCTGTCTCAATACTGATCACAAAACAATATAATAATGGCCATGATATTTCTCAATTATATTATTACAAATTACAATACATTGCATGGGGGAACGGTAGCATCCTACCCCATGGAAGTCACGCCTGTTATGGAAATATAATACCTCGCACGGGGAAACGGTAGCTTCCTACCGCATTGAAGTCACGCCCGTGACCATGATCAGGGGAACGGTAGCTTCCTACCGCATGGAAGTCACGCCTGATATGGAAATATAATACCTTGCACGGGGGAACGGTAGCTTCCTACCGCATGGAAGTCACGCCCGCGTCCATACTCGGGGGAACGGTAGCTTCCTACCGTATTGAAGTCACTCCCGATATGGATACCTTTATAACCGGTGCTTAAACACATATGCCAAGTACTTGATTGTTACGAAAAGCAGCTCAGAAACCAGGATATCACGTTGCCGTGTCAATACCCAAAAGCTCCAACCTTACCTCTGATTGAGAGATAACCGAGCAGCGGACAACTTTAAGTAACAATCCCTATACACATCTTGCCATGAGATACTTTCAGACTCCTGCGATTGACTCGAGAAGAACCTAGGCGGTCACACAGACCCAGGATACACGCCGGCCAATGGCCGTTGTGTCAATACCCAATACGCTCCGACATTTCCTCTGACAGAAGAAACCGAGCAGTAATTCCCCCGATGGCAACCCGGCTCTGTAGGTCTCATAACAGCCTCCAGGATATGGAGGCGTCACACCTCTGTAGATGTTCGACGCTAAGTTACCTTTAACTTTATCTTAACTGTTGATAAACATATCTCATCTGACTAGCTTTGACTTATTACAATTATTATCATGATTATAAGGGTACCATGGTTAGAAAATACACATGACATGCAGTACAGCAAAACAATAACAGATACTCGGTGAAAACCCTCACCATTTGATTGATCGAACCTTGACCTGAACTTGATATGGACACTATTCACAAAATCACAACACAAAGACACTTCCACCTTTCAACTGTTAGAACAATATTAGAATGAACTAAGAGGGCCTGTGCCTCAGCGTGCCTTTGGTTTCACGAATACGCAGGGTCATAAGTGGTTGTTGAAATGTGTATGCCAGCAGTGCCTTTCTTAGCATCTCATTTCTGCTGATAGAAAACCTAAATCATAAACAACCATTAATTATCTTAGTAACATCAGAATATGAACAGGAGCAAAATATATTGACTTTGTATTTGTGGTGATCCCAGTAGGCCACAGAGAGTTTAACCCAAGGGCGGATTTACGATTTCGTCTAATGGGGCGCAAATTCCTCTGTAATTGGCTATGACAGTTACATCATTCTTTTTGTGAATAGGGACGATAACTGTTTTTTTCTTTTTTAGTCTTGATGGAAACACGCCATCAGTAAAAGAGCTATTAATGAGATAACAAATTGGTTTGGCTAATAGATCTGCTACTTTTGCTAGCAGCGAGCAGGGTACTTTGTCATCGCCACTGGATGATTTTTTTGAAATCTCACTGATAATGTTTATGGTTTCGCTGTGACTCAATGGATAAAGAAAAAATGAAAAAGGATTTTTAGCGATATGACTGGTACTAGTATCAATATTGAGATTTTGCGTTAAGGATTGCACAGATTCCAAGAAATAATTATTAAAGGAGTCCGCTAACTCTTTGCCAACGAGCTGTGATCCATCATCTCTAAGAAAATTAACGTTTGGACTCTTAATCCTAGAGCCACTGTGTAGTTTTATTAAATTCCATGCAGTCTTAGGCATGTTTAAGGAATTTTGGATTTTTTCAGCATGGTATTTGCTTTTAGCTTCCTGAATTTTACGTCTGTGTATAAATTTCAGAGTTTTGTATCGTTCGTGTAAGTCTGCACTCCCTGTATATTTATAAGCAGCATGGATATATCGCAGAAGTATACCCTCCTCGATAATTTTATCATTCACCCAAGGTTTTCTTATGGGCTTATTACTTAATTTGAAGCTAGTTAACGGAAATGCCTTATCCATTATACCTATGAAAATATCATGGAATAAAGAAAATTTAATATCACAACATGCCAGGTTCTCCAAGCAACCCCAGTCCTGATATGAAAGCAACAGCCTAAAATAGTACAGATTATTTTCGTCATCAAAACACCTTTTTGATATACAGGGTGACTTCGAAGTTGAGTCATTTATTTTAACAGTGAGTAGATCTGATCAAAAGAAATGTTTTTTTCCTTTACCATTTTCCTGGTAAAATTAAAGTAACAAAGTTATAGCCCTTTGGAAGTTTGAGTACCGCCCTGCTTCAATAACAATATTATGTGGTCGTGTTTGGCGACAATGGATATAATCCGCCGTATCGGTTCATCGCATCGGAAACAAAAAAGCGAAAGAATTTGGAACGATGTTTTTACAGGTATCTCATTCATTTGTATACAGTTAGTGTCAGTGAACAGTGATATGTGTTGCGTGGCTCAAACGAAACAAAAAATGGCACATGTTTATGCGGATCGGTTTCCCAATCGAGTGCAACCAACCCCTCGTGCCTTTGTTAATGTAGTACAACGGGCTTGTGAATCAGGTGACTTAAGACCTCACAGGGTACCTCACGATCAAATACAGGTCCGCACTGAAATACTTGTCGGGAGGATACTTTATAAAACAAGGTAAAAAATTTTTTTTATTTTTTTTTTATTTTTACACACATATTTTGGTTTATCTTCCTTCTACAATCATTATCTGAAAATTAATGACTCAACTTCAAAGTCACCCTGTATAATTGCTGTATGAGCACATGCTGGACTCATCATAAATTAGCTCAGCTATTTGTAAAAAATGATCGGATACGTCACATGGTACAATTTCAGCCTTCAAACGCAGCGAGTCAACATTACAAAAAATATTATCTATTGTAGTACCCGAATTATTTTGGACTCGGGTGTGATTAAAAAATAGAGGATCAAAACCATAACACTTGAATATATTTTTACATGCAACAGCATTTTTATCATTAATGCCTACGTCGAAATTGATGTTACAATCTCCACATATAAATACTGCGCTGTTACCCAAAACACTTATGAAGCTATCCAGATAATCTAAAAATGCAGAAACGTCTGAATTAGGTGATCGATAAATACATCCGACTGTCACATTATTACTATTATACTTGACAGATATTAACGCATCCTCACACATAGATTCTGTTTTAATTACATTGTTTGATTTCACTTTAAAAGTGATACAATCTTTGATAAAAATTGCTACAACACCTTTCTTATTAACACGAGTGAAATAGTCAGTTAGAACATAACCAGTCAAATGAATGTTATCTATTTCATCTGCATCACACCAAACTTCAGAAACACATGTAACCTCAGGAAAATTGATTTCATGGAGAAGAAGATCCAAGTCATCTACTTTATTTCGGAGGCTTCTGACATTTAAATGGCATATTCGCATTCTATTTACCTCGGTCTCCTGCGCCTTGATCATATAAATATCTTCATTTGAAGCTATGCGTCTGTCGCTTTCTTTGTTCTTATGTGAAAAAAATTATTAATCCGCGTTCCGGTGGTCCATCTACTTGGATCCAAAAACTTGTTTGTATTTGAACCATAGGTACCAACTTTAAACCCCTCGTGTCCAGCTTTGGCATCTTATTGATATAAATTATAAAAAGGAGCGGTCCCAAAACAGTACCCTGCGGGTCACCAATCTGTATTATTTTTTCATTGCTTGTTATGTTATTTAGATTGGGGACTGGGAATGGTCCGCGCCATGTTAACACCCGCATCAATAAAATATTCATTACAAAAATTTACCATTTCAATAGAATCAGTAAACTGGTTGCCGTCATTATCATTTATACAGGGTGACTTCGAAGTTGAGTCATTCATTTTAACAGTGAGTAGATCTGATCAAAAGAAATGTTTTTTTTCCTTTAACATTTTTGTGGTAAAATTAAAGTAACAAAGTTATAGCTATTTAGAAGTTTGAGTACCGCCCTATCTCAATAATAATATTATGTGCTCGTGTTTGGGAACAACGGATATACTCCGCCTTATAATAATAATAATAATATAATGTCTTTATTAATCAGCATACATCAGTGAGGCGAAGTTTAGCCAAATGGCTACTCTTACACTTAACCTCACTGTGTACGAAAGAGTAACACAGTTAAACTCGATACACAAACAAACAATAGTAATAATAAGAAAAAGAAACAAATGCACACTTGAACTATTAATATAATAATAATAATAATAATAAAGTGTCATAAAAATAAAACAAACCAACAGCTCAAACACTGAGAGACGATTGCATCTCCAATAGCTGTTTTCCAACTGATTTCTTAAAAGAGAGTAAACTTTCTTGTTTGTTAGCAGCACTGACTGAATTGTAAAGCTCAACAGCATTATACGTGAAAGATCTCTGATATAATGAGGTGTAGTGAAGAGGAATATTGAACTGTTCATCATGACGTAACCTTCTTGAAATTAAATTCCTACGCGGAACTAACTTATTTGCAAGGTAAATAGGTCTCTTGGTAACGACTGTTTTATGTACAAAAACCAACATATGAAACTTGAAAAGATTATTGAGCTTCAGCCACCCTAGCTCACAGATCTTGGATGTAACATGGCTATACCTACGAAGGCCGAAAACAAAACGACAACAACAATTTTGAATTTTCTGCAATCTGGTTTTTGTTATGGAGTCAAGACAAGGATAAAACAGTATAAAACAGTAAAGCAGCTTAGACATAACTAAACTTTCCACCAATTTCTTTCTAGTCTTGAAATTGAGAATAGAACGATTGGAGTATAGGAGTCTTAGGCTTGCATATGTAGCTTTAGATATATTACTGACGTGGTGATGAAATCTAAGATTTACGTCTAAAGTAACACCTAGACTTTTTGCATGCGTGACGAGTGGAATATGGTCATTATTTACCCTCAAATCAATCATCCTTTCAAAATGCTCATAGCTGGTTTTGGGACAGAACAACACCGCAAAACTCTTGGTAGGATTGAGCTTCAAACAGTTAGCCTTGCAATAGTCAGTTATATTTACCAGATCTAAATTTATTTTATACGAAGCTTGATCCACATTAGTAGAGTCAAAAGTGAAGGTCAATTGTGTATCGTCTGCGTAGGTATGAATACTACAAAACTGTAATACAGTATGCAAGTCAAAAGTATAAACTAAATATAGTAAAGGACCAAGCACGGAACCCTGAGGAACACCAGAAGCAACATCGGCACTAAGAGAAACTCCTTGGCTTGTTCTTATTCGTTGCTTGCGCTTATTTAAGTATGATTTAAAAAAGCAAAGAGGAACGTCAGATAGTCCGTAGTATTTTAATTTGGATAGAAGCATTTCGTGGTTAACCGTATCAAATGCCTTTGAGAAATCTAACAACGCCAGCACAGTGTAAATATGATTGTCTAAGTTAGAGATAATCTCATCAGTTACGTGTAATAATGCAGATGTTGTGCTGTGACCACTACGGAAACCAGACTGACAATTTGGAAATATGTTGTACTCTTCAAAATATTTTACCAATTGCATATAAACAATTTTTTCCAATATCTTTGACAAGGCACACAATATACTAATGGGTCTCAAATCCGAATATTCTGTAGGATTATTATTCTTAGCCAGAGGAGTTATAACAGCCTCTTTCCACAAACTTGGAAATACTCCTTTTCCTTCCTATGTTAATTATAATATCTAAAACATCTTCTGGGGTAACTAAATGAAAGTGAAAGAGCGGAATGTCTGAATTAAAAGAACTTGAAATATATTCATCTACCGTACGATTTATAAGACGGGAATTAACATTATGGGATATAAAATTTGATAAAAAATAATTGTTAACTTCGTCAGGATTGAGCAAGTGTGGGGGAATTTCTGCCTTATTTTTTTGGTAAGCTCCAAAATTTCTTAAGTGTTTCCAAAATTTTTTAGGGTTTGACTTTTCGAAATGAGCTAAATATGCTTTTTTCTCTCTTTTAAGTGCAGCAAGTGCGTGATTACGCAAAATTCTGTAGTTGATCCAATTTTCTTTAGTTGAATCATGTCGAAATTTGAGTAAAGCTTCATCTCTTTCCTTGAAAATACGTTTCAAGGTTGGGGTTAACCAAGGCGATGCATTTTTCGTTATACGCGCTTTACGAATAGGTGCATGTGTATCGAAAAGAGCAATTAAACTTTCAGTGAAAAATAAAACCTTTTGATCGATATCATTAATATAAAAAATTTCATCCAATACATTAAGTCTTAAGTGTGCTTTGAACAAGACCATATCAATATTTTTCAGGTCCCTATATTCAATAAATTTTGGTGCATTTCTAGGAGCAGGCATTGCTAATTCACAAAAAACTAATCTGTGATCAGATATTTGATCTGCTGCTAATGTCCCAGAGTTTAAAATAATATTTACATCATTCACAAAAATGGGATCTATCAATGTGGAACTGAACTGCGTAATTCTAGTGGGCTCGGTAATAATCTGAGCATAATCAGTTCATCGCATCGGAAACAAAAAAGCGAAAGAATTTGAAACGCTGATCACGATGTTTTTATTCAGTCAATGTGTCAGTCGGTAACGCGTGAGTGAATAGTGGTGTTTGCTGCGTGGCTCAAACGAAATAAAAAATGGCACATATTTATGCGGATCGGTATCCCAATCGAGTGCAACCAACCCCTCGTGCCTTTGTTAATGTAGTACAACGGGCTCGTGAATCAGGTGACTTAAGACCTCACAGGGGAGGGCATGCCGGTGCTCCAAGACCTCACGATTAAATACAGGTCCGCACTGAAATACTTGTCGGGAGGATACTTTATAAGACAAGGTAAAAATTTTTTTTTTATTTTTACACACATATTTTGGTTTATCTTCCTTCTACAATCATTATCTGAAAATTAATAACTCAACTTCAAAGTCACCCTGTAGATATATAAGATTGACTCTTTTTGTAAGTTGCATCCTTTATGACGTCATACAGTTTTTTCATGTTATTTTTATTTTTTTCAATTTGCATTCTATAGTAATTATTTTTTTGTTTGTGTATTAAGTTATTTAGTTTAATAACATAATCCTTGTACTGATTTTCCAAAAACAAACTATAATTTGCTAGAAGTATCTTTTTCATTTTATCCCTTTTTTTCAAAGAAACAATAATTCCATTGCTTATCCATGGTTTTATTTTTTTTTGAATTGATACTCTTGTAGCAATTGTTTCTGTTGATTTCAACAGCAAGTCCCTGTAGGTAGTCAAAAATAACTTTACAGCTATTTCTGGATCATTCACAGTAGTTACCAAATTCCAATCACAATCATTCAAAAACTTCTTAAATTTATTTATGTTTAGTTTGTTCCGTGTTACAACTTGCCCAACCTCCAAAATTCCAGAAGGTCGTGCTTTATTAGTTATACAAAGCACTGTTGGACTGTGATCCGTTATTTCCTCATTGAGTATATAATTTAATAATAAACAATTGGTTCTTAATTTTTGCCTAACAAATATATGGTCCAGGCAAGTTCCCGAAGACATTCTAGTAGGTTTATTGATAAATGCGTAAAAGCCAAGAGAAGACATCATTGACAGATACTCTGTCACCAGAGTGTGCTTATTATCCAGAATATTTATGTTAATATCCCCCAGAAATATTTCAATATTAGCAGAACTATTATGCTCCAAATAAGTGTGCAAATCATGAGTGAAGTCTTTCTTTGATATTGGAGGTGGTCTGTAAACGCACGTTATACCATACAAAACCCCATCCCTTTCAAACGTGAGTCTACCTAAACTAGCCCTTGATACACTTAACTGGCACTTGGAGAAATTCTCCCTAATACCATCCCTAACAAAAACAATAACCCCATCATTTTTATTGTAATTACCTTCATTATAAAAAGTTTGGTAGCCAGGTAAATTACAGTTCTTAATAGACACAATTTGAAAGGTTTCCGTGAAAACAATAACGTCAAAGCTATTTAGCTTATATGACTCCAAATTTCTGTTGATACTTCTTATATTATCATGAATCACAGTTACAGCCAATGAATGTGCATTATGTGACAGGAAGGTTTTTATCTGTCCACTGGCTATTATTTCACTCAAAGAACCACCGTCTTCATTAATTATATCTAGAATTTCCTCATTTATGTGATTTACCATTATGCTTATTTACTATAGTCAGTTCTGGACTTCAAGATTCCAATTTGGTATTTTAAACAAGGACAGTTTGCAGTTAATGCACTATGATCTGTTGCGCACTTAGTTTTATACAGATTATTGGCCATGTCACAGTTCACACAAGTCCTCTCCTGACTTTCACATTCTGTGGTATTGTGACTTCCTGCACAGTTTCCACAGACTTGCTTTCTAAGACACCGGTTACTTTTGTGTTGAAAGCCCTGACACCTAGATACAGTCAGATCCTCATACACCGGCAGACGCTCCCAGTCTACGTAATTTTTTTCATTTTTCATTATTTTAGAATATAAGTTTCCTGAACATTCCGCATAAATTGTGGAGGTATCTTTATTGTTATGTCTTCTAATATAATGTATTTTAAAGTGTCCGTTCAACTGCATCCATGTATTCTGCTTCCTTATACTTTCTTCAAGCTCCTCTATCTCCTTATTACCCACATATCCTACAATTTTAATTTTCGGTAACATCTTTTTTGGTAAATTAACTTCATATTTACCTTTTAGTTTACTTTCTGCTGATTTCTTGAGTCTTTCTAGCTCCTGTTCTGTGTCGCACTTTAGTACAATATTTCCTTTCTTAGTTTCCTTAATATTTCTAATTCCAACATTGATTTCGCATGGGTTTATCAACCTTTGCACCTCCTCTTTATTCTTGCCTATATTTTGTTGGCTTTTAGGCCTAATTATTATGGTAGGCAGACTAGGCTTATTAATGGAATCCGGCGCGGATGTTTTATTTTTTAACACATTTGAATAAGTGTCTTTTCTGTAGTTTGCTTTCAAATCTGCTAATTCTCTTTTAATTTCCTCCATCATTTTCACCATATAGGGCATTCTTGCTATTAATTGCTTGCATTTATCACAAATCAACAAAAGAACCCTCTTCTGTAATGGCATACATCGCACTTCTGAAGATGTTAAATTGACACAATCCTTATGAACGCTCCCAAAACTTGAATCACATTTATAGTAACCATTGTCTCCATGACATTCTGTTTTACAGTTGATGCATACCTCTGCTTCAGGTTCATTGCCCTCCATCCTTGTTTATAATTAAGGATTCTGTTTTGGGATGGTTATTATGATTGTGAAGCTGTTTTCTTTTTAACATTGTAGGATTATTAAATCAAAGTGTGAAAATTTGATGCAAACAGATATTTGTGAGATATGATCCTGGACAACTAGACTATAAAACCAGCTAGTTATTCTGATGGTTATTTTTGTAACTGGCACTTTTTGTAAGCAAACTTTTTGTTGCTGTGAACACTTTTTTGTAAGAGAAATGTATCCTACTTACTGCAATTAACCACAAGTGAAAAATATGTGCACAACCAATATTTCACTGCCAACATGCTTCTCACAGCACTATTGTGATTTCTTTCAAAAATCATATTTTTTACTGAAGTAATAACGTAGATTTTCGACAAAATTGGGAGAGCACTTTTTACACACGTCTATCGTTCGTGAAGCTCATATAAAAATAGGTTTTGACTCACCAGGAAGGGATAGGGTTACTAACACACAGATATTGATTAGTATTTTTACCACGCCACTTGTTGTTTGTTTGCTCTAGGTTTGTTTTCGTCTCCGGTTTTTCTGTCTTTGCTCGACACGCGTTCCACGGCGTTCGAAACCAGAATCTTAATTCCATGCTATTCAATGGCAACACGGTGACTTCGACTTGTCTGTCTCGACTGTCGAATAAGTGCTTTTTTGTATGTTAAAATAGCAACGTCAATAACACAAGCTGTGATAAGGTCACTCTACTTACTAATATGGAAAGGTTCAAAAGAAAAACATATATTACAAATACCTAAATATATATTCATTATAGAAATCTGACACATTTTTCTACAAACAAATCAGTATTAACATCATTATGGTCCAGATATTTTCATTCCCCAGCCTTTGTTGGCACCTGCATAAATCAAAAATTAGGAAACTATTGAATTGTGTTGATATGTTACTACAATTTCAGATTTATTTTTTATTAGAACAACAATATTATTGTGCATGGGTACCCACGGGAATTTTTCTCAGAGGTGCTGATCATCATCAAGAGATAACTTTTTGTGAAATTGTACCTGCCCCAAAAATTTTTTGATGAGCAGAGGAAGCAATTTTCTCACGAGGGGACAAATCCAAAAAAATTCTCAAACTTGTACACAAGAGCAAATATGCAAACATTAAAGTCAAAGCCGATTCCCAGAAGAGACCATGTCCCCTCTGACACCACCCTGTGGGCACCCATGTTATTGTTCAATAACCTGTGGCTTCGATTTCATTGCAACTATAGTGAGCTTTGCATATCAACCCTGCTGCTCTGAAAATAGCTGATTTATTTAAAATGAAGTATGGAAACTAATTTGGACAAAAGCATTACAAATCATCACCGGTTATCGAGTCATATAAAAACTTACAAATGTTCTGCAAAAATCCTTCAGAGCTGTGCCTTTTGGTTATATCAGAAGTAATCTTCGAGCTCCTGACCTCAAGGGTTGACAACGGCAGCTGTTGAACTTCTCGTAGCGCTCCAGTGTTCAAAAAGTGATGTGGAGATACAAACACGTACGATCTTCAAATATTACATTTCTCAAATGAGTACTTGTGTACTTACATTTTTATACTTCACAACTCTGAACAAAATGCATGTCTCAAATAACATAATGAGGACCTTATTGAATTAAAATGAAATCTTAAGAAAATGGCATGCTGAAAAAAGTAAGGTTATATTTGCAAAGCACAGAGCAGAGCACACTAAGAGACCCGCCGGAAATTTAAATCTGACCAATCAGACAACGTCAGTTGTGAATAAGCCGCCATTTTTTGCTTTGTTTCCCATTCGCACGTATAATCAAATTCAAGCGGATAACCAAATGAAAATGGTATTTACCATTTTGGATTGGTATTTACCAATCCGTTTAAGCGAGTGTGATTATCAGTGTGGTTATAAGATCCGTGACGTCATGAATCAGCTGTTATATGTCATAGTTATCACCGCAAGATTGTGGTATTTACCCAACTCAGGAGTAGTTTTATATTTCTGGTTATTATTTGACATGTGACAAGTTAGAATTTTGCCGGGTATTGGATATCTTTATTGTACTTCAGCTTCATTTTTGGGAAACTTGATACAGGCTGACTTCAGTTTTAGCATAAGAGAGCATCTTGTTAGTTATAATCATTACTGTTGTTGGGGACACTTTAAATCTAGTTCCTACGCTTAACAAAGTATCCTGTATAGCCATATACCACAAGAATATTAAAATATGGCCATATAAACTCACTGGATGATGTCCACCTGTATACGGTTTTGTTAATATCTTTTTTTCATCGCTTTTTCATCATTTCTGCTAAATCAATAAATATTTTCTTTGACATGCGGAAAAGTTTAGAGAATTGACAGTTATCATAGCTCCAAAGCCATGGTTCCATCAGTAAAAATTTTTTTCTGAAAAACAAAACGTTCCTCCCATTAATACTATGAAAGGTTTCTTTTTTTCAACTTTCCATACCCCGTTGTAGACGAAAAAGCACCGATTATTAAGTGATAATAAAAATAATCAGAAATTATATACGCGCTTTTCTAAAATAAACAACTTGAAATAAACCGCGATTAAAACCAACGCGTTCAAGCGATTCGAGTAACTGACGTCATCATCCCGTACCATATTATAACCGCGGTACATAATACGGAAATTTTGGTTATTCGCTTGGATTTGATTTATGAGTTTCACCCCCCTGGTCACAGCTTCCCCCGGCAAGTAGAGAACATCCAGAACCGTCGTTGACAGAGCAGCTTCAGCGCCATCTAACATTTCGCCAACATAACACCTAAAGGAAACTACGCTCTACATACAATAACTATTTGGCTCATTTCCTCCATCATTTTCACCATATAGGGCATTCTTGCTATTAATTGCTTGCATTTATCACAAATCAACAAAAGAACCCTCTTCTGTAATGGCATACATCGCACTTCTGAAGATGTTAAATTGACACAATCCTTATGAACGCTCCCAAAACTTGAATCACATTTATAGTAACCATTGTCTCCATGAAATTCTGTTTTACAGTTGATGCATACCTCTGCTTCAGGTTCATTGCCCTCCATCCTTGTTTATAATTAAGGATTCTGTTTTGGGATGGTTATTATGATTGTGAAGCTGTTTTCTTTTTAACATTGTAGGATTATTAAATCAAAGTGTGAAAATTTGATGCAAACAGATATTTGTGAGATATGATCCTGGACAACTAGACTATAAAACCAGCTAGTTATTCTGATGGTTATTTTTGTAACTGGCACTTTTTGTAAGCAAACTTTTTGTTGCTGTGAACACTTTTTGTAAGAGAAATGTATCCTACTTACTGCAATTAACCACAAATGAAAATATGTGCACAACCAATATTTCACTGCCAACATGCTTCTCACAGCACTATTGTGATTTCTTTCAAAAATCATATTTTTTACTGAAGTAATAACGTAGATTTTCGACAAAAGTGGGAGAGCACTTTTACACACGTCTATCGTTCGTGAAGCTCATATAAAAATAGGTTTTGACTCACCAGGAAGGGGATAGGGTTACTAACACACAGATATTGATTAGTATTTTTACCACGCCAAAACGTTCCTCCCATTAATACTATGAAAGGTTTCTTTTTTTCAACTTTCCATACCCCGTTGTAGACGAAAAAGCACCGATTATTAAGTGATAATAAAAATAATCAGAAATTATATAGGCGCTTTTCTAAAATAAACAACTTGAAACAAACCGCAATTAAAACCAACGCGTTCAAGCGATTCGAGTAACTGACGTCATCATCCCGTACCATATTATAACCGCGGTACATAATAAGGAAATTTTGGTTATTCGCTTGGATTTGATTTATGAGTTTCACCCCCTGGTCACAGCTTCCCCCGGCAAGTAAAGAACATCCAGAACCGTCGTTGACAGAGCAGCTTCAGCGCCATCTAACATTTCGCCAACATAACACCTAAAGGAAACTACGCTCTACATACAATAACTATTTGGCTCATACAGTACAAACTACTCTAAAAAAACCTAAAATTGAAAAAATCGATTGAAAAACGCGGTTTTTCCGATTTTTGTCAATTTTCCGGATAAGAAATCATTATTTTAACAACGGAACTGAAAATAATGTAAAGCGCGCATATACACTGAGAAACCAAATTTGTCTGACAGCTAAGTTCAATGGGTACGAGAGAGAAGTGTATATAGACACATATGTTAGAAACAGATAGAAGCTGATTGGATAGCGAAGCCGCATTGCCAATATGTTACACCAGTTTTCTTGAATTAAGATGTATGTTGAACATACGCGTTAGTTTAGTTTATTCACTACGCCACATAATGGTTTTGTTGTTTTTTCGATTTTTTGGTTACGTAATGAGAATTTCACAAATCGGTGCTTTCTTGCGTAGTTCTTTAGGTCCACCAACAAAATCATGAATTTTTACCCAGGAAATCGCCAAAATCAGAAAAACCGCTTTTTCACATCTTTTGTTCAATTTGTAGCATATCATAAATTGGATTACTCAAAAATTCAACGTACAAATATATTTTTGGCCACGCTTTTTTTATAATTTTTTTAACGCTTTTGTTCAGGAAAAGAATAGATTGCTAACCTAATAACGAATTGCATACAGGTAAAACCAAATTGTCTGACGGCGCGAGTTCAATATGTACGAGAGTGAAGCGCGAGAAGTGTGTATCGACACATGTTAGAAAGAGATAGAAGCCAGCTGAAGAGCGAAACTCATACCATATTGCCTAGCAACGGTAATGCAAGAAGGTCGTGCAATCTGCCGCGTTGCCGATATGTTAGACCAGAAAATGTTCGAACAGGCTACTACAATAGGTTTGGTAAACGTGAAAGCCAAGGAGGTCTGTTCGTAGATTTAATTTAATATTTTGTTTTCACTTTGATTAGAATTATTTATTTTAGAATTATCTTTGATTTCCACCGATGGTAATAAAATCAACACATCCCGATTTAATGTTACACTTTGCGACACTGCAATGTTGCAGAATTTGTGGCGATCCTGCCCTTTCATTTCGGAGGACCGATCCGGAATCGATCCATAGAGATTCGACACAATTCAAAATGTGTACGCTCAAAATAAGACCATTAATTAGGTGTAGAGAATAAATTAACGCATATTTTCAACATGCATCTTAATTCACGGAACTGATGTAACACATTGGCGACGCGCCAGATTGCTGCATCAGCGTTGCTAGGCAACGAGGTGGTGAGCGTCGCTATCCAGCCGGCTTCTACCTACTTCTAACGTGCCGACAGACAAATTTGGTTTTTCAGTGTGAGTGTGCTTGTTATCTTGGAAGATAGCTCTTTCTAGAAAACTAGCGAGCACTTAGGATATACCAATATGTCATAAATGGAGATTCCTACTCCTTTTGGACTATACTCATATCAGCAACAACAAAATACATTATGAAAGCATTGTTTGCTTCAAATGAACGTGCAGCTGAAATGTCTCATTATTTGATGGAATTAACAAAAAAACATCTATTGAGCAGCCTCATATCACAAGTGTAAGAGATGATATCAAGAGATGATAATAGAAATATAACGATAAGCGTAAAACAACAATTCCACCTTACAAGCGTTCGAAGTACTACCCTGTACCTTTTCACTTTTATTATGAGAGTAGTACATACACAACTTAATGTCAGGATAATTTTAAAGCCACTTACTTGGTGACGTTAACGACAGGGGAGTTGTTCTTCCTTGGCGAGAGATACGGTCGCTAGAACTGGGTGTCGGGGTCAAGCCTATTTTTAAGAAAAACCTTTTGAGTACCTTCCATATTCTACCGACTCATGACATGCACAACTCTACTGTCTATTCATTATGTCTGTTAATTAGCTGTCTCAATACTGATCACAAAACAATATAATAATGGCCATGATATTTCTCAATTATATTATTACAAATTACAATACATTGCATGGGGGAACGGTAGCATCCTACCCCATGGAAGTCACGCCTGTTATGGAAATATAATACCTCGCACGGGGAAACGGTAGCTTCCTACCGCATTGAAGTCACGCCCGTGACCATGATCAGGGGAACGGTAGCTTCCTACCGCATGGAAGTCACGCCTGATATGGAAATATAATACCTTGCACGGGGAACGGTAGCTTCCTACCGCATGGAAGTCACGCCCGCGTCCATACTCGGGGGAACGGTAGCTTCCTACCGTATTGAAGTCACTCCCGATATGGATACCTTTATAACCGGTGCTTAAACACATATGCCAAGTACTTGATTGTTACGAAAAGCAGCTCAGAAACCAGGATATCACGTTGCCGTGTCAATACCCAAAAGCTCCAACCTTACCTCTGATTGAGAGATAACCGAGCAGCGGACAACTTTAAGTAACAATCCCTATACACATCTTGCCATGAGATACTTTCAGACTCCTGCGATTGACTCGAGAAGAACCTAGGCGGTCACACAGACCCAGGATACACGCCGGCCAATGGCCGTTGTGTCAATACCCAATACGCTCCGACATTTCCTCTGACAGAAGAAACCGAGCAGTAATTCCCCCGATGGCAACCCGGCTCTGTAGGTCTCATAACAGCCTCCAGGATATGGAGGCGTCACACCTCTGTAGATGTTCGACGCTAAGTTACCTTTAACTTTATCTTAACTGTTGATAAACATATCTCATCTGACTAGCTTTGACTTATTACAATTATTATCATGATTATAAGGGTACCATGGTTAGAAAATACACATGACATGCAGTACAGCAAAACAATAACAGATACTCGGTGAAAACCCTCAACCATTTGATTGATCGAACCTTGACCTGAACTTGATATGGACCACTATTCACAAAATCACCAACAAAAGACACTTCCACCTTTCAACTGTTAGAACAATATTAGAATGAACTAAGAGGGCCTGTGCCTCAGCGTGCCTTTGGTTTCACGAATACGCAGGGTCATAAGTGGTTGTTGAAATGTGTATGCCAGCAGTGCCTTTCTTAGCATCTCATTTCTGCTGATAGAAAACCTAAATCATAAACAAACCATTAATTATCTTAGTAACATCAGAATATGAACAGGAGCAAAATATATTGACTTTGTATTTGTGGTGATCCCAGTAGGCCACAGAGAGTTTAACCCAAGGGCGGATTTACGATTTCGTCTAATGGGGCGCAAATTCCTCTGTAATTGGCTATGCCAGTTACATCATTCTTTTTGTGAATAGGGACGATAACTGTTTTTTCTTTTTTAGTCTTGATGGAACACGCCATCAGTAAAGAGCTATTAATGAGATAACAAATTGGTTTGGCTAATAGATCTGCTACTTTTGCTAGCAGCGAGCAGGGTACTTGTCATCGCCACTGGATGATTTTTTTGAAATCTCACTGATAATGTTTATGGTTTCGCTGTGACTCATGGATAAAGAAAAAATGAAAAAGGATTTTTAGCGATATGACTGGTACTAGTATCAATATTGAGATTTTGCGTTAAGGATTGCACAGATTCCAAGAAATAATTATTAAAGGAGTCCGCTAACTCTTTGCCAACGAGCTGTGATCCATCATCTCTAAGAAAATTAACGTTTGGACTCTTAATCCTAGAGCCACTGTGTAGTTTTATTAAATTCCATGCAGTCTAGGCATGTTTAAGGAATTTGGATTTTTTCAGCATGGTATTTGCTTTTAGCTTCCTGAATTTTACGTCTGTGTATAAATTTCAGAGTTTGTATCGTTCGTGTAAGTCTGCACTCCCTGTATATTTATAAGCAGCATGGATATATCGCAGAAGTATACCCTCCTCGATAATTTATCATTCACCCAAGGTTTTCTTATGGGCTTATTAACTTAATTTGAAGCTAGTTAACGGAAATGCCTTATCATTATACCTATGAAAATATCATGGAATAAAGAAAATTTAATATCACAACATGCCAGGTTCTCCAAGCAACCCAGTCCTGATATGAAAGCAACAGCCTAAAATAGTACAGATTATTTTCGTCATCAAAACACTTTTTGATATACAGGGTGACTTCGAAGTTGAGTCATTTATTTTAACAGTGAGTAGATCTGATCAAAAGAAATGTTTTTTCCTTTACCATTTTCCTGGTAAAATTAAAGTAACAAGTTATAGCCCTTTGGAAGTTTGAGTACCGCCCTGCTTCAATAACAATATTATGTGGTCGTGTTTGGCGACAATGGATATAATCCGCCGTATCGGTTCATCGCATCGGAAACAAAAAAGCGAAAGAATTTGGAACGATGTTTTACAGGTATCTCATTCATTTGTATACAGTTAGTGTCAGTGAACAGTGATATGTGTTGCGTGGCTCAAACGAAACAAAAAATGGCACATGTTTATGCGGATCGGTTTCCCAATCGAGTGCAACCAACCCCTCGTGCCTTTGTTAATGTAGTACAACGGGCTTGTGAATCAGGTGACTTAAGACCTCACAGGGTACCTCACGATCAAATACAGGTCCGCACTGAAATACTTGTCGGGAGGATACTTTATAAACAAGGTAAAAAATTTTTTTTATTTTTTTTTTATTTTTACACACATATTTTGTTTATCTTCCTTCTACAATCATTATCTGAAAATTAATGACTCAACTTCAAAGTCACCCTGTATAATTGCTGTATGAGCACATGCTGGACTCATCATAAATTAGCTCAGCTATTTGTAAAAAATGATCGGATACGTCACATGGTACAATTTCAGCCTTCAAACGCAGCGAGTCAACATTACAAAAAATATTATCTATTGTAGTACCCGAATTATTTTGGACTCGGGTGTGATTAAAAAATAGAGGATCAAAACCATAACACTTGAATATATTTTTACATGCAACAGCATTTTTATCATTAATGCCTACGTCGAAATTGATGTTACAATCTCCACATATAAATACTGCGCTGTTACCCAAAACACTTATGAAGCTATCCAGATAATCTAAAAATGCAGAAACGTCTGAATTAGGTGATCGATAAATACATCCGACTGTCACATTATTACTATTATACTTGACAGATATTAACGCATCCTCACACATAGATTCTGTTTTAATTACATTGTTTGATTTCACTTTAAAAGTGATACAATCTTTGATAAAAATTGCTACAACACCTTTCTTATTAACACGAGTGAAATAGTCAGTTAGAACATAACCAGTCAAATGAATGTTATCTATTTCATCTGCATCACACCAAACTTCAGAAACACATGTAACCTCAGGAAAATTGATTTCATGGAGAAGAAGATCCAAGTCATCTACTTTATTCGGAGGCTTCTGACATTTAAATGGCATATTCGCATTCTATTTACCTCGGTCTCCTGCGCCTTGATCATATAAATATCTTCATTTGAAGCTATGCGTCTGTCGCTTTCTTTGTTCTTATGTGAAAAAAATTATTAATCCGCGTTCCGGTGGTCCATCTACTTGGATCCAAAAACTTGTTTGTATTTGAACCATAGGTACCAACTTTAAACCCCTCGTGTCCAGCTTTGGCATCTTATTGATATAAATTATAAAAGGAGCGGTCCCAAAACAGTACCCTGCGGGTCACCAATCTGTATTATTTTTTCATTGCTTGTTATGTTATTTAGATTGGGGACTGGGAATGGTCCGCGCCATGTTAACACCCGCATCAATAAAATATTCATTACAAAAATTTACCATTTCAATAGAATCAGTAAACTGGTTGCCGTCATTATCATTTATACAGGGTGACTTCGAAGTTGAGTCATTCATTTTAACAGTGAGTAGATCTGATCAAAAGAATGTTTTTTTTCCTTTAACATTTTGTGGTAAAATTAAAGTAACAAAGTTATAGCTATTTAGAAGTTGAAGTACCGCCCTATCTCAATAATAATATTATGTGCTCGTGTTTGGGAACAACGGATATACTCCGCCTTATAATAATAATAATAATATAATGTCTTTATTAATCAGCATACATCAGTGAGGCGAAGTTTAGCCAAATGGCTACTCTTACACTTAACCTCACTGTGTACGAAAGAGTAACACAGTTAAACTCGATACACAAACAAACAATAGTAATAATAAGAAAAAGAAACAAATGCACACTTGAACTATTAATATAATAATAATAATAATAATAAAGTGTCATAAAAATAAAACAAACCAACAGCTCAAACACTGAGAGACGATTGCATCTCCAATAGCTGTTTTCCAACTGATTTCTTAAAAGAGAGTAAACTTTCTTGTTTGTTAGCAGCACTGACTGAATTGTAAAGCTCAACAGCATTATACGTGAAAGATCTCTGATATAATGAGGTGTAGTGAAGAGGAATATTGAACTGTTCATCATGACGTAACCTTCTTGAAATTAAATTCCTACGCGGAACTAACTTATTTGCAAGGTAAATAGGTCTCTTGGTAACGACTGTTTTATGTACAAAAACCAACATATGAAACTTGAAAAGATTATTGAGCTTCAGCCACCCTAGCTCACAGATCTTGGATGTAACATGGCTATACCTACGAAGGCCGAAAACAAAACGACAACAACAATTTTGAATTTTCTGCAATCTGGTTTTTGTTATGGAGTCAAGACAAGGATAAAACAGTATAAAACAGTAAAGCAGCTTAGACATAACTAAACTTTCCACCAATTTCTTTCTAGTCTTGAAATTGAGAATAGAACGATTGGAGTATAGGAGTCTTAGCTTGCATATGTAGCTTAGATATATTACTGACGTGGTGATGAAATCTAAGATTTACGTCTAAAGTAACACCTAGACTTTTTGCATGCGTGACGAGTGGAATATGGTCATTATTTACCCTCAAATCAATCATCCTTTCAAAATGCTCATAGCTGGTTTTGGGACAGAACACACCGCAAAACTCTTGGTAGGATTGAGCTTCAAACAGTTAGCCTTGCAATAGTCAGTTATATTTACCAGATCTAAATTTATTTTATACGAAGCTTGATCCACATTAGTAGAGTCAAAAGTGAAGGTCAATTGTGTATCGTCTGCGTAGGTATGAATACTACAAAACTGTAATACAGTATGCAAGTCAAAAGTATAAACTAAATATAGTAAAGGACCAAGCACGGAACCCTGAGGAACACCAGAAGCAACATCGGCACTAAGAGAAACTCCTTGGCTTGTTCTTATTCGTTGCTTGCGCTTATTTAAGTATGATTTAAAAAAGCAAAGAGGAACGTCAGATAGTCCGTAGTATTTTAATTTGGATAGAAGCATTTCGTGGTTAACCGTATCAAATGCCTTTGAGAAATCTAACAACGCCAGCACAGTGTAAATATGATTGTCTAAGTTAGAGATAATCTCATCAGTTACGTGTAATAATGCAGATGTTGTGCTGTGACCACTACGGAAACCAGACTGACAATTTGGAAATATGTTGTACTCTTCAAAATATTTTACCAATTGCATATAAACAATTTTTTCCAATATCTTTGACAAGGCACACAATATACTAATGGGTCTCAAATCCGAATATTCTGTAGGATTATTATTCTTAGCCAGAGGAGTTATAACAGCCTCTTTCCACAAACTTGGAATACTCCTTTTCCTTCCTATGTTAATTATAATATCTAAAACATCTTCTGGGGTAACTAAATGAAAGTGAAAGAGCGGAATGTCTGAATTAAAAGAACTTGAAATATATTCATCTACCGTACGATTTATAAGACGGGAATTAACATTATGGGATATAAAATTTGATAAAAAATAATTGTTAACTTCGTCAGGATTGAGCAAGTGTGGGGGAATTTCTGCCTTATTTTTTGGTAAGCTCCAAAATTTCTTAAGTGTTTCCAAAATTTTTTAGGGTTTGACTTTTCGAAATGAGCTAAATATGCTTTTTTCTCTCTTTTAAGTGCAGCAAGTGCGTGATTACGCAAAATTCTGTAGTTGATCCAATTTTCTTTAGTTGAATCATGTCGAAATTTGAGTAAAGCTTCATCTCTTTCCTTGAAAATACGTTTCAAGGTTGGGGTTAACCAAGGCGATGCATTTTCGTTATACGCGCTTTACGAATAGGTGCATGTGTATCGAAAAGAGCAATTAAACTTTCAGTGAAAAATAAAACCTTTTGATCGATATCATTAATATAAAAATTTCATCCAATACATTAAGTCTTAAGTGTGCTTTGAACAAGACCATATCAATATTTTTCAGGTCCCTATATTCAATAAATTTTGGTGCATTTCTAGGAGCAGGCATTGCTAATTCACAAAAAACTAATCTGTGATCAGATATTTGATCTGCTGCTAATGTCCCAGAGTTTAAAATAATATTTACATCATTCACAAAAATGGGATCTATCAATGTGGAACTGAACTGCGTAATTCTAGTGGGCTCGGTAATAATCTGAGCATAATCAGTTCATCGCATCGGAAACAAAAAAGCGAAAGAATTTGAAACGCTGATCACGATGTTTTTATTCAGTCAATGTGTCAGTCGGTAACGCGTGAGTGAATAGTGGTGTTTGCTGCGTGGCTCAAACGAAATAAAAATGGCACATATTTATGCGGATCGGTATCCCAATCGAGTGCAACCAACCCCTCGTGCCTTTGTTAATGTAGTACAACGGGCTCGTGAATCAGGTGACTTAAGACCTCACAGGGGAGGGCATGCCGGTGCTCCAAGACCTCACGATTAAATACAGGTCCGCACTGAAATACTTGTCGGAGGATACTTTATAAGACAAGGTAAAAATTTTTTTTTTATTTTTACACACATATTTTGGTTTATCTTCCTTCTACAATCATTATCTGAAAATTAATAACTCAACTTCAAAGTCACCCTGTAGATATATAAGATTGACTCTTTTTGTAAGTTGCATCCTTTATGACGTCATACAGTTTTTTCATGTTATTTTTATTTTTTCAATTTGCATTCTATAGTAATTATTTTTTTGTTTGTGTATTAAGTTATTTAGTTTAATAACATAATCCTTGTACTGATTTTCCAAAAACAAACTATAATTTGCTAGAAGTATCTTTTTCATTTTATCCCTTTTTTTCAAAGAAACAATAATTCCATTGCTTATCCATGGTTTTATTTTTTTTTGAATTGATACTCTTGTAGCAATTGTTTCTGTTGATTTCAACAGCAAGTCCCTGTAGGTAGTCAAAAATAACTTTACAGCTATTTCTGGATCATTCACAGTAGTTACCAAATTCCAATCACAATCATTCAAAAACTTCTTAAATTTATTTATGTTTAGTTTGTTCCGTGTTACAACTTGCCCAACCTCCAAAATTCCAGAAGGTCGTGCTTTATTAGTTATACAAAGCACTGTTGGACTGTGATCCGTTATTTCCTCATTGAGTATATAATTTAATAATAAACAATTGGTTCTTAATTTTTGCCTAACAAATATATGGTCCAGGCAAGTTCCCGAAGACATTCTAGTAGGTTTATTGATAAATGCGTAAAAGCCAAGAGAAGACATCATTGACAGATACTCTGTCACCAGAGTGTGCTTATTATCCAGAATATTTATGTTAATATCCCCCAGAAATATTTCAATATTAGCAGAACTATTATGCTCCAAATAAGTGTGCAAATCATGAGTGAAGTCTTTCTTTGATATTGGAGGTGGTCTGTAAACGCACGTTATACCATACAAAACCCCATCCCTTTCAAACGTGAGTCTACCTAAACTAGCCCTTGATACACTTAACTGGCACTTGGAGAAATTCTCCCTAATACCATCCTAACAAAAACAATAACCCCATCATTTTTATTGTAATTACCTTCATTATAAAAAGTTTGGTAGCCAGGTAAATTACAGTTCTTAATAGACACAATTTGAAAGGTTTCCGTGAAAACAATAACGTCAAAGCTATTTAGCTTATATGACTCCAAATTTCTGTTGATACTTCTTATATTATCATGAATCACAGTTACAGCCAATGAATGTGCATTATGTGACAGGAAGGTTTTTATCTGTCCACTGGCTATTATTTCACTCAAAGAACCACCGTCTTCATTAATTATATCTAGAATTTCCTCATTTATGTGATTTACCATTATGCTTATTTACTATAGTCAGTTCTGGACTTCAAGATTCCAATTTGGTATTTAAACAAGGACAGTTTGCAGTTAATGCACTATGATCTGTTGCGCACTTAGTTTTATACAGATTATTGGCCATGTCACAGTTCACACAAGTCCTCTCCTGACTTTCACATTCTGTGGTATTGTGACTTCCTGCACAGTTTCCACAGACTTGCTTTCTAAGACACCGGTTACTTTTGTGTTGAAAGCCCTGACACCTAGATACAGTCAGATCCTCATACACCGGCAGACGCTCCCAGTCTACGTAATTTTTTTCATTTTTCATTATTTTAGAATATAAGTTTCCTGAACATTCCGCATAAATTGTGGAGGTATCTTTATTGTTATGTCTTCTAATATAATGTATTTTAAAGTGTCCGTTCAACTGCATCCATGTATTCTGCTTCCTTATACTTTCTTCAAGCTCCTCTATCTCCTTATTACCCACATATCCTACAATTTTAATTTTCGGTAACATCTTTTTTGGTAAATTAACTTCATATTTACCTTTTAGTTTACTTTCTGCTGATTTCTTGAGTCTTTCTAGCTCCTGTTCTGTGTCGCACTTTAGTACAATATTTCCTTTCTTAGTTTCCTTAATATTTCTAATTCCAACATTGATTTCGCATGGGTTTATCAACCTTTGCACCTCCTCTTTATTCTTGCCTATATTTTGTTGGCTTTTAGGCCTAATTATTATGGTAGGCAGACTAGGCTTATTAATGGAATCCGGCGCGGATGTTTTATTTTTTAACACATTTGAATAAGTGTCTTTTCTGTAGTTTGCTTTCAAATCTGCTAATTCTCTTTTAATTTCCTCCATCATTTTCACCATATAGGGCATTCTTGCTATTAATTGCTTGCATTTATCACAAATCAACAAAAGAACCCTCTTCTGTAATGGCATACATCGCACTTCTGAAGATGTTAAATTGACACAATCCTTATGAACGCTCCCAAAACTTGAATCACATTTATAGTAACCATTGTCTCCATGACATTCTGTTTTACAGTTGATGCATACCTCTGCTTCAGGTTCATTGCCCTCCATCCTTGTTTATAATTAAGGATTCTGTTTTGGGATGGTTATTATGATTGTGAAGCTGTTTTCTTTTTAACATTGTAGGATTATTAAATCAAAGTGTGAAAATTTGATGCAAACAGATATTTGTGAGATATGATCCTGGACAACTAGACTATAAAACCAGCTAGTTATTCTGATGGTTATTTTTGTAACTGGCACTTTTTGTAAGCAAACTTTTTGTTGCTGTGAACACTTTTTTGTAAGAGAAATGTATCCTACTTACTGCAATTAACCACAAGTGAAAAATATGTGCACAACCAATATTTCACTGCCAACATGCTTCTCACAGCACTATTGTGATTTCTTTCAAAAATCATATTTTTTACTGAAGTAATAACGTAGATTTTCGACAAAATTGGGAGAGCACTTTTTACACACGTCTATCGTTCGTGAAGCTCATATAAAAATAGGTTTTGACTCACCAGGAAGGGGATAGGGTTACTAACACACAGATATTGATTAGTATTTTTACCACGCCACTTGGTTGTTTGTTTGCTCTAGGTTTGTTTTTCGTCTCCGGTTTTTCTGTCTTTGCTCGACACGCGTTCCACGGCGTTCGAAACCAGAATCTTAATTCCATGCTATTCAATGGCAACACGGTGACTTCGACTTGTCTGTCTCGACTGTCGAATAAGTGCTTTTTTGTATGTTAAAATAGCAACGTCAATAACACAAGCTGTGATAAGGTCACTCTACTTACTAATATGGAAAGGTTCAAAAGAAAAACATATATTACAAATACCTAAATATATATTCATTATAGAAATCTGACACATTTTTCTACAAACAAATCAGTATTAACATCATTATGGTCCAGATATTTTCATTCCCCAGCCTTTGTTGGCACCTGCATAAATCAAAAATTAGGAAACTATTGAATTGTGTTGATATGTTACTACAATTTCAGATTTATTTTTTTATTAGAACAACAATATTATTGTGCATGGGTACCCACGGGAATTTTTCTCAGAGGTGCTGATCATCATCAAGAGATAACTTTTTGTGAAATTGTACCTGCCCCAAAAATTTTTTGATGAGCAGAGGAAGCAATTTTCTCACGAGGGGACAAATCCAAAAAAATTCTCAAACTTGTACACAAGAGCAAATATGCAAACATTAAAGTCAAAGCCGATTCCCAGAAGAGACCATGTCCCCTCTGACACCACCCTGTGGGCACCCATGTTATTGTTCAATAACCTGTGGCTTCGATTTCATTGCAACTATAGTGAGCTTTGCATATCAACCCTGCTGCTCTGAAAATAGCTGATTTATTTAAAATGAAGTATGGAAACTAATTTGGACAAAAGCATTACAAATCATCACCGGTTATCGAGTCATATAAAAACTTACAAATGTTCTGCAAAAATCCTTCAGAGCTGTGCCTTTTGGTTATATCAGAAGTAATCTTCGAGCTCCTGACCTCAAGGGTTGACAACGGCAGCTGTTGAACTTCTCGTAGCGCTCCAGTGTTCAAAAAGTGATGTGGAGATACAAACACGTACGATCTTCAAATATTACATTTCTCAAATGAGTACTTGTGTACTTACATTTTTATACTTCACAACTCTGAACAAAATGCATGTCTCAAATAACATAATGAGGACCTTATTGAATTAAAATGAAATCTTAAGAAAATGGCATGCTGAAAAAAGTAAGGTTATATTTGCAAAGCACAGAGCAGAGCACACTAAGAGACCCGCCGGAAATTTAAATCTGACCAATCAGACAACGTCAGTTGTGAATAAGCCGCCATTTTTTGCTTTGTTTCCCATTCGCACGTATAATCAAATTCAAGCGGATAACCAAATGAAAATGGTATTTACCATTTTGGATTGGTATTTACCAATCCGTTTAAGCGAGTGTGATTATCAGTGTGGTTATAAGATCCGTGACGTCATGAATCAGCTGTTATATGTCATAGTTATCACCGCAAGATTGTGGTATTTACCCAACTCAGGAGTAGTTTTATATTTCTGGTTATTATTTGACATGTGACAAGTTAGAATTTTGCCGGGTATTGGATATCTTTATTGTACTTCAGCTTCATTTTTGGGAAACTTGATACAGGCTGACTTCAGTTTTAGCATAAGAGAGCATCTTGTTAGTTATAATCATTACTGTTGTTGGGGACACTTTAAATCTAGTTCCTACGCTTAACAAAGTATCCTGTATAGCCATATACCACAAGAATATTAAAATATGGCCATATAAACTCACTGGATGATGTCCACCTGTATACGGTTTTGTTAATATCTTTTTTTCATCGCTTTTTCATCATTTCTGCTAAATCAATAAATATTTTCTTTGACATGCGGAAAAGTTTAGAGAATTGACAGTTATCATAGCTCCAAAGCCATGGTTCCATCAGTAAAAATTTTTTTCTGAAAAACAAAACGTTCCTCCCATTAATACTATGAAAGGTTTCTTTTTTTCAACTTTCCATACCCCGTTGTAGACGAAAAAGCACCGATTATTAAGTGATAATAAAAATAATCAGAAATTATATACGCGCTTTTCTAAAATAAACAACTTGAAATAAACCGCGATTAAAACCAACGCGTTCAAGCGATTCGAGTAACTGACGTCATCATCCCGTACCATATTATAACCGCGGTACATAATACGGAAATTTTGGTTATTCGCTTGGATTTGATTTATGAGTTTCACCCCCCTGGTCACAGCTTCCCCCGGCAAGTAGAGAACATCCAGAACCGTCGTTGACAGAGCAGCTTCAGCGCCATCTAACATTTCGCCAACATAACACCTAAAGGAAACTACGCTCTACATACAATAACTATTTGGCTCATTTCCTCCATCATTTTCACCATATAGGGCATTCTTGCTATTAATTGCTTGCATTTATCACAAATCAACAAAAGAACCCTCTTCTGTAATGGCATACATCGCACTTCTGAAGATGTTAAATTGACACAATCCTTATGAACGCTCCCAAAACTTGAATCACATTTATAGTAACCATTGTCTCCATGAAATTCTGTTTTACAGTTGATGCATACCTCTGCTTCAGGTTCATTGCCCTCCATCCTTGTTTATAATTAAGGATTCTGTTTTGGGATGGTTATTATGATTGTGAAGCTGTTTTCTTTTTAACATTGTAGGATTATTAAATCAAAGTGTGAAAATTTGATGCAAACAGATATTTGTGAGATATGATCCTGGACAACTAGACTATAAAACCAGCTAGTTATTCTGATGGTTATTTTTGTAACTGGCACTTTTTGTAAGCAAACTTTTTGTTGCTGTGAACACTTTTTTGTAAGAGAAATGTATCCTACTTACTGCAATTAACCACAAATGAAAAATATGTGCACAACCAATATTTCACTGCCAACATGCTTCTCACAGCACTATTGTGATTTCTTTCAAAAATCATATTTTTTACTGAAGTAATAACGTAGATTTTCGACAAAATTGGGAGAGCACTTTTTACACACGTCTATCGTTCGTGAAGCTCATATAAAAATAGGTTTTGACTCACCAGGAAGGGGATAGGGTTACTAACACACAGATATTGATTAGTATTTTTACCACGCCAAAACGTTCCTCCCATTAATACTATGAAAGGTTTCTTTTTTTCAACTTTCCATACCCCGTTGTAGACGAAAAAGCACCGATTATTAAGTGATAATAAAAATAATCAGAAATTATATAGGCGCTTTTCTAAAATAAACAACTTGAAACAAACCGCAATTAAAACCAACGCGTTCAAGCGATTCGAGTAACTGACGTCATCATCCCGTACCATATTATAACCGCGGTACATAATAAGGAAATTTTGGTTATTCGCTTGGATTTGATTTATGAGTTTCACCCCCCTGGTCACAGCTTCCCCCGGCAAGTAAAGAACATCCAGAACCGTCGTTGACAGAGCAGCTTCAGCGCCATCTAACATTTCGCCAACATAACACCTAAAGGAAACTACGCTCTACATACAATAACTATTTGGCTCATACAGTACAAAACCTACTCTAAAAAAACCTAAAATTGAAAAAATCGATGAAAACGCGGTTTTTCCGATTTTTGTCAATTTTCCGGATAAGAAATCATTATTTTAACAACGGAACTGAAAATAATGTAAAGCGCGCATATACACTGAGAACCAAATTTGTCTGACAGCTTAAGTTCAATGGGTACGAGAGAGAAGTGTATATAGACACATATGTTAGAAACAGATAGAAGCTGATTGGATAGCGAAGCCGCATTGCCAATATGTTACACCAGTTTCTTGAATTAAGATGTATGTTGAACATACGCGTTAGTTTAGTTTATTCACTACGCCCACATAATGGTTTTGTTGTTTTTTCGATTTTTTGGTTACGTAATGAGAATTTCACAAATCGGTGCTTTCTTGCGTAGTTCTTTAGGTCCACCAACAAAATCATGAATTTTTACCCAGGAAATCGCCAAAAATCAGAAAAACCGCTTTTTCACATCTTTTGTTCAATTTGTAGCATATCATAAATTGGATTACTCAAAAATTCAACGTACAAATATATTTTTGGCCACGCTTTTTTTATAATTTTTTTAACGCTTTTGTTCAGGAAAAGAATAGATTGCTAACCTAATAACGAATTGCATACAGGTAAAACCAAATTTGTCTGACGGCGCGAGTTCAATATGTACGAGAGTGAAGCGCGAGAAGTGTGTATCGACACATGTTAGAAAGAGATAGAAGCCAGCTGAAGAGCGAAACTCATACCATATTGCCTAGCAACGGTAATGCAGAAGGTCGTGCAATCTGCCGCGTTGCCGATATGTTAGACCAGAAAATGTTCGAACAGGCTACTACAATAGGTTTGGTAAACGTGAAAGCCAAGGAGGTCTGTTCGTAGATTTAATTTAATATTTTGTTTTCACTTTGATTAGAATTATTTATTTTAGAATTATCTTTGATTTCCACCGATGGTAATAAAATCAACACATCCCGATTTAATGTTACATTTTGCGACACTGCAATGTTGCAGAATTTGTGGCGATCCTGCCCTTTCATTTCGGAGGACCGATCCGGAATCGATCCCATAGAGATTCGACACAATTCAAAAATGTGTACGCTCAAAATAAGACCATTAATTAGGTGTAGAGAATAAATTAACGCATATTTTCAACATGCATCTTAATTCACGGAACTGATGTAACACATTGGCGACGCGCCAGATTGCTGCATCAGCGTTGCTAGGCAACGAGGTGGTGAGCGTCGCTATCCAGCCGGCTTCTACCTACTTCTAACGTGCCGACAGACAAATTTGGTTTTCAGTGTGAGTGTGCTTGTTATCTTGGAAGATAGCTCTTTCTAGAAAACTAGCGAGCACTTAGGATATACCAATATGTCATAAATGAAGATTCCTACTCCTTTTGGACTATACTCATATCAGCAACAACAAAATACATTATGAAAGCATTGTTTGCTTCAAATGAACGTGCAGCTGAAATGTCTCATTATTTGATGGAATTAACAAAAAAAACATCTATTGAGCAGCCTCATATCACAAGTGTAAGAGATGATATCAAGAGATGATAATAGAAATATAACGATAAGCGTAAAACAACAATTCCACCTTACAAGCGTTCGAAGTACTACCCTGTACCTTTTCACTTTTATTATGAGAGTAGTACATACACAACCTAATGTCAGGATAATTTTAAAGCCACTTACTTGGTGACGTTAACGACAGGGGAGTTGTTCTTCCTTGGCGAGAGATACGGTCGCTAGAACTGGGTTGTCGGGGTCAAGCCTATTTTTAAGAAAAACCTTTTGAGTACCTTCCATATTCTACCGACTCATGACATGCACAACTCTACTGTCTATTCATTATGTCTGTTAATTAGCTGTCTCAATACTGATCACAAAACAATATAATAATGGCCATGATATTTCTCAATTATATTATTACAAATTACAATACATTGCATGGGGGAACGGTAGCATCCTACCCCATGGAAGTCACGCCTGTTATGGAAATATAATACCTCGCACGGGGAAACGGTAGCTTCCTACCGCATTGAAGTCACGCCCGTGACCATGATCAGGGGAACGGTAGCTTCCTACCGCATGGAAGTCACGCCTGATATGGAAATATAATACCTTGCACGGGGGAACGGTAGCTTCCTACCGCATGGAAGTCACGCCCGCGTCCATACTCGGGGGAACGGTAGCTTCCTACCGTATTGAAGTCACTCCCGATATGGATACCTTTATAACCGGTGCTTAAACACATATGCCAAGTACTTGATTGTTACGAAAAGCAGCTCAGAAACCAGGATATCACGTTGCCGTGTCAATACCCAAAAGCTCCAACCTTACCTCTGATTGAGAGATAACCGAGCAGCGGACAACTTTAAGTAACAATCCCTATACACATCTTGCCATGAGATACTTTCAGACTCCTGCGATTGACTCGAGAAGAACCTAGGCGGTCACACAGACCCAGGATACACGCCGGCCAATGGCAGTTGTGTCAATACCCAATACGCTCCGACATTTCCTCTGACAGAAGAAACCGAGCAGTAATTCCCCCGATGGCAACCCGGCTCTGTAGGTCTCATAACAGCCTCCAGGATATGGAGGCGTCACACCTCTGTAGATGTTCGACGCTAAGTTACCTTTAACTTTATCTTAACTGTTGATAAACATATCTCATCTGACTAGCTTTGACTTATTACAATTATTATCATGATTATAAGGGTACCATGGTTAGAAAATACACATGACATGCAGTACAGCAAAACAATAACAGATACTCGGTGAAAACCCTCACCATTTGATTGATCGAACCTTGACCTGAACTTGATATGGACACTATTCACAAAATCACAACACAAAGACACTTCCACCTTTCAACTGTTAGAACAATATTAGAATGAACTAAGAGGGCCTGTGCCTCAGCGTGCCTTTGGTTTCACGAATACGCAGGGTCATAAGTGGTTGTTGAAATGTGTATGCCAGCAGTGCCTTTCTTAGCATCTCATTTCTGCTGATAGAAAACCTAAATCATAAACAACCATTAATTATCTTAGTAACATCAGAATATGAACAGGAGCAAAATATATTGACTTTGTATTTGTGGTGATCCCAGTAGGCCACAGAGAGTTTAACCCAAGGGCGGATTTACGATTTCGTCTAATGGGGTGCAAACGGTATTTGGTGCTGGTAATTTTTCAACCTTAGTGGAACTTCTACAATTTATCCTATTACTGCTCCTTAAATCCATTTTGTTCTATCTGGTCAATGCCAGCTTGAAAAAAAACATGGTAAATGCTCAGTAATCCTCAAAAAGGCAATATTTTATTATATGAGAACAAAAGAAGTACGTGTCATTTATAATTAACTAGTGTAATAAAATATATTAAAGATTAAAACATTGCTTTGTTAACAAAAAAAAACAAAAAACATTCTGACGGACCCAGAGACATATCCCAGTCCATTCCACACAAAACAATGTCTTTGATGGCGAAAAAGAACATGAGACCGAAAAATTCACATTATCGTATGAACGCTTGTCGAGACAAAGAAGGATGTCTATAGACAAATTGCGCAACGGGGTCTACTAGTGTGTACTAAGCTTAATTATTGAGACTCTGAACTACCCATTAAACAAATCAAGTAATTGGTGCAAGTACTGACACAATCAAGTACTTCTATTATATCAGCAGGTCATAAAAATATCAATAGGTCAAATATTTTTTGAGATTCAATATAGATCTTGCAGTTATTCTTCAGACTTTCGTTGTCGAACTTAGATTTACGGCATAGTTGTTTTCTCAGTTTTTGAATCGGTGTTGATCGCATGTAAAAATTTTGGAAAAAACTATATCTGTTAGATCGTAATTATTTTGATAATGTATGTTTGTACGAAACAAGTACAGGTATACAGGGCTGTACATATCCACGTGTAGTGCAGAAGCTATAAATAAAGAGAAACATATGCAGGATCATCGATCGACGCATTTTCTGGACAGGCCACAGGTGCACCGCTTAACAAATCTCATAAATGTCAATTTCCAATTTAAGCGTTCATCTAACATATACTCTAATCATATTAGCAAATTTCCTCGAAATAGTTGTAAAGTCCGGTTTCATTGGTGCAAGTTGTTTAAGGGGGAATTTTAAACATGAACGCATAAAATGGGTACACCAATTTTTGTGGGGAAAACTTTTTATTTGACAACAATGAATGAGAAAACGTGTTTTTTGGAATTCAATCGAAAGTGCTGATAGGAACGAAAAAACTTTCCATATAAGATTTTTAGGTATTTATGAGACCTACAAAATGAGACCACACGTAAAAAGATCCGGCTAATAGTAAAAATGTTATGGCCGAAGAACGAGGCAAAATGCAGGTTTTGGCACTTGTTGGTAATGCGACGATAATTTCATGCAACTACTCGTAGTTGAAATTTTTCATATCCGTAGGATTCATACTTCTAAATAACAACAGCAAAATTGGAGTATATTGGTGAAGTAGTTTTTTGAGAATTTCTAATTGTTTATCCCAAAACACCTGTTTTCCGGCAATCACTACTAGTTTATTGAGTAATATACAGGGTTAGTTAAAAGAGTATTTAATAGCAAATTACACGTGTTTACCTTGCCGATATGAATCACAAACCACTCCGAAATATAAATGTTATGCCTAACGAAAAACAAGGGTTACATTTTTTCTTCTAAGCAAATGCGCTACGATATTCGAAATACATACGATACTATACACATTTTAAAACAAAGCGGATGTGTCTATCATCTTTTGTTGCGATTTACTCACAAATACGAAATATTTGAATTTGTTTAGAAGAAAAAACGTAACCCATCCTTTTTTGCATAAATATAACATTTATCTTCCGGAATGGTTTGCGATTCATATCGCCATGGTAAACTAGTGTATTTTTCTATAAAATGCCCTTTGTACTAACCCTGTATATTGCTCAATAAACTACTAGTGATGGCCGCAAAACAGGTGTTTTGGGATAAACAATTAGAGATTCTCAAAAACTACTTGACCAATTTACTCCAATTTTGTAGTGGTTATTTAGAAGTACGAATCCTACGAAGTTGAAGAATCTGAAATATCTGTGAGAAACTATCGTCGCATTACCAACAAGTGCCAAAATCTGCTATTTGCCTCGGTTTTTGGCCATAAGTTTTTTGCTATTAGTCGGATCTTTTTACGTGTGGTCTCATTTTGTAGATCTCATAAATACCTAAAAAGATATCTGAAAAGTTTTTTCGTTCCTGATAATACTTTCGCATGAATCCCAAAAAACACGTTTTCTCATTCTTTGTTGTTGGATAAAAAGTTTTCCCACAAAAATTGGTGTGTCCATTGTGTGTCAAAAAAAAAAAAAAAAGCGTCAATGTTTTGAATACCCTTGAACAACTTGAACAACTTGCAGCAATAAAACCAGATTTTACAATTATTTCGCGAACCAGGGGTATTTTCACCTAATATGATGAGACTAATAGTGCTTCGCTGCAACACCAAGCCCGAACAAAATGAGTCCAGCTTCACACACTTTTTAAATTACTATTGAGCAACAGACATAACATAAATCACTTTTTAAGTGCAATCTGTATAGCTAAATATTGCTCAGACTTAGATTTGTCACAAGTCACAATACTCGAATATACGGATAAATCGTAAGATTTGTGCTGTAGTCGTAAGTGATGTCGAAGACGGACAGCATTAGGAATACCAAAGGATACCAAATAATCGCAATGTTCAGTTCCTTTAGCTATAACTTATAGTTAGTATGCCTCTGTCGCCATTATGTGTCAGAAAGCAACACAATGGTGTTAGATTACAAAAGCAAGTGTCAGACCTCTAGAGCGGGCGCGCCCCCCTCTAAATCCACCACTAGTTTAACCAATCACTAGCAGTGGTGGTTGCAGGATTCACATTCAAGACGTTTATCTTTGTGGATCAGTAATTGATAATTCAGGAGGTGGAGAGGGGGGGAGGCTCCATGTGTAAGCAGCATTTCTGAGAATGAATCTCATTGTGACAATTGAAGAGTGGGTGGCTCTAAATCCCCCATAGTTGACACATTAACAACCATGACAATTTTTAGAAATCTGTAGCTGCATAAAAATGACAAGAATACAGAGGACGAGATAACTCGTAGTTGGTATTCTAGAAAAATCTCAATCTAAGAGTTATCTCGTAGTTGGCAGTCAACATGTTAAACATATATTTACATATATAATGAAAATGGCTACATTGGAATCAAGAATCAAATCCAAGCGAATAACCAAAATTTCTGTGTTATGTGCCGCGGTTATAATATGGTTCAAGATGACACACGGGTTGATGACGTCAGTTACACGAATCGCTTGAACGCGTTGGTTTTAACCGCGGTTTTGTTGCAAGTTGTTTATTTTAGAAAAGCGCGTATATAATCTCTGATTATTTTTATTATCACTTAATAATCGGTGCTTTTTCGTCTACAACTGTATATGGAAAGTTTAAATAAGAAACCTTTCATAATATTCATGGGAGAAATGTTTTTTCAGATTTTTTTTTTTAATGATGGAACCATGGCTTTGTAGCTATGATAACTTTCAATTCTCTAAATTTTTCCGCATGTCAAAGAAAACATTTATTGATTCAGCAGAGATGATGAAAAAAGAAATTAGCAAAACCGTATACAGGTGGATATCATCTAGTGAGTTTATATGGCCATATTTTAATATTCTTGTGGTGTATGGCTACACAGGATACTTTGTTAAGCATAGGAACTACATTTAAAGTGTCCCCAACAACCATAATGAGTATAACTAATAAGGTGCTCCACTTTATGGTAAAACTGAAGTCAGCCTGTATCATTTTTCTCAAAAATGAAGCTGAAGTACAATAACAATATCCAATACCCGGCAAAATTTTAACTTGTCACATTTCAAATAATAACCAGAAATATAAAACTACTCTTGAGTTGGGTAAATACCACAATTTTGCGGTGATAACTATGACATCTAACAGCTGATTCGTGGTGTCACGGATCTTATAACCAAACTGATAACTACACTCGCTTGAACGGATTGGTAAATACCAACCCAAAATGGTAAATACCATTTCTATTTGGTTATCCGCTTGAATTTGATTATGGCCATCTGCAATTTGGTTAAGTGGGGGGACAGGCAGCAAGATTTTTGATCGCTAAAAATTTTGAAGAGGTTTGAACTGAAATATGCCATTCATCAGTATCTTAGTCCACTTTAATATTAGCTATTCTTGATAAATAGTTTATGGTAAAATTGACCAACTTATTTGATTGCCTAAACAACTTATTCTGCTGTATGTTGTCAAACCATCTGCATACATTCATATAGCTTTCCTTGTCAGAGTTTCCCAGAGATGCCTAGAAATAAAATTAATTATTAGAACCTACATTCAACAGTTAAGTATGACTACTTACCAGTATGTTAACCAAAACATGATACAATAATACATCAGCAATAGTTGGTCTAGAAGCAATCAAATAGGTTGTAATAGACAAAGTATCATCCAGTTCCTGGAAGAGAGTTATGAGAATTGTTTGAGGTATGCAAAATACAAATTCTACAGTTAGGTAGATAAAATTGTGGACTATTTAAATAGTGATAACTACTCGATACCATACCTTCAAAATAGTATGAGAATCTTGAGAGCAATCAATATTAGCAGCGTAGACAATACTGTATTCAATCCATTGCTGCATTTTAGAAGTTTCAATATTGTCTAAGGGACCAAGGGTTGGCTGGGATTTTTCAACAGTTTTGATAATACTACTTGTTACTGAGCAGTTGTTAATCTGCAATGATAATAGAAAAAATGTATGTAGTAGTTATACTTGACTATATTCTGGCTTATCAGTGAATGTGGTTTCATACAAATCGAAAACCACATTTTCACTGTCTGCTATACTTACTATATTTGATTTATCAAGTGGTACCTTTAGTAGAGATCCAACTGGTTTAAGGTACTGATGAGGTGGTACTACCATTTTTATATTCTTTATTCCAGAATCAATAAAGTTTAGAAAAAGCGATTGCAGAATTTGATGATTTTGAAGGTATTTAACGACAAAGAAACCTTCACTTGCCACCACAGAGGCACAGACCACAGAAACTCTTTCAAAAAACTTTTTTGCTATTGGTCACAAAATTAAAGGTTATGTCAGTGTTGCCAGGTGGACTCGACGATATTTCGGTAGAATTGCATGGAATTTTTCGGTAGTTTTTCAGTAAATTGAATACCGAAGAGTAAATGAAGGCATTTAGAAAAACAATTTTATTTAACTTAAAATATACTCTAAAACAGAAAGACAAAACAAAAATAAACAGTTTATATCTTACTTTAGCTAACTAAAAATAAAATATTCTTAATAAAAAACAGAAAAAGTGTATAAAATAAAAAATGTGTAAGCTATATTGGATAATCATTCTTCCGATTCATTTTTGTATAAGTTTTTATCAGTCATATTATCTACTAATTTTGCTTGACAGCAGGAATGGCTAATTATGCTCGGCCAAAAATGCGCTAAAACGAATTCCTCCTGGAAATAATAAAATAATCTATATAATCTCAAATCTTCTCAAATAAATCAATTAATTTTACCTTCTTTAATATCATTTTCTAATTTCTTTGATGCACCTGCAACAGCAAATGACAACAGTTTTGGCTGTTTTGCTATGGTTTGCACCTTTTTATGAAATTGCCCATTTGCGTGTTTTATAAGTGCATCTCTTCCACTTTTGATATAAATATCTTTATCACAGACCATGCATTTCGCATAATCGCGCCCTTTATTGCTTTTTTAAGCCAGCCTTGAAAATCTGCCAATTCTTCCCAGTCTTCCTTATAAAGAAAATGACTGCAAGACAGGCAATACTAATACTGGCCGAATTCGGAATTACTAACTTCACGAAATCATACAAATCGTACAATACAGGCATGGACTTGTCACGAGCCGCTAGGCCTAGGCGAAGTAGCCAAATCATGGAGTATCTTTGGTGATTCAACAGATGCGAAGAATCAGCGTGTGTGGCACAACAATTTCAGGCAAAGAGAATAAAAATATATCTGGTCTAGTACGAATAATAATAGTACTTTTGACATTCTTTTTATCGCTATGCATCAGAAATATTTCTCTTATATAGGGAACAAAAATTATTCAATTGAAAGAAAAGTCCACCTTTCGGTAGATTCTGCTTGCTTTAAAATCGGTAGTTCGGTAGACCAGGACCAAAATCGGTAGATCTACCGAAAAATCGGTAGACCTGGTAGCACTGGGTTATGTTTACTTTTTTGACATGTCACAAGACAGGTATCAAAAGTGTTGACGGTTAATGCGGGTCCCACACCATGCTTCCAGCGTTGTATACAACGTTGTTTACAACGTTCGACACCTCACAATTGGAAAGTGTGTCTCCTACAGGATGGGATGAACTTTTTCGTCTCGGACGTTCGACGCATGGTGGCGCCAACGTCTATTATCGGTGTCAGTTTCGCGCTTGAACCTTTACAACTGAAGGAAAAAATATAGACAATGAACCGTGAAACAATTTTTTCGAGCGCCGAAAAATAATTTCAGATCTGTCTTCAGCGACCAAAACTCAAGTCTGACAGAAACATCAGAAATGTCAGAAAACGAAGTTTGACCATTTCATAGTAGTAACCTAGAGTCAAAATTTCATAAAAACTCTGATAGTACTTTGAGAGTTATCGGCTGAACTATACATTAGCGCATATCGCAAATATTTCATTTCTCATTTTAAAATGAAAGATTATGATGTAAATTGCAGAAAAATATCATTTTTTCTTTAAGGAACTCCCTGCTTGCTATTTTATAGAACTTCAAAGTTGCAATTTGTGTGGTAATACTGGGTGATAGAATACTGCTTTATAAGCTGTTTCTTTCTTGTTTGGACAAAAGATTGCTCAAAATTACTTGAATATAACATACACTGTAAATTACTGTAACACTGTTCATCGCAATAATGCAATTTGCATTATTTTAATGATGAGGTAAGTGGTAATTTCTTTTATTTCAGATAAATATTCTCATCACTCCACCACCATCACTATCATACTCTCTCTATCTAGTTGCGATGTTGTCAAATCATAAATAGTAATACCTATACCTTAATTTGATTTGTCAAATTCTTACTTATATACTAGCGCAAAAGTGTGCAAACGGCACAGAATTGTCACGAAAATGCGATTTGAGAGAAGGTGTGGCCTGCAGGTTTGACTGTACTAAATCGTGCCCTACGATAGCGTTAGCTAAAGACACTTTTTTGAAGAATGCCTTATGCCCTTCACAAAAGTACTCGGTTATTGTTTTTCCTATATTATAGTCATAATCTATTTACTTTTTTGATGTATGTACTTGGAGAATTATTTAAAGTGAAGCTAATGTCACAAAATATACCTAATTAAATGTGATATATATATATATATATATATATATGAGATATAACTGAAAAAGTATCTGTTGGCAATCACTATGAATAATGAAAACAACAAAGAACTTTGATGAAATGATCGTTGATCTTTATTCAACTATAATGTTGGACGATATGTTGGCGATGTGGTCCAAATCGACGAATCCTAGTTGGGTATTTTTAAATGCAATGACCGCTGGTGCCTTTTGTATTTTCTGTCACGCGAGCCGCTGGTGCAATTTCCACTGTTTATTAGTAGTAATTTCATCTAGTTTTCGGTAAATGTTGGGACAAGTTCCCATAAAACAAGCCATTTACAATAAATTAAGACTTATATTTTGCAAATAACCTCATTTTTTATTACGTATTTCTCCCAAAAAAGGTACAACTTGGCAACAATGGACATCATTTATCTTATCTGTCAAGAAATGAACGTTATAAACTGGCCATTGAGAATTGTTTGTACTTTCAAATATATCTTATAAACGCAAAAACTTTGAAAACAACATAGTCACAACATGACACCTCTACACAGTTTAATAATACGGGTGGTTTTGAACCTTTTTTTGCAAAAAAACAACACTTTTTACAGCTTCACATCTATTTTCCTTCGTACTATTCAGTGTATGTTCTTATAATTTAGAGCATCCCTGTGTGCAAAAAGCAAAAAAAGGCAGCATATAAAACAGTATTATATTCTAGAGTATTACCATCAAAAATGCACCTTTGAAGTTCAATAAAATAGCAAGCCGAGGGTTCCTTAAAGAAAAAAATGATATTTTCGTCAAAGTACATCCTAATCTTTCATTTTAAAGTAAGAAATGAAGTATTTGCGATATGCGCTAAAATATAGTCTCACCTCGTTTTTTTTGCAAAAAAAGGTTCAAAACCAGCCGTATTATTACACATTAGCATTAGCTTATTAGCTAAAATAACACGTCCAAAATACATACGTAAATGATGGTATTTACTTGGTAAACTGTGTAGAGATGTTGTGTTGTGATTGTTCAATGTCTTCTTGAAATTCCTTAACGATTTTTTTCGAGTATTTTCAATGAGATCAAAGTTTTTGCGTTTATAAGAAATATTTGAAAGTACAAACAATTCTCAATAGCCATTTCTTGACAGATAAGATAAATGATGACCATTGATGCCAAGTTGTACCTTTTTTGGAAGAAATACCTACGTAATAAAAAATGAGGTTATTTGCAAAATAAAAGTCTAAGGGCCAATTTCACCAACATTAATATTTGACGATCAGTTGGACCAATAGGAAAAGACCTTATCGAAATGCAATTTGACGGAAGCTGTCAAAGGTCTCTGAATATCAGTGATTTCTATTGAAATATTGAATGAAATCGTGAAAATTCGACTGTATTATAAACAAGACCACTTTTTGATTCCAACATGCTTTTATACAGAAAAAACAGGACAACTTTCATGTATTTTGATATATGTTATAGGTTTACATTTAACAATCCGTTATCCCCCTCAGCGAATGGGAATGCGGCAAATAATAGGTCGATTTTCTAGTTGTTAAATTTGGCAGCAGATTTGGACGTTTGTTAATGCATGGCACTCTGGAATTTACCAACTTCAATATACTGAAAGTTATCATTACATACCTGTTGGATAGTGTGGATTTGTCTGTATTTTGCAAGAAAATAGAATATAAAATACATTCCATCCAATTCCTCATCTTCCTTTACGTCATAATAGTAATCATTTATTAATTTATGGGTTAATGAATTTCTTCAAAGCAATAAAAACAGTATGTCCTCTCCATCCTAAAACACAGATAACATGTGTAAGACGTGTCAATCCCTACATCTCCCTGATGCATAATGCAATTACTATGGACATAGACAAAATATTATGAAAAATGTTTCACAGATATTAATCAACTTCAACCGGATAACCAAATGGAAATGGTATTTACCATTTTGGGTTGGTATTTACCAATCCGTTCAAGCGAATGTAGTTATCAGTTTGGTTATAAGATCCGTGACGTCACGAATCAGCTGTTATATGTCATAGTTATCACCGCAAAATTGTTGTATTTACCCAACTCAAGAGTAGTTTTATATTTCTGGTTATTATTTGAAATGTGACAAGTTAGAATTTTGCCGGGTATTGGACATTGTTATTGTACTTCAGCTTCATTTTTGAGAAAAATGATACAGGCTGACTTCAGTTTTACCATAAAGTGGATCACCTTATTAGTTATACTCATTACGGTTGTTGGAGACACTTTAAATGTAGTTCATATGCTTAACAAAGTATCCTGTGTAGCCATATACCACAAGAATATTAAAATATGGCCATATAAACTCACTAGATGATATCCACCTGTATACGGTTTTTTAATTTCTTTTTTCATCATTTCTGCTGAATCAATAAATGTTTTCTTTGACATGCGGAAAAATTTAGAGAATTGAAAGTTATCATAGCTACAAAGCCATGGTTCCATCATTAAAAAAAAATCTGAAAAAACATTTCTCCCATGAATATTATGAAAGGTTTCTTATTTAAACTTTCCATATACAGTTGTAGACGAAAAAGCACCGATTATTAAGTGATAATAAAAATAATCAGAGATTATATACGCGCTTTTCTAAAATAAACAACTTGCAACAAAACCGCGGTCAAAACCAACGCGTTCAAGCGATTCGTGTAACTGACGTCATCAACCCGTGTGTCATCTTGAACCATATTATAACCGCGCCACATAACACAGAAATTTTGGTTATTCGCTTGGATATATATATATATATATATATATATTTACATCTCCACGTGGATAGGTCCTCCTTTCATAAACCAGCAATAAGTCACCTACCAGAAATACTGAATATATATCAAATTTAATTCGTGAATATCCGACACCAAGACACATTGATCCAAGATCAGTTAAAAAAACTGTATATTAACATTTCGGATTTCCATACAAAGTCCGCTATATAGGTCTCCCTTTTAAAAACCGTATGATGTGTCCTCTACCGGAATACCCTCCAGATAACAAAGCGGCATTAGGTCCTCCACAATACTCAAATTATCTAAACACCAGTGGATAAGTCCTCCGTGCAGTGGTGCCAAGTTTCAGTTATTTCTCTTGAAGTCTCCTAACTCGGGCTTGTATTATTCTATTACCTTCCAAGGATCTAATGCTAAAAGGTTCATGCATCATTCGAATCGCCTTTTGCTAAGAAATGTTTAAACTTTTTTGTTATAGATAAAATAAAGAAAAAATGTCGATTGGTGCTTTGTTGGGACTGTATGGCACGGCATTCTGAACTAATCCATTGACTCGAAAATGATTTCTAACTTTCCCAAACGTTAAGAAATTTTTCAGTGGAAAGCGATTGGAAAATGATGAATTATGGAATAAACTGTTATTTACGGGTTGAAAAGCTGATGTCATGACTCAACGAATATTAGAATCTTAATGACAATTATTTTGTTAAGTGTTGGAACATTGTCATACTTTTGTGATAAAATTTACGTTTATAAACAGAATTCCCTTCATCTCATTGTAAAGCCGTTGTTGCTTGAAAAATGAAGTAATTTTAAATTAAAGCTGACGAATGTCATTAGTTTTTTCTGAATCTTCAGTATGGTAGATCCCAAACCTTCTGTTCTGGTATTAGTGGTTTTATTTTTTCAACATTATATATTCAGTTATGTATGATTACCTTCGTAACTAAAATTTAATCTGATATTTTTTGGGTGTATCCTTCGCTCCTATAACCGTATGCTTGTCGTTTTCGAAGCAAAATATATGTATTTTACATACATATATATATAGACATAAAATGAGATAAAGCCTTTATCCTAATTTTCTATTTTGAATTCAGATGTCTCATGTATGCATGAAGATTCCGGAGGATAACGAATATCAAAGTTTTTTTTTGTTTTTTATATCGAAGCAGCCGCGCAGGCAGAAGCCTAAATGCCGGAACACCGCGGCTGCTATGATGATCCCAAAGAAATTTTGAAAATACGATTTTTGAACTGCCTAAGGTTAGTAGAACTACTCTTGTAGATTGTTCCACAATCTCGACACCCTCGGGACAAAGGAGCGGCCGTATCGGCCAGTTTTGGATGTACGAAGTTCGACACGGTTAGGATGGGACGCCAAAGTCGGACGGGTCTGTCTGGCAGGCACATCGCGCGGTGGCATCATGGAAGAGAGCTCTGCGGAGCAAAGCCCGTTAGTATACCGGTAGAAAAGAGCTAGATCGCCGTTGGCCCGCCGGTGCGAAAGAGTCCCGAGACTGTCTTTTAGAGAAGAGTCATCGATCAGTCGGACCGCCCTCCTTTGGACAGCATCGAGCATGGAAAATGTAGTCGGGGCGGCAGCACCCCAAACGTGTGAGCAATACTCGAGGCTAGGCCTTATCTGGGCCTTGTATAGAATGGGAAGATCGTGCGGAGAAAAGTACTTCTTAGCCCTAAACAAATAGCCTAGCTTTTTCCCAGCAGCTGCAGCTATTGACGAGACGTGTTCGTGCCAGATCAGGTCTTCGGTGATCTGGGCCCGACCAGCCGAAATGGATGGCTCTTTGGCAGAACTCGGCCATCCATCGGAACCGGATGAGCGCTACGACGCTTTTTGGTTCGTCAAAGTACAGTACTGTGTTTTGGAAGCATTGAACTGTACAAGATTGTTGCGTCCCGCGTCCCCAAGCAGTGATGGCCTCCAGGTCTCTTGTCAGAGAGGGAGTCCTCGCTAGTATTCTTTTTTCCAGCTCAGCGGCAGAGATCGGCTTGTCACTCTGAATTCCTGCATGTAGAGTGCTGTCATCAGCGAAGCTGTGGATTGGGTTGATCGTGCAGGAAAGGAGGTCGTGGATATGTAAGAGAAACTGTCGGAGCCAAGACCGATCCCTAAGGAACACCCGCGTTGACGTTGTGGGTATGAAGAGGAGAACCCGTCAATTACTAAGGATATCTTGCGGCCAGAGATAAAGTCAGCCACCCATCTGCAAAGCTTTTCTGGGAGGCCATAGGATGGAAGTTTGCTTAAGAGGGCAGGGTGCCACAGCTGATCGAACGCTTTCGTGATGTCAAGAGCAACGACATGAGCCTCACCATAAGACTGGATGAGTTTACTTCCCAATTGCGTGACGTAAGCTAGGAGGTCCCCTGTGGATCGTTGGTGCCGGAAACCATACTGCCTGTTGCTACTCAAGTCGAGACATTCGAGATAGTCCAGAAACTCACGATTTATGCACCTCTCATCACCTTATTTATAACAGAAAGCAGAGCTATAGGCCTGCAGTTGTAAGGGTCGGTTTCAGATGCTTTTTTTGGGATGGGTTGGACATGAGCAAATTTACAGTTTTCTGGATTCATAAGATATCTGGAAGAGACGCGAAAGAACTGGAGCAAGCTCCGCTGCACACCTCTTCAGTACAATCAAGTTCGGACCAGAAGCTTTGCTGGGGAGCGTCCATGGTGGAGTTGGCAGCAAAGATCTTGGGCCTTTGAGTCGAATACAGTAGTTCCATCCTGACACGTAAGTGGTGGAAGGCTACTACTGTGTGACAAGTTCTTTTCAATCAGCTTGGCCAGCGTCCAGAAAGACCGACTGACATTGCGCTGCGACATTACCCTGTGCCTAAATTTTATATCGTGCTGGTTTTTGGCATTGCGAACTGCTTCGTTATATTTGTTTCTGGACTCGACGCCGGCTTGTCTGTTCTCTACAGTGGGGTTTTGTAAGCAGGTTTTGTGTGCCTTGATCTTCTGCTGGCGAGCAGTGTCATACGATTTGTTAAACCAGCCATTGGACCCTGGTTTAGGCACTTTCACTGTGTGAGGGATGTATTCCTCCATTCCGACGTGGATAATTTCTGTTATCGAAGAACAGACAGCCGACACACCCGCGTCAGTGGAACAAACATCTCTCCAAGGAAAGTTAGAGAAGAAGTCTTTGAGCCCCTCCCAGGTCGGCATGTCCGTAATGTCAAGTTTTGCGGCCTGTAGTAGTTTCTGCTGCCACAGCGAGTTGTGACCGAAATCTAACCTCCACAACACCGTGGTCTGAGTTAACCAAGGGGGACAGGACAGCAGTGCTGTAAGGGATAGGATGCGTGGCAGACAGAGATCCAGAAGGCTAATGACGTGTGACGAGACGCGGGGGAAAAAGTAGGGCTCGTCACCAGCTGGGTCAGCCCTTGAGTAGGAGCGAGCGCTTCGACTGCACGACCTGCTGCATCGGTCTTGTTTGAGCCCAACAGATGATACTAAAGTCTATAACACTGTCATGAACTCATCTGTGCTTCAAGAAGACCTCAAGCTGATCAGAAAGTGGTCAGAACTCTGGCTCCTGCCTTTAAATCTATCGAAATGCTACGTTCTCCACCTGGGAAAGAATAATCCTAACTTAACATATAAGATTGGCAAACATACCTTAGAGACTGTTCTTTATCACACAGATCTTGGTCTGACAGTTAATGGCCGGCTCACCTGGTCGGAGCATATTCAGAACATAACCTCTAAGGCAAAGCGGTTGCTATATTATGATGGAAAGGTCATTTAGCAGTTGCACCGTTAGTACCTCCTCCTTTTTGTACACAACTTTTGTACGACCCCTACTGGAGTTTGCTGGTCCGGTATGGGATTTAAACCGTGTTCGCGATAGCAGCTTATTAGAGGCCGTTCAGCGTCGTGCTACACGTATGCCATATGGCACACGTAGGCCAAGTTATGAAGACCGCCTCGAGCTATATAACCTGCCTGCTTTTGCTGATAGAAGAGTACGAGGAGATCTCATCATCACTTTCAGAGCATTGCATAATTTGTTTGGTGTGGACATGTCGCATCTGTTTCGTCTGGCAATGAACAGTCTCAGAGGCCATAACTTCAAATTGCAGAAGGAAGCTTTTAGAACCTCTACTCGTCAGCGCTTCATCTCAAACCGTGTCTTCGATGCATGGAACAGTCTTCCATCTTATGTAGTGAACTCGGAATCCGTCAACAGTTTCAAATACAATTACGATAGACACCGCAGTGCTTAACATATTGTTCCCATTCTGTATATGTCTACTTCAGAAGTGCTTAGATTGTCAAATTGTTATATTTCTTTTGTCTGTACACTATTATCTATTTTTGTGTTTGAGTTTATAGTACTTGTACTCAACTCAAATTTGTTGTGTGTAATAATAATAATAATAATAACCAAAGCTCATTATGGGCATTAAAATCACCGATAAGAACTACCTCTGAAGCGGGGTGATTGATGTTCAGGAAGTCGATCTGAAGATTTATTGAAAATAGAATACCTTAACTAACACCTCGCCAAATCCAGATTCACCTCATTCCCTCAGCCCCCCTACCCCCAAAAATTAATCGGAAAATATTCAGACATACTTAAAATGATTTTTAGTTTTGTCGTTGTTTAATACTAGCTCCGCCGCCCGTAACCCCCGCCACCAAAATTTAAAGGCCTAAAACTTTCTTGGAGGAATGTCTGAAACATCCGGAAGCGAAGTTTGACCATTTTTTTCTTCGTTTCTTAACCACTCTGCTGTTACTTCACCGATTTCCGAGAATATTCAAGGTTCTTTGTGCATGGCATAACAGCAACCTAAAGCAGATTTTTTATGATTACAATAATTCCTGTCAATAGGCGCGGTAAGTAAAGGCATCTGTCTTAAATCGTAAAACAAAAATAACATCTTTCATTTTATTCCATAGAATATTGGATTTGAGCATTACATTCGAACAAATATCATCGCTGCATTACGGTACTCCCGGTCACGGCCGCTCGTGTGTAATACTTGACGGCGAACTGGGCCGTAGCAGACATAGGAAGATGAAAATCCAATCCTCTTGCAAAACAATGGGGTATTTTCCAACTTGGTGATATTGTCCTATTGATGGCTGAAATCGATTGTTTACACCATTTATCAATTGGTATACACTTTGCACGCGCTTTTTTCACTCATTTGCTGAAAAAAATACATTTGAAATTTATACCACCAAAGTGGGTTCATTTAAACTTCATGTTTGTCCCTCCGAAAAAATCAGCCAATAGGAATCGATTTTTTTAAAGGTTCTCATTAGAATGTGACGATATTTTTATGAAGGATAAGCATCAGCGCTATTGCCATGCACTAGGGAATTTCATGAAAGTTCACGACTTAGCAACGCTTCTTTATTCGGATCAACAGTGTTGTCTCAATGGTGTACCTGTCTATATTATGTATGTATAGCTGTAGGTCGACATAACTTGGCAACATTGTGGTTCCACGAGGGTCAAACCGTTGACTTTTTACAGTGACAGAGTTGCGTACCGTGTTTCGTGCTGTTGATTTTGTGTTATCCGTTTTGTAACCTTTATAATATTATATTTTGAATTCTTTTGAACAACAAAATGTCCGTAAAAAAGTGTCTGATTAAAGTGTGTTCAAACACAAGTATTAATTCGCCTGATAAAATATTCTTATCAGTTCCGTTAGATCTTGACACGAGGATTCTTTGGTACCAGGCTGCAAGTGTTGAAGGTCCCATTCCTACCACTATGTTATACTGTTGTGAAGATCATTTTGATGTAAGTTTATTAACAGAGCTAAAGTTTTTCATATTATATTAAATCTCGGTTTACTTTCAGTTGGCAGATGATGCAGAAAATTGGCAATATTACAAGACAATTGGGCAGAGGTTACGACTAAAACCCGGCGTGAAACCACACAGGAACCTGTCAGTTCAGAGTTTAGGTACGTCCCAATTAGGTCCACCATCAAAAAAGAGGAAAGCTGAGATGTTAGAAACATTAGGAAAAAAGCTTCACTGCAAGAGAAAACCAAGGGCAAAATTATTTGATGAATCGCAGCCAGGTATATGCAGAGATCTGCATCATGATGAATCTTGCCAGCAAAACTCGAGTTTGCTACCCCTGAAGAAAGCAACCAAAGGAGTCCAAGTTTTAGTTGATACGAAAACAGTGTCAACCAGCACACTACCTCATACTGCAGAAAAGGCTGTTGCCACTAGTCATCCCAAACGAAAACAGTTGGTTGAAAAGTGCACAGGGATTTGTAGTGATAGCACTAATGGCTCAAGTGGTAGTTCCTCCCTGCAGCTATCGAGCACTTCATCAGAAAGCAATGGAGCAAGACTGAAGACATCAAAAGAGGAACTAGAAATATCTAAATTAGAGAACAATAGTCGGTTTTTCTTAGGTTTGCCTGAAGACTGTTTCTATATTGTAAATTTATTAGTTGAAGAAGGTGGACTGGATTACATTGATGTTTTGATCACAATGAAAAAAATTAGGACAAATGATCAGTTTTCAAGAATAGGAATTGATTTTGGTAAAAGCACAAGTGCCATATCTAAAATTTTTAATAAAACTGTTGTAGTAATGGCTCCTTTAATGACACAGTTGATTGTTTGGCCTCCCAGTTGGAAAATCAAAAAATTAGTACCAAATCAATTTAAAGCCTATTACAACAATGTACAATCAATTATTGATTGCTTTGAAGTTGAAATTGAAAAACCTTCAAATGCACTGGATCAGGCTAAAACATGGAGAAAATATAAAAAGTGTAATACTATAAAGTATCTTGTGAGTTGTACTCCTAATGGGCTGATAAACTTTATTTCTAGTGGGTTTGGAGGACGTACAACTGATGTACAAATTGTTGAGAAGTCAGACTTCATTAATGTGATACCAGAAAACTGCATAATAATGGCAGATAGAGGTTTCAAACACATAGAAACTATACTGCATAAAAAAAGCGCATCATTATTAAGACCTCCAAGCATTAGTGCGAAACAAAAACTCACCAAAGCAGAAGTTAATAAAACTAAAATAATAGCTGCTTTGAGAGTTCATATTGAACGGCTCATAAGGAGACTCCGTGAATTTGCTATGTTAAAACCACATGCCTGTATACGGTCCAGAATAGTCCACCTCCTAGACCATGTGGTGATCATTGTGTGTGGTTTAGTAAATTTACAAGAATGGCTCATCAAGAAATAAGTATTATTGCCATGCAAGTCTTGTTTTTTCTATATTTTAATAGTACATAACTGCAAGTGCAAGATTGTTTTGTGGTATATTAATACTAACACAGTGAATTTCTTAGCTACACATTGTGCACATACATAAAGCTAAGTATGAATAATTTTGTAAAACACCAATTTTTCCTTTTGTAGGCTAAAATACTTGTATAGGACTTATTTGAGGCTGTTCTTTATATAATTTTTTGGAGTATCTGTAATTTTTTATTCTCCTTTACAACACATTATCATTTAGAAACCTCAAAATAAATAAATTACTCGAATTTACCAACACTCTATGACATAAAAATAACTAATTATTTAGTAAAGTGTATACTTTGTGTATTAAATTTTTGATAAGCTTATTAGATCAACAATGTTATGGAATTCAGGATTATTTTAGCTGGTCAGCTGGTGGTATATATCAATATTTTTGTTCATCTACAAATACAATAAAACATTTGCAGCTACCTACTAATGTAAATAGTTAAAAAAACATTTCATGAATAAAATACTTTTTTAAAACATTATAAGTGCTTTATTCAATCAAATAAACACATAAAATAAATTGGACAAGAATATATGCATAATATAGACTAAATACATTTGCATAATGTATCACAGTTTGCAAATATTAATCATACATTTTCTGATGATACCTGAATAGAATAAACTAGCAACTAAACCTGGTGTTGTCTGGTTCAAAATACATTTTTCTATCTTATATATGGGCCCAAATCTTGGTACCATTAAGTGTATGTTGTAGTGTATACATTGTTAACTGATTAATTCAGTTACTAAATCAATTTATTATAAATCAAATTTGAAGATAATAAGAATTTAAAAGTAGGTATTGAAAATATTAGTATAATAAACTTTGATACATTTATATAAAATCTAAGAGCCGTTTTACACACAAGAGAATTACTCCGAAAATTATGGTCATAATTATGCCGAAAATTTTTGCTGTCGTATTACACGTAAAAGAATTCTTGTGAAAATTTTCATGGTAAAAATATAAAACCCGTTCTATATTATATGCGCGAGAATCGGCGCAGAGGGTTGTTTCCGTGCATGTCAATATCAAATGTCAACGACAACAACAACAACATAACCTCACTTAACATTTGTTGGAGTGGTCCTGTTCGAGTCGTACGAAGAAGCGTTTATGTTTATTGTTTATTCATAATGTCGTGGAATCGGGAAGAAGTTACACTGTTGTTGGAGGAGTACCAAAAATGGCCAAACCTGTACAAGGTGAAGTCAGCCAATTACAAAAATAGAAATTTGCGGCGTCAGGCGCTGGATGCGGTAGTCCAAGCATTGAGAAGTTTGAAACCTAACGTGACAGCACAGGATGTACAAGCAAAGTTTCAAGCTTTGAAACAAAATGCCAGCAAGGAGAGGCGAAAATGTTTGGAATCGCAAAGAAGTGGCGCTGGTTCAGATGATGTAAGTTTTTTCTATATGTTTGCATATTTCTCTTCCATTATGTATCTGATTGAGTGTTAAAAGTAATATTTTTCACAGATCACGGAGCCATCACTGTGGTATCATAATTTGATTGGCTATGTGTTTGACAATAGTGAAGAAAGAGGAGCATTCGATTCTTTGGAAAGCGAAGATGTTCAAGAACAAGATATAACATTGGTAAGTGCCGATGTTGTGTTGCATATTTCACTATGGCCAAAGCCCAAATTTCACTTAAATCTGAATTCAACAGTGATTTTGTCTAAACCTAAAAGTACACTTGAGCTTTGCTGAACAGTCATCAATACTTTTGCATTTATGATAACAGAATGGACCTATGACCATGTACTCCATATTATTTATGTAACAAATAACATGCCAAGTACAAGCTGGTGTTACATTGTCATGAAACTGGTCATTACCTTCATTCTTTTTACTGTTTCATGATTTTTCATATCCAAATCTAATCAAGCATTAATTTAATGTAAATATATATTTATACCTATTTTGCCAAAACTAGAAAACTTTATTCTATATTACTACCTGTTCATTTCAGATTGAACAAGCAGATGATGAGGATGCCTTAGCAGAGGAGGTGCTCTCGGCGGCAGTATCACCATCAGGGGCTTTGGAGCATATCAGCACGCCAAGCCACTCTAGAAGCTCTTCAAGGGTGAGCATGACAAGTGCCCCCAAAAAAAGGAAAAGGAAAGAAGAGGATACAGATGTTATGGGGGAGGTCAAAAGTACCTTGCAACATATTTCCCAAAGACTGGGACAAACCAGGGAGTAATCCTCTAACCAGATCTTTGGGGAATATGTTGCCTCAAAGCTTGACTGAATAACGGACAGTGAGATAAGAGATGAGGTTGAAGCTGAAATTGTAAATGTATTAAATACTGCCCTGCGAAGGTGCAGGAAATGATGTTTTTCAATTAAAGAGCATTAAATGGATACTTCATTATTTTATTTCTGTATACAATACGGTACAATAATAGAAATAATTATTTGACTCAATATTTCATGAAATGTTCCTTTGTAAACCTGTGTCTTGCCATGGCACAGATCCAGATGTTGAATTGAAATAATCCCTAAATTCTTCTCTGATTGATCTCGCAGAATTTCCTGATCGATTCCCAATCTGCTGTGAAATTTGAGGTAACAGTTGGGATGGATCAATGTCATACGTGCCTTCAGTAGTGTACATAGCATTCTCTTTAACTAAAAAGTTATGTAAAAGTACACAGGTTAATGTTATGAGTTCAACTTTTTCTGGTCCCAAGTGTATTTTTTGTAATAGAACTCTCCATCTGTTTGCTAGTATTCCAAAGCCACACTCCACCATTCGTCTAGCTCTTGACAGACGGTAATTGTAAATTCTATTATCATATGTCAATGAACGTTGTGGGAAGGGTTTCATCAAATGATTAGATAATGGGAATGCTTCATCAGCTATAAAAACATAAGGCACTTTATTTGTCCTACCAGGAAGAGCTCTGTCTGGTGGCAGATTAAGTGTCTTGTTTTGCATTCTTTTATAAAGTCCACAAGCACTGAAGACCCCCCCATCACTAATTCGGCCATTAACACCAATATTCACATAGATAAATTTGTAATTGGCATCTACTAAAGCTAGTAAAACCATACTGTCTGTGCCTTTGTAATTGTGGTAATATGATCCAGCAGATGTAGGTGGGCTAAAAGCTATGTGGCGGCCATCTAATGCTCCAAGACAATTTGGAAAATTCCACTTGCTTTGGAAATCTGCAGCAACTTTCAACCAATCATCTGTAGTTGGATTCTACGATTTAAGTAACAGTTAAATGATCTAGTTATAGAAATCATAGTGAATTGAAATACCTTCAAATAAACATCTTTCAAACATCTACATAATGCTAAGCATGTTTCTGGAACAATTTTAGAAATTGTGCTCTCATGAATTCTTGTGCTGTACATGAGACTTCTATATGTTTCACCAGTAGCCAAGAAACGCAATGTGACATCAAGCCTAAAAACAATAAGTCCCATTAGCTATATATACATAGGTCAAAAGTAAATTCAATTGTCCAAATTTATATGATGCCAAATCAAAACTATACAGGCTTTATGAATGTGTTGTATAATAAACAAAAACAAATAATTATTGCTATCTTACTACCTGTGTTGGGCACTTATGCTTTCTCTCATGAAAGTGTCTTCCTTTTTTATATGAGGTTCGACCAATGCTAACAGGTAATCAAATTGAGTATCATCAAGGCGAAGAAAATTTCTATAAGCATTCGTATCCTCTACTCGTAGCTCCCTGTTTAAAAGAGCTAAAGTACCTCTACCCTTTTTTCTCTGCAGCCACTTTTTTGTCCACTGAGATCTTTTTCTACTACCTAATTTGTTTTTGGTTAACTGGTATATTAAGACACAACAAGTCACTGCAGCAGTTAAGAGTAAATCAGATTGACTCAAATTCATTTTTTATAATATTAACCAAGATCTCGATTTCATAAATGTAAATCAACGACGTCTGTTGTCTTTCCGATTATATTGGATGTCACACCCGTTAAGGTTATGTCCATTCCAAAATATTACTCTAATGCGCAGGCGTATCATATGAATTACTCGGAAATTTTGTTTGCTGGTGTCATACAGGTTGTAGAGACAATCTTCAATATTTTTTCCATGCAAATTTTCGGCATAATTATGACCATAATTTTCGGAGTAATTCTCTTGTGTGTAAAACGGCTCTAATACATGAAAATTTATACCAAATATATTTCAATACACACGAACAATTGAGTTGTCTTTTAGTCAAATCTACAGGTAAATTGTTGACATTACAAGTTGAGTACATTACAGTAGATCTATTGAATCAGTTTTGGGAAGATAGCTTTTTCCCAAAACAAAGTTGCTTTTTGCAGCAAATCCTTACAAAAAAAATGTCAAGTTCAACTTCCACAATTGATACATCTTTATTCACTTCAAAATTTGGTGATGCAACACAAAATAATCCCTTTTTTCTGCCCGAGAATAGCATTTGGAGTTGAATTTGGGCAAAAGGTTTCTTACCTATGACTCCACCATTTAAGTATTGCTTAAGTGTCGATTCTTTTGATGGGCACTTTATTTCAATACAAAACTCAGCATTTACAGCATCAGGGCTAGCTCCAAATATAGGATATCTCTTATCTACAAATATTCCTACTTTTTCTACTTTTATTAGTTTCTTTCTTGCCACAACCTTCAATACTTTATCCTCTAATGATAATCCCCTCTTCATAGCCTTTGTGGACTTGAATTTTGCTGCACCCAAAATTGACTCCACTAAACATCCATCATATGTTGTACTCTGTGCTGCTTCATAAAACTTCCATGCAGTAATATGTGCATACCTTATCTCAAACCATGTACCAGTATTGGATTGATCTTTTGTTTGATTTAAAATTTCTTTACAAGGCTGATCATTCATTTCTTGCTGACAATACTGAATAAAATTTTCAGCAGTGATGCTGCTACTGTTTCTTACAAATTTATTTATTAAATGATATAGGGATACTTTATCAATAGCATTCTCTTCAGTTTTGTAGTATTCAAATAAAATGCCCTTGCTTTTGTTTTCTAATCCTTTTTCTAATAGTTTTTTTAAGAAGGAATTATTGTGTGATGCAACTGGGGGAACATTCTTAAATAGCTCGTTCAATTTTGCTGCTTTCAATGAAGAACCTACTTTTGCTAAAGTCGGTTTTCGCCAGTAGCACTCAACACTTGTTACAGAAGGTTCTGTAGAACGTCGTAGTAGCCAAAACATCAGAGATACACCATGCTTGCACCCTCCTAGAAATTAAAATATAGTATATTATAAAGACACAAGGAATTATTAAACTCAATACCTTCACTAGCTGGGCAGCTATGACACACACTATGTGTAATCTTCTCTTCAGCCTCATTAATGCAGATTGTCACCTGGTATCCTTTTTCGTGGATCTTGTGTTCGGGAGTTACTTGGCACTTTACAGTACATATTGATCCCTCTCGCAACAGCTGGACAAATCCGATAGCTTCATCTCCATACGATTGCTTGCCACTTCTAGGAACAAAATGGTTATTAAAATATATTTCCTCACAATCGAAAAAGTACCCACCTCTGTGTTTTCACATTTCTCACATTTGCTTAGACAAAGTCATCATTGTGTCGATAGTATTAATCGATCATCTCGTAATCTACTTTCGGTAAATTCGAAGAATCAGCTTTCACGAAGTTTTGTTCCATATTTGAATTCTGTATTTAAAAAGCTAAATTCCACTCTACTCAACTAAATCAAAATACCAAATCGTCAACAACAACAGCAGAATGCGTTACAACCTTTAAATTATCTGTCAAAAAAGCAAATTGCTCCGGACGAGTCTGTAGAACAAAATGGGAATATCTCCTGTCCTTCTCACACTGTAATCGCCGAACAAAAAGTAGAGTCACATTCTAAGAAGGGGGCGGAGAAAATATTACTACGTCACGCAAGATATTATTACGTCACACAGTTAGCGGCAAATTTTATTTTTAAACTTTGAAGCCGAGTTTTTGTTACTTCTTGTTCAAAGAAAAATGTAAAATTACTCAATATATAATTTTTAGATGTAAAACTTCAATTTGGAACAAAAAATTTTTTTTTTGGAAAATACCCCATTTAATAAATGCCTAATACAGCGATGCCAATATTAAGGAGGACCTAAAAGCCACGATCTAGATACTGAATACCCGGCAGATGACCTATCCACTGTAGACTTGATTGAAAATATACGGGCTGAATACCCGCGCGACTGTGAGTCCACCAAATCGGCGCGGCAAAGCCCGGAACTACGGTACCAAAATTTAACAAAAAACACGATCTGGGTCATCCCTCTGGAATTTTGCCGGGTGACAAAGGGGAGCCCCTCAGGCCGACTGGTGAAATTTGCGATAGGTCCTCCATATACGGAGGACTTAGCGCAACCGAGGACCTATCGACTCTAAAAAGCCAATAAGTGGAGGACCTAACCATCAGAATCTCTATATATATATATATACAGGGTGTCCGCAAAGTTGGGGTTTTCCTTTACACGACGTGTAGATCTTGAAAACATAAGCAATTTTTCTTAGTACCCTATACACCAATGTCTTAAGGGAACGGAGATAAAGGGCTCTGCAACATCAAAAATATCTGAATACCGTCCTGTAGCCGCGACTCGCGATATCCCCAACTGGTACTAGGACACTAGCTCAACCCGACGATAGAACTGGGTCGGGGGTCGGGGTCAGTGTGTCAGGTCAGTATGCAACCTTCAACCGACGGTTACGGTCACGCGTGTAGAGGTAAACGAACTCGTATAATCGATTGCGTTTCAAAAAACAACAAGCATTAGAGACGTGGCTAGAGAAGTGCAAGTATCAAAAACTAAAGTGTGGCAAACGCTGCGGAAGGGCTGTATCCGTTTCACGTCCAACGTGTACAAGCCCTTCAACCTGACGATTTTCCAGCAAGAGTGCGGTTTTGTGAGTGATTGTTGCATCAACATGACAATAATCCGGACTTTTTGAAGTGTATATTGGTGACAGACGAATCTACGTTCACGCGTAATGGGGTGAATAACTTTCGCAACACTCATGTTTGGTCAGTAGAAAATCCGCACGCGTCGGGCACATTTTCAACAAACATTTTCGGTAAATGTTTGGGCTGGCATGGTGAACGGTATGCTCATTGGACCATTTATTCTCCCAAATCGATTGGACGGGATGCAATACCCAGACTTTTTACGCAACATTTTGCCTTCCTTGTTTGCCTGCGTCTGCTCGGTAGCGCATCAGCTGATTTCATTTTCTGTTGGAGCGGTATGATTTCAGGCAGAGACGTACTTAGCCCTTCTCGTCAACTGGAGAGTGAGTACTTTTTCCTTTATTTTTTTTTTACTTGGTCGCCCTCGTTTCACACCTTTGTTACTTCAAGGGTAGTTGTTTCTGAAAAGGAAAACCCCAACTTTGCGGACACCCTGTATACATATTCTACCAGCGGTTTCTAGAGCATAAAATGGGAAGAAAAGTTTATATAAATATAGGTCGGCAAACGTCCCCTAATGGCGCTACGGTCTTTTAAAGGGGCTCCCCTGAAGATGGTTTTTCCTTAATATTTTCGAAACGTGTTGAGATAAAGACATAAAATTTGGTATTCTAGCCTGGTTTTTTATGCTGGATTTAAGAATATTAAGAATTTTAGATAGTTTTGTTTGGAAGCGTATGTAACAGGGATGGACTCAGGTTATTTTAGCCCCAAAATTTTTGTGTGATTCTATTTTTGAAATTCAATTTTAGGATTTGAAAGTTTAGGGTTTTCTACATTAAAAAGGTACTCTTATTGAATATCGATAAATTGTGCAATTTTTGAATAAAATCAAACTAAAAAATTTGTCACATGATAGGAAATGTACTGCGAATTTAAATGAATTGTTGGATAATTAGCCATGGCAATGAAAAAACTAATTTAATAATTGGTAAATATTACATAAATACATATATCTATTGCAACATAGCTAACATTTAGGCAAAAACAAAAGAAATACATTTTTTCTACTAACGAAATTGAAATTTGTTTAAAAAAGAAGACATTCAGTTGGATTTACTTAAAACTAGCTGTACAATAAGTGTTCAAATAAATTCTCATTTTGTTGTATACAGAGTCTCGCTCGACGAACTAATGATTGCGTAGCCCGAAAAGTGGAAAACCTTTTTCTTCTTATTTCATTTGCAGCCTGATGGATTCTTTGAAGTAAATCTTCTTGAGTATTTACTTCAGTCGAGTGTACTAGGTCTTTTAATGACCCCCAAAAATAGAAATCCAATGGAATTAGGTGAACGTGGCGGCCACGCTATAGGACCTCCTCGGCCTAACCACCTGTCTGGAAAATTGACATTCAACCAAATTCGAACATTAGTATAAGGTGAGGTGTAGTGTATACAGGGGGAGTCAAGAAGGTTGTATACAGGCTGAGTCTAAAGGTTGGTAGCGTTAAAAAAAAAAGATGGCGGTGTGTATGTGTGTGCGTGTGCGTGCGCGTGGGCGTGTGCGTGTGCGTGTGCGTGTGCGTGTGCGCGTGCGTGTGCGTTTGCGTGTGGCTGTGTATGTGTGTGTGTGTGTGTGTGTGTGTGTGTGTGTGTGTGTGTGTGTGAATCACTGCGCCATCTAGCGCCAATCAACATATACCATCAACCTCGTTAAAATTTCCCACCGTCTTATCCACCAATCAGAGCACGCTGTGGATCTAGCGGTTCCCGCCAATCAACATATACCATCAACCCCGTTCAAATTTCCCGCCGTCTGATCCGCCAATCAGAGCACGCGGTGGGCGTGGCCAAAGTGGAAGTGGTGGTGGGGGGCGTCCAAAGTGACCCGTCTTCTACAGATTTTATGTTTCTAGCCATTGCTCCAGAGTTTTCAAATTACCGATTATATATATTGCACATGATATGCTTATATATATATATATATATATATATATATATATATATATATAACTTGAGACGTGGTCATTGTCGTCTAGATCAGTTAGGTGAAAAATTAAAGCTTCCGCCTTTTGTTGGGTACTTCGACAAGATTTAAGCAAAGAGGACTCTTTATACTTTTTTTAATTCTCTCTAGCTTTCAATGGACTTTGCCATCATCATCAGGAGCTGCAATTACAATGATAACAGTAGCAACAAAGGTGTAAAATGAATTTAAATTGACTCAACTTACAGTAGTATGTGAGGATGTTGCTAATTGTTGTTTACGTATAGGATGAGGGAAACGTCCAGTAATATGGTGAGAGCTGAATAGATTGCACAATAGTCAAAATTTATACAAAACATGACAAGAACAGATTAAAAACAGATTAAAAATTATTTTAAAAATTAGAGCATTACATCGTGAAACCACCTGATGATTGCACAAATTAGTGGTCATGGAATGATGAATTGATGAGTGACATGAAACCCTTTGACAGAAGGCCGAAGGATGTCAATGTCAGTATTGAAAGATGGAACGAATTGTGGGCGTGTGCCAAAACGTTGCCAAATCACTTCAGATGATGAGATTTTCAGAATTTTATGTTGGAATTTGTTAAACCGACCAGAGGCAGTTGAATAAACTATATTATTATTAATGGGAATTTAAATTAACAATTATTAATAAATCGTGAGGAGAGAATTATTATATTTTGAGTGGAATGAAATTTACTGGTGGAAACGGCCAAAACACAGATTCTAATTATGGTTGTGAAGAGTTGAAATTTGGGGAGATATGTAAGTTCTCCAATTTTTCGCAGTTTAGCAAATATGAGTAAATGACACTCAGTTGTTTAACATCTGTCTTTTTGTTGATACAGTTGTTATTCATGAAAATGTGGGACATTTCCAGGAATAAACGTTTGGAAAGGTGTTTTTCTTTATCAAGAACTTTGATACTTGTGTAATTCATAGAATGCCCTGTTGTGTTAACATGAGATGCTAGAGCGCATCTTTCAGGATGAAGCCTAGCATCACTTTTGTGTGATGTAATCCTTCCTTTAAGAGATCTGGAGGTCTGACCTATGTATATTTGGTTGCAGTTATTGCAATTGATGGAGTAGACTGTGTTGGTTAAGCCAAGCAGCGGGACTTTGTCTTTCATTTTTGAAAAAATGCAGTTTATAGTGAGGACGGATTTGCAAGCAATTCGAAAGTTCAAAGGACTGCACAATCTGATCAGCTTAGGGGTCAGTTCCTTGATGTAGGGCAGGACAGCAAAACCAGGTCTGGAGTCCGGGTTGGTGCTAGTACTGTTAGGATTGATGTTATTATTGGGAATTACATCAGTTCCGTTATTAGGGGTTGTGCGACTATTACCTGCATCACCAGAGTTCGGCAAAATATTAGAAGGTGAGCTAAAAATGATCTTGTTAATCAGACACTTCGGATAACCATTATTGATGAACAGTTTTGATAGTTTACGTAAATTTGAGGTGTGGAAGGTATTATCTGAGATGCTGATTACCCTTGTTTTCATCTGTTTTACCAAATTGATTTTAATCCCTAGCTTATGGTATGACCTAAAATTGAGAAACCGACCTGAGGCCATAGGTTTCTGGTACCAGTCTACCAATAAACTGTTGTTGTTGGTGCGAATGAGTCTTGTGTCTAGAAAGGGGACAGACAGGTTCTCATCTTCTTTTTCAATGGTAAATTGGATGTAGGGGTCATAGCTGTTGAATTCTCTGACAATACTATCCAGACCTATGGAAGGGAGGCATAAAATAATGTCATCTACGTATTTTTTTATGAAGAAGAGGTTATAGGGTAGTGTCGGAATAACAGTATCAAGCAGATCATCCATGACATATTCCGCCAAAATTGGTGACAGAACAGATCCCATAGGACAACCATGTGTTTGAGAATATATTTTGTTGTTGAAAGAGAAATAATTGTTATGAAAAAGGAATGTTATAATGTTGGTGAAAGATTCTAGAGATATGTTGCAGTGTTGACTTATCTCATTCCAGTGTTTATTAATAGTTCTTGTACATGCATCCAGATAGATGTTGCTGAATAGCGACACCACATCAAGACTGGCGATAATATGATCGGCTGGTATTGTCAATCTATTGAACTGACGAGAGACTTCAAATGAGTCTTTGATGTAATAATCATTGTCTGCATGTGCTGATTTTAGTGTTGTCGATATTAATGAAGACAAAGCCTGGGTGGCTGAACCTACTGACTACTTATAACTCTGTCCCTCCCAAATTTTATGCACTTCCAAAAATTCACAAACCTGTACTCTCAGTAAGACCTATAGTTGCATCAGTAGGTTCAGCCACCTTTCCAAACGTTTATTCCTGGAAATGTCCCACATTTTCATGAATAACAACTGTATCAACAAAAAGACAGATGTTAAACAACTGAGTGTCATTTACTCATATTTGCTAAACTGCGAAAAATTGGAGAACTTACATATCTCCCCAAATTTCAACTCTTCACAACCATAATTAGAATCTGTGTTTTGGCCGTTTCCACCAGTAAATTTCATTCCACTCAAAATATAATAATTCTCTCCTCACGATTTATTAATAATTGTTAATTTAAATTCCCATTAATAATAATATAGTTCATTCAACTGCCTCTGGTCGGTTTAACAAATTCTAACATAAAATTCTGAAAATCTCATCATCTGAAGTGATTTGGCAACGTTTTGGCACACGCCCACAATTCGTTCCATCTTTCAATACTGACATTGACATCCTTCGGCCTTCTGTCAAAGGGTTTCATGTCACTCATCAATTCATCATTCCATGACCACTAATTTGTGCAATCATCAGGTGGTTTCACGATGTAATGCTCTAATTTTTTAAAATAATTTTTAATCTGTTTTTAATCTGTTCTTGTCATGTTTTGTATAAATTTTGACTATTGTGCAATCTATTCAGCTCTCACCATATTACTGGACGTTTCCCTCATCCTATACGTAAACAACAATTAGCAACATCCTCACATACTACTGTAAGTTGAGTCAATTTAAATTCATTTTACACCTTTGTTGCTACTGTTATCATTGTAATTGCAGCTCCTGATGATGATGGCAAAGTCCATTGAAAGCTAGAGAGAATTAAAAAAAGTATAAAGAGTCCTCTTTGCTTAAATCTTGTCGAAGTACCCAACAAAAGGCGGAAGCTTTAATTTTTCACCTATATATATATATATATATATATATATATATAATAATAATTATAATTAAATCATTCTCAATCAAGATATCTGAATGAACATAATTACAACGGATCTCTTTATTCTGTTGATGATTAACTTTCAAGAAAAGTATAGTTGATGGACCGCTTAATAATGCGGCGCGTTATCAACAAAGTTAATTTTAAACCGGAAGGTTGGTAAACCTTATCAGTTTGCTGTAACGCTTTGTTATTGCATTAGAGGATGATAAACACATTCACACACACACCTTGAGGTACTATTTAAGAGCTTGCAAACAAGCATTATCGTTATTCGAATTCAATATACTCCAATAAGTAGTTCGCCGAACGTGTGAAATCCACCACCAGTGTATGTGCAGTGCAGTGAAAACAAATGTGAGTATTACCAATATTTGTTTTTTAGTGCTGTGTTTCTCTACAGAGAGATTTTCTCTTTGCAGAACATGGATTTGACAAAAATTAACGAAACATCAACACTTGCAGGCTTGAAGCCAGCAGTGAAGTTGCGGGAGCTACCTATCAACGTGCCTCATCTTATACTGGGTGCTAAGATAACAAAGGGGAAATTCGAGGAGTCAGTGCTGCTAGAGTTGGAGAAAAACGTAGTGTTTCTGCCAGGCCGGGTGACGGAAGCATTCAAGACCCAAATCGACAAATTTGAAGCAGCCAAGTACACCGTTACGTTTACTGGACTAGAAGAGGGAAATTTCCATCCAGCAACGAAATTTTTAATTAAGGAAGTTCAATTTGTGTATCATAAATGGAGTCGGTGAGTAACAATATCAAACGTATCTTTCAAAAAGCTTTCAAACAACTTCAAAATAACAGTAGTGATGACGATAAACGAAAATGGATTAAGAGTGCTAACAGTCAAATTAGGATTTTGAATAAAGCCATTAGAAAAAAAGAATGGAATCATGGTATTTTGGTTAAGTTCCAGAGCGATCTTTGTTATTTTAAACATTTTAGAAATCATCTCAAAAGCTTGTTAGGTCCTCATTGTGGGCGAGGTATTTCTAAAAAACGTAGCGATAGACTAAAATGGGAGGATGTTCAGTCGGCATTTTCCAGTAGAGTTCGTACTGGAGTCACTATCAATTTGAAACACAAAGATATAGTTCAGTTTTTAAATGATGCATTTTTTCTATTTAAATCTCGTATAACAAACATTTTAAAAACATGTCTGATGATCAAAGTAAACACGGTATTTTGCGGGGAATTTATTAAAAAAGCAGTAAATGAAGAAGAAGAGAGATCAGAATTGAAATATTTTAATACGAAAAATGAATTTATCGATTGCGATACTACCCTCACCGAATGGTTTGCTGAGTTCGTTATCGAAAAATTTTTTAATAAACTGCAGGAATTTAGTGAAAAAGATAGCGGTTTCGCGCTTAGTAAAATAATACATTTAGAAGTGAATATTAATCAATCTGGCTTTAGCAATAATGCTGGATCATCCTATATCAGACTTCCTCAACAGATTGCAATTAAAAATGCTTGCGTTAACGTAAAAAATTATGATGATAACGCATGCTTTCTTTGGGCAATAATATCCGCCTTATATCCGGTAGCCGTGAATGCAGACAGAAGCTCTTCTTATCCACATTACAGCTCGGGCATATTTAATTTAGATGGTATTGAAACACCTGTATCATTAGCTGACATTACAAGATTCGAAAAAAATATTGACATTTCATTCAATATTTTCATCTTAGAATTAACAAGCAAAAATAACTATGTTACCTCACCAGCACGATTATGTAAAAATAAAAGGACAAAACATTTAAATCTACTACTGATTCAAAACATATATTATCCAAATAATTGTGAAAATATACCCAACGATACTCCTATTACATATCATTATTGTTGGATAAAAAATTTATCCCGTCTAGTTTCATCACAGACAAATAAGCACCATGGGAAAAAAGTTATTTGCGATAGATGTCTCAATTATTTTTCATCCAAAGAGCAGCTAGTTCAACATGATGAATATTGCGTTAAGAGAAATAACTGTAGGATTTCATTTTCCTCAGAAAAGCATATACAATTCAAGAATTTCATTACCAAACAAAAACTACCTACCGTTTATCATGTATGCTGATTTTGAGTCTATATTAAACACACACACAAAATTTTTCAAAAACTCAAAAATATCAGAAACATGTTCCTTTCAGTGCAGCATATTATTTTAAGTGTAACTATGATGATACCTTATCTTTTTACAAATCGTTCAGAGGTGAAGATTGCATGGTTTGGTTTGAAAATCAGTTGGACGAATTAGCAAAGTTTATTCAATCGAAAAATAAAAATATCATTCCAATCGTTGTGAATCCGTCTATGGATAGAACTTGTTGCCATATATGTGAAAATAGTTTCAAATCTACGGATAAAATCGTAGTTGATCATGATCATTATACCGGGGAACAGAAAGGCTTTGCGCATGAGCAGTGTAACCTCAATTTTAAAAAGAACTATTCCATACCGGTGGTGTTCCATAACCTTTCAGGGTATGATAGTCACTTTATAATACCCCCATTTAGCGAAGCATAACAAACTAACGTGTTTACCAGTTAACAAGGAAAAATATATAACCTTTACTCAAGTCCATGATGAAACTGATATAAAATTTCGGTTTATAGATTCGTTTCGATTTTTAGGGGCATCTTTAGATGAATTATCATCAACGCTTACTGCGGATAAATTTAAAAAAGGAATTTAGTAATTTTGATTATGATGATGATGATTCTTTGAAACTTGTTATGCGTAAGGGTGTATTTTGTTATGATTATATAGATTCGTATAAGAAATTGAAAGAACATACTCTTCCTGATATTAAAGCATTTCACAATAAACTAAATGATTGTGATATTTCAGATGATGATTATGCACATGCGCAAAAAGTGTTCACTCATTTTAAGCTTAAGGATATTGGTGAATATTCTGATTTATATTTAAAGACTGATATAATGCTGTTAACTGATGTTTTTGAAAATTTTCGACATAAAGCTCATGATACATACGGATTAGACCCAGATTGGTATTACACAATGCCAGGATATACATGGAATTGTATGTTAAAATATACTAAGTGTCAATTGAGTACCATTCAAGATGTCGATATACTTTTATTCTTAGAGGAGGGCATTCGTGGAGGTGTTAGTCAATGTGCCAATAGATATGCTGAAGCTAATAATAAATACCTTCAGAATTATGACCCAAAGAAACCCTCATCTTATCTGCTTTATCTGGACGTCAATGCGGTGTACGCTAGTGCCATGCAGGAGTATCTATCCTATGACGGTTTTGAGTGGATAGATGCTAATATTGACGTTACCTCCATTCCTGATGATTCGCCTGAAGGTTATATATTAGAGGTCGATTTGAAATATCCCCAACATCTCCATGATATGCATAAAGATCATCCCTTATGTCCTGAGCATCGTGTTCCACCAGGGTCGAAGCTACCAAAATGAATGACAACACTGTATGACAAAAACAAATACATTATACATTATCGTAATTTAAAGCAAGCTATAAAATTTGGACTTCAGCTAACTAAAATTCATCGCGTCTTGAAATTTAAACAAAGCGCTTGGCTTAAGTCTTATATTGAGTTGAAGTTGCGGACTGTTGCAACATCAAAGTTTGAGCAGAACTTGTACAAATGAATGACTAATGCCACGTTTGGAAAAACTTTGGAAAATTTGCGCAAACATCGTATAGTAAAGTTGGTTTCTAGCTGGGCGGGCCGTTATGGTGCAAAAAATTTAATATCAAATCATGCATTTCATAGTCGTGCAATTTTTGATGAAGATTTCATGACTATTGAAATGAATAAAACTAATATTGTATTCAATAGACCCATATATGTTGGTGTAGCTATTCTAGAAATTTCCAAAACTTACATGTATGAGTTTCATTATGGTTATATGCTACAAAAATTCAACAGTAATGATTGTAAGATTCTCTATACTGATACTGATTCGTATTGCTATCACATACATTGTGATGATGTTTATCAGGAAGTGATTAAAAAAGATATCGAAAAATTTGACACAAGTGACTATCCTACGGAAAATATTTATGGAATACCGTTGGTCAATAAGAAAGTTCCTGGTTTGATGAAAGACGAAACAAAAGGTCGTTTAATGACACATTTCGTTGGATTAAGATCGAAAATGTATTCGTACCTAATTGAAGGAACCACATGCATTAAAAAGTCAAAAGGTGTCAAATACAATGTAGTTAAAAATCAAATTTCTTTTCAAGACTACGTCGACTGCTTGAACGAAAATAAAGAAAAAGTCGCTGATCAAAGTATCATCAGATCATTTGCACATAACTAAAATTGCATTGAACATATTTGATGATAAGCGCTATTTGATTAATAATTCAACTGATACCCTACCATGGGGTCATTATTCTATAATTGAAACCTAAAGCTTTTTTTTGTTTTTCACAGGTGTTTCAACCAAAACGCTTATTTGACGCTGCACTAGAATGTGTTGCCGCTGTCAATTGCATTACTGAGTTATTCACGGGTGAATATCATGAGCGTATATGTGAGTCATCTGTAATATTGTTGAAAAAAATTCTACCTAAACAAGTCTATATAAAATATCTATTTAAAACTTTAAAATATACAAAAATTGGGAACGCGTTTTTGATGATTTATTCCATTGTACTCCTGAGGATGTTTCTGATTGGACTTGGGCACTATTAACCCTCGAACATGCTATGTTGTTGAGAACTTATAAGGAAGATTATCAATTTTGGTGGGAATGGAATATAGTTGTACGTAATGAATACCGATTAGCAAATCTTAATCTACCACACGTAACTCAAAGTGAACATAAAAGTTATCTTTGTGAAGATTGAAATTTGGAAAACTGTACCAGAATAATCAAATCAACCATATTTTATAACAATATATCAAACTTTCTCAAAAGTTGCTGGAGGTTTAATGCTAGAATGTGTACTACGAAACGATTCCAATTATTGTACTTTATGTTTGTTACCGCTATACCATGTAAGTGACTATGATGACTTTGATCGATGTTTATTTGATGTTAACACGATTAAAATCATACCTTTATATAGGGGGTATCTAAAGAAAATTTATTGATGTACCGTACTCCATTTATGATATAACTGTAACTGCCCATGTATTGAATCAATGTACCTACTATGTAGATAATTTTGAATACATGTGAAATTACAAGTTCGTTGTTTCATTTGTGTGTGTGTGTGTGTATGTGTATGAAATTAAACATTTTTTTTAAACATTTATTTTTCGTAAAGCTTTATCAATATTGAAATATAAACATTCTCTGAGACAATACGCTTGAATAGAATTTGATGATATGCCACAAAAAGACCTTAGTACGTCTATAGGAGCTAAAATATGCTTACTGTTTTTAAGTAAGCAACATATAGTATCTAGAACATTATGATAATAGTTTAAAAAATTGATAGCACTTAACATTTCAATTCTAAAACTAACAATCGAGTCGATTCTCACTAATTCTTGCACTTCTTGTTGTGTAAAGTAAAAAGTACCATGACCATTGGACACTGTAACAAACTTGATTCCATCACATACAAGTCCAGAGATTTCAATATTTTCACCACAGGTAAGTTTTGATGTCGGTGCTGCTGTTGCTGCTGCTGCTGCTGCCTCCAACGTTTCAAACCTGAACCGTTTTAAGTGATTCACGAAAATCGGCCATTCAAAGGTGCTAAATGATATGTGAACATTTCCAGTATCGTCAGGTTTGTATTCAATTTTCACGGAGGGTTCAAAGTTTCTTGCAGAACTCAGACCGCAGTGGACTTGATATAGTTGTCCACATTTCAGTGTCATATTACAAATGTAGTAACGTTCCATCTGAATTGCATTTTCGTACATTCTCAACACACGGTCTAATTCAGCACTTTAAAATGTTTCTTCTTCTTCTTCTTCTTCTTCTTCTTGGTATAGACGTGGCGGCGGCTCAGACATGGTACACTCAAACGTCTTCACTCAACTATTATACATTTTTCCAATTCTATTATAGACTGGTGATAGTGGTGGGGGGAAGATGGTGGGGGAATATTATAATCGATTTTTTGAATCAATCCAGCTATTATGTGTTGCATCAAAACCAAGCCATTTTACATATACCTTATTTCCCTTTCGTTTTAAAACTTTCTCAACCAAATATACGTCTGGATTTTTCGCTTTTTGTAATTCTTGCGTATAGAAACAACCCATAATTGGATTATCATCCAAATCATTCAATAAATGTGTAACTGGATTGGTTATTTGTACTTTTGCAACTTTAAATAGCTCGGTTGTCCAGTTAGATGTGTATCCTTTTTCAAATACATGTTTAGCTTTGCTTATTCTCACGAAATCACCAACTTTAAATTTACGCAGGTCAGTAGCTATTTTTATATGGTCAAAAGCTGCAATTTTCGTATTCTTTTTAACATCGACTGGCTTCATTCTAATAATATGATGTTTTTGGTTGTTATAAGCCTTAACGATATCTGGTAAAATGTCTATCCATCTATAGGTACCATTCAAGCTGAAATATTTAAATAACTTTTCTTTCAATGTTCTCACTACACGTTCAGCCATAGCAGCTTTGATATGAGTAAATGTACTATAGTGATTTATATTGTGAGTTTTCATCAAATGCTTAAAATGTACATTATAGATTTCTTTCCCCTGATCTGTCTGTAAGTTTTTCGGCGTCGGACTTATAGCTTTAAGTATATCAGCAAAAGCTTTGGTGACTTCTTCACCAGATTTTGTTTTCAGCGGTCTGCACCATAGAAATTTTGAGTAGCAATTTATGACTACTAGGATAAACTTGAAATTCTTATTATATTTGGCATACTGATCAAGTTGACATAAATCGGATTGATATAAATCATTTAAGCCTAGAACGATGGTCCGACGTCTTTTGAAGTTTCTTCTTAGCGGTTTGTGTAATTCTTTTACGAGCTGTACTTCTTCTGCACTATGCTTCATGGTTAAAAAGTAACTGTTTATTATATCGCTATAACTTTAATTATCTCTTTATGGTATTTGGGGAGGAGGGGGGGTTTTCTAAGAAATTCATAATTCCATCTTCGATTGATTTAAATTTGAGATCAAATTCCCTCCGTACCTTGTTTGCTCCGTCACCGATAACGATTTTCATATCTGAGCTTAACTTTTCCATCATTTTATTTAAGTCATTGATATATACAAGCTGCTTCGGATTAATGTTGTTGTTCATTTTTTCTACTGTATCACTAAAAGTTCTTTGGTTTTGATTCAAGATATTTAATTGTTTATCTAAATCAGCAAGACTTCGACCTTGTTTATTTAAAATTTTATCGTGACTAATTTGCTTAAGTTCCTGTTCAGTAATGACACTTTTTAAAATATCAATTTGATCTTTTAGCGCTTTTGATGTCTCATTATTATTTTGGTTATCAATTTTACGTCTTTTGTTCTCTCCGATAAGCGCATTATCTACATAACGCTTACAAGATCCCATTTCTTCATCTACATGTTTGTTCACTTTGATACGCGCATTATCTACATAACTGTTTTAAGATCTAATTTCTCCATCTACATATTGTTTATTTACTATATCTTTCCCATTTATTGGCACTATAGAACTAAGTTTCAAATTTTCAAAGCTGACTTCTCCTTCTGCATTTACTTCGAAAGGTAACTGTGGTTGTTGTCGACGTTGTATGGAATGATGTACACCACCACCACCAACATACTGACCAAACTTGTTGATGCTCATCGTGATACTGTCATCGGATATATCTATACACGCTCCTTTATAATACCAGCTTCTTTCAGTTCATTTATAATGGCAACAATTTCATTATTTTGCGATGTATTACCAGCGCTTTGCGAAGCAATTAATAATTTTAATCTATCTACAAATTCATTAACATCATCCCAATATACATACTCTATGGGTTTGTCGTTATAAGTCAAATACATTCCTTGTCCGGTATGCTGTGACGACGACGACGACGACGTTGACCGAGCTTTTTGAGACCCTATTGTTGTTGTGCATAATGGTTTAATTATATTAATATATTTGAACATAGTATATCCTTTTAAACTTTGACGGCTATCTTTGTGTACATTAGATATATTTAAAATCTTTTTGTAGTCTGATAAATCATTTTGATCATATTTAGGGTTTTTGTAGAAAATTAGACTATAAAGTCCTTGTGTTCCACGAAATCGGTTACTATCTATAATTATATCACCCGTATGTGTATCAAAATTCATATGTTTACTTCCGATACGCCACTGAGATGCTACAGAATCATAAGTTGGTCCATATACTAGATCAATTGTATTAGATTTACTCCAAAACTTCTGCACTGGCTCCCGAGCTATTTCTGGATACTGTGACATGAAGGGTGTATCTTCAGGTTCGAAAAACGTATCATCATCATCACCATCATCATCAGCCATCTTAATTTCCTCTTCTTCTTTATCACTCGTGTCTTCCTTTTTAATTATACTCAAATCATCGTTTTTCTTTTTCGCTATTTGCTGAAGCGGTTCGGTTATTGGTCGAAAGAGTTTCTTAATATTTTCATCCTCGTCAGACTTTCAAAGCTAAATACTTTCGTCTAACATCTCTAGACAGTTGTTGAATTTTTCTCTGCAAGAGACTACTGTGTGGCGTTCTTCATCTCATGCAAAACTGATGTTCAGAGACAGATATCATACGCATATATACTTATCGAAACCCTTACGATATCGTCCATGTTTCAATTCAAAATCTTTAACTATCGTTATATTACCATATTTTTCACGCCAGCATCGCGAACACATTTCCTTAAATTGTTCATAGGTAAGATCCGGTGAAACATGTTCATCAAATGCATGCCGTAAATTCTTGTCATCCTGTTTGAAAAGAACTATAACATTACAGTTATCACGTATAAGCTGTTTCGGTATTTTAGAATACGTTTGACATAGGTACATAACATCAACCGATTTATGTCTACCCATTGAAAAATATTCCCTACATTTTTGCTGTTTTTGGCATGCAATATCATCAAAAATAAATATAGAGTTATTCGGTGCTTCTAATGGATCGATAATTTCTTCGTTATCTTTATATGGGAAATATTTAACGCATTTTGTCTTCGCTAAAACGTTTTGTAGTAAAGTATATTTGGGCTGTAGCAATGTTTTAGAGTAGACAAAGACATTTTGAAAACGTGGACCGTTACGATTGAACAGCAAACTCAAGGCTGCGTTTGTTTTGCCACATCCACTAGGTCCACAAAATATGGCTCTGAATGAATTCGGTAATAATTTTCCATATTTGCATCTAAATTTTCGATAGGTAGTGCAGTTGCTTGTTGCTGAATACGCATTTCGATATTGACTGACACACTTAAAGGTGATGCAGATCATTATAAATATAATCACAAAATGTGCGTGTGCTCATTATTATGTTAGCATCCAAGCGAGGAGGAGAAGGAGAAGGTGTTCTGAACTCGCTAATCGATCGGCTTCCCATTGAGCTTTATCTACCTAAGTACCAATATTGCGGTCCTGGAACTCATCTTCAAAAACGGCTTAGGACGAGGTCATCCTGGAATCAACGGTTTAGAGGTGGTGCTAGAACAAACGAATGCGGTATAATTAACTTAGATGAACAAAAGAACAAAGGAACGCATTGGGTAGCATACAGAAAAAATGGTAACGTAGCTGAGTATTTTGATAGTTTTGGTAATCTTAAACCTCCACGTGAACTCGTTAAATATTTAAATGCTGCTATCGTCTACAATAATGACTGTTATCAAAATTATGATCAAAGCATCTGCGGTCACCTTTGTTTGGAATTTCTCTATAAAACTAACTGACCCACCGTAGCCTCTCTCAGTCATGTCTCAGATATTCACCTTGAAGAGTCATACGTCAACGTTGTCCATTGATTTTGTGAATCCGATTAGATTAGAGGATGGGTTCGATTACGGTTTGAGTTTATTGTCTTTTTATTCCTATAATAGTGTACCTAACATTGACAATAAATTCTATTATTACGAGAACAACAACAAAAATCGAGAAAAAAATATCGTCATTCCTACGGGTGCGTATGAAATAGAAGATATTGAATCCTATATTAAGAAACACATTGTTGACGGTGGTGGTGGTGAGGGTGGTGATCGAGTGAAAGACGTTTTTTCGCTGAAACCTAATCTGAATATGCACAAGTGTTCAGTGCATGGCATTAACTTTCAACCAAAGGATTCCATCGCATACGTTTTAGGATATTCTCCATCAAGAGTCTTGGAACCTAGGATTTATCACCAATCAGATCTTCCCGTTAATATAGTTAAAGTTAGAACTATCCATGTCGATAGCAATATTACTGTTGGAGCTTTCTACAACGATAGACCTTCACATACCATATACGAATTCTCTATTACAGACGAGGCTGGGTGTGCAATTAACGAAAGTCCTAAAAACTTGATTTATCTACCAGTGAATCAACGTGAAATAAATAACATTACTTTAGTGATGCTCGATCAAAATTTTGAATTAGTGAACTTTAGAGGAGAAGAAATCATCATACGTTGGGAGTTGAAAAAATTATAATGGTTTTGGTGATTCCACCCCACCATCCCCCCAAAAAACACAAATATAAACAATATATTCCGGTTAATGCTCTATCAGTTGGTAGTGGTCATTCGAAGAGTGCTGACGTGCTGCTGCAGTCCACACTTACTATAGCCGATTATTTTTACAATCCCTCAATTACGATGTTGTCAAGTCAAGTGTTCGACGTTTACGAAAAACCGATATTTGATGATACAATAAAAGGCGTTAAAGAGTTCACATATAGACCGTATATTCCGTCTTTTCTCATTAACGATGAAATCACCATTACTATTAATCAGAGTGATGCATGGCTTTTGATGTATGATGCCGCTATTGTAATTAAGGGGAAATTAAAAAGAACTGCTGGCGCTGGAACAGTTTCCTTTGTGAACAATGCCGGAGCGTTTTTCTTCGACTCTTGTACATACGAACTTAATGGATCCATGTTGGACACCGTTCGAAATCCCGGTATTGTAAGCACCGTTCGAGGATACTTATGTTACAGTATTAACGATTCAAGACATTTAGCCACAACAGGATGGAACTATCCTTCTGTATCTATTATTGATGCTACCACAGGCTATTTTAGCCTAAGAGTTCCACTTAAACACTTACTGAATTATTTTAATGACTATAAATTTGCTGCATATGGGAAACATACTGAGGGCACGTAATGATAATAACTGTATGCTTATTGCTGAAGCTGCTGGCGCCGCCGGTACTACACAAGCCAAACTTGAAATTGCTGAGATCAAACTGCTAGTAAAACATATTTACCCCAATGATGTGATTAAAGTGAATCTACTAGAAAATATTAAAAAGGATAAGCCGGTGTATGCACCATACAGAAAGTGGTCTTTACACGAACTTCCAGCTCTAACAGTTAATGCTAAACGTGAAATATGGCAGATACAAACGTGTGCTGCTATAGAGTGTCCACGATATGTAATAGCGGCTTTTCAAACAGATAATATCGATAAATTTAATCAGGATCCAACTTTATTTGATCATATTGATGTAACAGACGTTCGACTGTTCATAAATGGGGAATACTATCCCCATGAGCGTTTGAGATTTGACTTTGATAAAAACGATTATGTGGACGCTCACATGAATTATATAGATTTTTATCCGAGTTATAAAAATACCTCATTCAAGCCTGCACTACTTGACTATTCATCATTTAAAAATCGTGCCATTTTTGTTATTGACTGCTATAAACGTAGCGAATCAATAAAATCGACAACAGTAGATGTGAAATTAGACATTGAATCGGCAAAAGGGTTCCCCACCAATACACGTGTTTACTGTATTATTATTCATGATTGTGTAATGGAACTGCATCCCCTCTCCGAAATAATTAAACAATGTATGTAAAATCATCCCTTTGATTCGATCATTTACTTGTAGTTTATCGAATAGAACCAACAATGGCTACAATGTGCTTTGTTGATCTGCAAGGATTTTATCTTCACAATCATGGTTTTGTGGTTAAAGAAATGTCGATACTGGTTGGAAGTCAAAGCAATTATTTCTTATTCAGATCTATCAATAAATACAGTTCATTAACCTCTAAAGATAAAGCTACGATACGGTATACTGAACGGTACCATGGACTCAGATAGGAGAAGGGCTACGTGGATTATAGTTTACTTAATGAAATCCTCAGGAGTCATTTGGCTGATGTGGATATGGTATACGTAAAAGGACAATGCAAACGTCAATTTTTAATCGATAGATTAAATGATATGCAAATTACTAAGCCCAATATTATCAATGTTGAAGATTGTGATTCGCGTTTAACCACCACCACCACCACAAAATGTAAGAAAATTGAGAAATGTATACCACTGTGTTTGAATCATGATAGCGTATATGGTATATGTGCTCTGAATAACTGTCTCAAAATCAAAGAATGGGTCTACCTATGTAATTCACTCATACGTTCAAACATGCAGCAGCAGCAGCAGCAGCAGCAGCAAGAGCTTCCGAGACATCACATTGAAAATATTCGAGTAATTAAACAGCAAATTCGTCAATATGAAGATACAAAGCATACACTTGAAACACTACAACGGTTATCCATTCAAGATGACGATGACGACGACGACGACGACGACGAGGCTAAATGGAGACGAAATGTGTTTCACAATTATGAAAGATTTCAACGTTTAAATTGTAAATTATCACTAAGAATACATTTAATTAATTAATTGTAATTACATATATCAATAAAAATGTATTAGGCTTATCTTGGTGTTTTTTTATATAATGTAATGATTACCTTCCTAAACGTTAGTTAATCGTTAATCATGGTTGCATTAACACCTAATTATATTGTACTACTATGTGCTTTGGTGAACGGTGTTTTTCACGTTCAACATCCATTAAGAGTGGAGGAAATATTCATTTGTTTTAATGAAAATAATACCAAAAACGAAAGTTGGCCTTCAAGATGGCAGCGCATGTCTGCTACTATGCTCAACAATGATGTTGAAGCATTTGAAGTTACAGTGCCAGAACATGTTACCGAATATAAATTACGATTCGTACTTCAGGAACACAACTACAACGATACTGCGTGGAACTATTTTCCATCCCCACCACCACTAAATGAGACGCCTAAAGAATATACAGATAAGCTGCCAGCATATATGGTTTATTACATAGCTGTTTGTATATCGCTGCTGATCATCAAACTTCTAGTTTGTTTATACCTTCCGAGCAGAAGAAATGACATTTGTTGTTGTTCTTCGTAAACAGCTGGACGATCTTCGTTATGCCACCAAATATATTGGCGATTATCATTTCAAACGAATATTTATTAAGCATGCGTGTGCAACTATGGGTATAAATATTCCATCAACATTATTAGATGAGCTACTAGAACCCTGCTGGGATGATCATACTTCGGCAAACGACAACTGTTGTGACGTCATTGATGGTCCATACAAGTCGCATAAACTAGATTGTGATACATGTATGAAGTCTTATATTAAATAATTTATAACTATAACGTTTATGTCACATACGTTACGTGTCACGTATACCACATACGTCACGTACGTCACGTATGTCACTTGTCACGGACGTCACGTGCATGGTAGGACTAATGGTGAGCAATATTTGTTTGGGGAGACAATTGTAATCAAATCACCGTTTGTTGATTGGAAAATATGTTGTAAAGTGTATTGACGTAATTCTGTAGGAATATGATCGACAAGAAGATCAGGCTGAGATGGGATAATCATTTCGTTCAAGTCTAGTTTCCATATAAACATATCATGTGCAATATGTATAATCGGTAATTTGAAAACTCTGGAGCAATGGCTAGAAACATAAAATCTGTAGAAGACCGGTCACTTTGGACACCCCCCACCACTTCCACTTTGGCCACGCCCACCGCGTGCTCTGATTGGCGGGCCCCCCGCTAGATGGCGCAGTGATTCACACACACACACACACACACACACACACACACACACATACAGGCGCCTAGGTTCTTGTGGCGACGCGTGAATAGTCCTCAATTGTGGCGATTTCGATGAAATTTCTCCTGAACATTCTTCAGTGCGTGCGCAGTCGCAGTAGTCTGGTATCAATAAAAACGGTATACACTCCGTTTAACAATTAAAAACAGCTAAATTATATTGTGGCTACGGGTGTCATAACAACCTACATTTGTGAACAGAGTGTATGAGTAGCCACTAATATTGAAAGATGAGCTGTGTGTACCTTCAGGTCTCCATAATAGGAGTGTTTAGTTTTTGCAATGTTGTCATATCGGTTTGTCGCCACAATGATATATAAGTGATATTCAAGCACATATCAAACGATACTCTCATTGGCTTTAAGGATACGTATACGGTAGGATGTACTTCAAGAATCCTGGGTATTTCAAGATAATACCAAAAATGTATGAGGATGAAATGCGGTTGATGGCAGGCGCAATATAGTTTTAATTCTTTATTTTTTAAACAATTAATGTCATCCAAAACTTTAACATGTAAATGTCAGTGAACACAATCAGACAACATAAAAAATATACAGGGTGAGTCCACAAAGATACGCGCATACGGATTGGTTATTATAACACAGCTCCTAGCAACCAATGAAATCAGGTTTTATGTAAGGTCGTGTTGATATTGTCTGATCTCTGGTAATAGTCGTGTTCTCACTGTGGATCCATGTGGACCCACCCAAAAACTTAAAATCTCTTACAGTGCAAGAAATATACGCTGTACGAAACGTAAAGTAGTATCCTAAATAAAAAATAAACACGTACAGATACATCTTTATAAAAGGAGGGTCTCTAAGGCCTCTTTATGACTTGGTTTGTTTCCTGGCGAAAAGGTATGAAAAAATTGGTCTCTCCTAGGAAGTCTTAGTCGATTTGAGTCATTAAACAACAATTTATTAGAATAATTCTTTAAGGCCAATTTTCATGAACTTCATACCCTAAGGCTTTATTTTGTGCATGTTAATAGTAGCTACACAATGAATAGAATAATAATAAAACTTATTTAGGATTTTTTTCCCTAAAAAATTAATTAGTTCAACAAATAGCCTTACAGGCCCTTCTTACTGTATTGCAGAGCAAAAAAAAACCAAAATTAAAACTTGTTACATTGTATGTTTCTTTTTTAGCTTTTTGTTTTTATCTATGACGTTTTTCACTGCATATTTAATTTTCTTCCAGTCTCTCTGATCCAGCAGAGGATGTGCTTCGATGCATTTCATGCAGTCTACTTTCCCTGGTACTATTGAGTTCCTGATATTAATTTTGAAATAGGTCAGGACAGTTTCCTTTTCTTTTGGTGTCCATGGTTGTTTACCTAAGACAGAAAAATAGTCGTGTTGTAAGAAAATTACTGTCGCTCAAGCTACAGCGTTCCCGAGAAAGTAAATCAGTACAAGCTATTGCTCCACAGTCAATTTGCCAAATGCCGCTGAACCGACAAATAAATGGACCGGTACCATCGACATCTGAGCGTCAGGCAAACCAATGGAAGTAATTGAGATGAAGCTGCGTGATTGGGACATTCCGAAATCTCAAAAAAACCTCATTGAATAAGATTAGGATTTAAGGATATATTCGCGATTGCTTATGCATCCGAAGCATAGATGAATATAGGTATAAATTGTGCATTTAATTTAAGGTTACCTCTTTTCTGTAAAGTCCGCTTTGGAGAAGCATTCTTTGGGAGTTCTGTAGGAGATGCATTCTTTGAGACTTCTGTAGGTGGATTGTCTTGCGGTGAAGTTTGACCGTCCAACTCTGCCTCACAATCCGATCCATTCTCACTTTCCCCTATTTGTGGTAAATCTGCAAGCAACTGACTTATTACATCTAAAACTAACCTGTTATTTATTGGGTTGGTAATTTTCGGTTGCAGCTTCTAATTATCGCGAACAATTTAATAAAATGTCTGTGGCGACCTGTGTACGTCGCCACAATTTTTAGCAGTCACCATAATAGAGTTTTATGTAAGACACACGTCACCATTTCTCTCTATTTGTGGTACATCTGCAAACACAGCTGACTTATTACATTTGAGTTTCGCCTGTTATTAATTGGGTTTGATAATTTATTCTAGTTCCTAGACAAAGTAACTTGAACGAAAATTTGCTATTGATGTGGTCGGTTGGATTGCAATTTACCAATAAGCGCTGGTAAATATGAAAGCCTAAACTCTTCCCATTTGTCGTAGGGTCGCGATAAAACTGTAAGGAATAAAATTGATACCTTACTTATCCATATTGAAGCGGTAACGAATTGTCCTTTTTACCTTTATCGTGTCGCACCAGTAAATAAGAAATATGCCTAAATTACCTTACATATGTTGATAAATCATTTACCGTCTATCTCTATATCTGCTAGTGACTTCCCAGCGAAGGTGCTCACTTTTCCTTCATCAACCGCCATCAGCAATTTACTAACTTTGGTCAGTTCCACGGTGCTCTCATGTAAGCGATAAAATTCTCTGTGGACCCGTATGTCGTGGCCCAAATGTCTTGCTAACCAGTCAGATTCGGTTTCAGTCAGATCAAACATCTTTAATATAGAATAACATGCTTTAAGGTATTATAAGAATTGATGTCTAGTAGATTGACTCGGTATTTCCCACGCAATTCTGGATAAATGGACTTTGAATAAATATCTATCTCTTGTACCCCTGTGTACTCTTGTATAAAATCACAAACTAGAATAAGTATCAGTAAAAAACAATATTGCTTGAACAAAATTAAATTATGGAGTTTGCCCATTTTTGTCTTTGGCACAGTAGTAGCCTTGTTTGCAAATTACATGGAAATCCGTCCGGTCCTTTCCAAATTATAGCGGGGTCAAGGATAAGCACACAGATAGATAGACCGACAGAGCGATGGAAATGAGTGATATCTTTTTTTCTAATATACGTCTAACAATATCTCATTTTAGACATTTTTCACGATTGCAAAACTTTGACGGTAGCGTGGGAAATAAACCGGCGTCAACCTCCTAAGATCAAAAAAAAATTAAAATGCAGATAACGTGGGGTGTTGCAGTAATACTAAAGTAAAGTTGGTGATGGATTCCGATGCTGTGAGTTAGGTAGCGGGTATGTTAAATTGGTTCCGGATTGATTGAGCTTTGTATTAGCCACTCATCTCACAATATCAAAATTTATCCTTACTTCAATAATACAAAATCAATGTTAGGTATTTAACATGATTCAATATTTATTGCACACAGTTCATAAATACAATGGACTCCCACATGGGTGGTTAGAGAGGTGCTGTAGTTTTTGAAAATTTAAAAATCGTTTTTATAGTGTAGTATGGAAATAAAATTTGTTTGAATAGCATTCAGGTATAATGCATTATTACTAAAACTGAAAGTAAAATCTGCTCATTGTGTCCGAAAAGCAATATAATGAATTCAATCGACTTTTGCATAAAATGGTTGAGATAATGTATGACATTTTTCCTATAACATAAATACCTGACATACGGTAGCCACATATTTTCTTAGCTTAGTAGCTGTAATCAGTTCAAGATTTCTCAAGTCAGCCAGTTTGCACATCTTCGAAAGACAATCATGCCCCCTTAAGGATTGAGTCGAATTCTTCGAGCAAGCAAATATATATGGGTTATTACCAGATATTCCACAATCTGTTCTTTTTGATATTAACAAGTCGAGCGCTACCCTAACCTCATCCGTAAGAAGAACTGGTACTTTCTTGCCCCTTTTCCCAGGAATTTCTACTACCGCTAATCGTTCGGCAAGTTTCACCTCAAATGGTGTTAGGGAATTTTTCAATTCAGTCGTGGATTGTTCACTCCATTGAGGTTTTGAGTTGTAGCTATCTATAGTTATTCTTGCGGCTTCCCCAGATCTGCGCTTATTAAAAAGTATTATTCTTGCCAGTAAGCAATACGCTAGCATTTTCCAGCTATCGGAATCTGAAAATGTCTGTAGGCGTTCCTTGTACATTTTGATAGAGTTACTAATGAATGTGTTAAGCTTTAACAGATCTTCAGTGATAGGTAGTAGTTGAGTTTTGTTCATCTTTCGGCTGTACAAAGTATTAAGAGCATTGGAAGATATGCGTGATGCCCATTCCATCTCCAGAAGGTTTAAAAACGCTTTTACAATTTCGTCTTCCTTAAGATCGCCATTTCTAAGTGCAACACCTCTCTGTATTGCAGCAGACTTTTTGAGAGAGTATCCAATTTTCAGAGCTAAGGATGGTGTATCAAACTCGGGTCTCTTAACGCTGTCGGTGTGAGTAACACAAAGTATTTTCGTGGATTTAACGATTTGATCAAATTTTTGGGGAATTATATACTCTGAGAGATTCTGCTGGGTCCCGTTCTCCTTATTCAAAGTTAATAACAGCCTTCATGTAATTATGATTTTTCGATACAATTGCAAATAATATGCATCCTTGCAACATCATTATTTTTTGATGCCGCGTTGGGAAAGCAACCTAATGAACAAGCGATATTCTACTTACTCCATGAATTTTCAACCGAATGAACCTACATATGTATAAATTACTTTTTACTGAAATTTGGGCCACCACTGTGGACATTTTCAAATTAAAACGTGGTATCCGAAAAATGTATGTGGTAAAAAGACATGGAGAGTTCTATCAGCATGATATAGAATTCAGAAGAGGAGACAATACTTTTTATGCTACTTTTCACATATAGTTTATAGAATTAAGCATCCCCACCTTTAATTTGGAAAAAACAGAAGAATTTTATTTAAATACTGCTTCATGCTTCATGAACAATTATTTTATTATTTATGTCAAAGGTATTTAAGTTGACGACATACTCATTTAAACAGCATTACAACAGCAAAAAGCTTACTTACCTAGTTGACGCATTGATTGGCGAATAAGAGCCCCTTGAGTGACGTCGTATTTTTCAAACATTCTCAAATTTTATTATAAGCGAATCATTAACACAGCATCTTCCAACATCGTCTTCTCTCATGTTCCCAAGTATCTCCAATGAAAATTCTCTAGAAAGCTGTTTACCAAATATTTCGTTCAGAATTGCATTACTCTCTGCAACAACCATTTTGCTACCATTTGGTTCTCCATTACCTTGAAGCTCGCAATTTCGGGTATGGTGCCAGAGGTGTCTTTTTAGCATAAAACCCAAACATTTGGGACATGGTCCATAATCGCTGTAAGATAGAGACTTAGCCTCTAGCTCGGTGGGTCGCCGAACTAGGATCAACTCTCCTCTTTTTAGTGACAAAACCTCGCAATTGTGGTTAAAGTCACCTACCCGTATCAACTCTGCGAAGGCATTCTTTCTTATTTTGGAGTTCTTCTCCATTGCCAATACCTTGGCAACTATCGTTTCAGATGAGTGAATCGTTTCGAAATGTCTTGGCACATTCTGGAACAGCTTCATACAAAAATAACATGAATGCACTTTATTCCTGAACCTCTTACCCTCCTTCTTTTCTGCGGTATTTATTACAATTTCTTCCTCGGATAAATCTGTTTGTCTAGGAATAACGTCTTCAAAATGGGTTCGCTTTTCTATGTCCGTCAGTTCTGCTTTCTGACCCTTTTGAAGGCTTTCACCACGTCGTGCCCTTTCTTTCACGGTTTTGACTTCATCCGCAGGTAAAAATATATTGCGAGTATTATCAGAGTTCAAAATAATATTTTGTATTATCTCAATTTTTTTCCCAGCGTTCAATATAGTGTCTGACTTGACCCCTTCTACGCTTCCAGTATATTGTGCATTATTTTTATCTTCACAGCTGGTTTCTACAGATTTAAGGGCATCGTTTTGAGGGGTTTGCAGCCAATTCTCTACTCGTTCATTTCCTTTCAAAGGGCTTAAAGGCATACTCAGTAATCCCCTCGCTGGGTCCCAGTAGACATTTCCATCCGATTCGTTTTCGTCAGCCTTTGAAGTATTGTCAAATATTGGGTTCAACATATTTCTTTTTCGATCCACTTCAGGGTAAATTGTAGTTGTTATCGGTGTTTCCGCGGAGGAACCGTAATTAGTGGACGGAAGGTTTTCGGTTTCAGTCTTATCCTCTGAGTAGACAGAGTAATTTTCTTGATCTACAATGATAGATATAATTCAATAAAAGCTGGACTGATTTAGCAAGTTACGAGATGTAAGACAATAATATAACGGCTTAAAAAACATTGGTTGTTTGCATATGTATCAACTTAATGTTATTGGTGAATGAATTAGACGCTCTTCGACTCACTGTAGGCCCGACGGCCTACCAAATTTTGAAAAACTATGATATACAGGGTGAGTATAGCAGTATGCTCCTAACTTAAAAAATATTTCTATACAGTGTATGACAGGTTTGGATAGGCCATTTGAAACGAAAATTTTATATACTACATAGTCACTTTTTGAAATTGTTGAGATACTGGACATTTTATCGAAAAAAGCTATAGCCCTTATAACTGGAGAACTGAATTTTTCGTCAGAGAAATTTCATGATTCTATGTCTGGTGTTTTTTATAATGTATGCAGGATGGTCGAATACGCAATTTTTTTAATCAGGCTTATAGGGCTTGTATGACTAGTTTATGAGTTAAAGATAACCTTTGTGTACTATATTTTCATACCTTTTGATTCTACACGTTACAAGCTTTTTTCTGATATAGGTCTAATACGTGTTTGTATCACTGGTTTTTAGTCTACTAAAAACACAAGGACACCTTCCTGAATGTCCGACTTCAATGGATAAGGTTTGGTAGATTTAATTGTCGATAAAAATACACAAATTCTAACAATGTGTCATTACCATTTCAATGCTATTTCTTGTTTTGAAAGTCAATGTAATATTAGTTATTCACATTGAAAAAAGGTTAGCGGTAAGTCATAAACCAGTCGTACAAGCTCCCTTAGGTCCAATATCAAAAAATTGTGAAAGAGAATTGAAAGAGTGAGAGAGAAAAGTATCTGGATGGAAACACAATATGATATAAAATTCTAGTGACTAAGAGTTCAATACTCTAGCTATAACAGTTGCGGAGATGCGAGTTATTAAAGCTTAGTATTTTTGTTGATATATTTTCCAACATATCAACAATTCAAAAATAAAACCGCAATATATATTAAATCAACTTGGTTTGTTTGGAAGGGCTTATCCAAATCTGCCATAAAATGTGGGTCTTTTCACTACAGAAAACAAAAATTGGGTCACGACGTAGTTATGAATCACCCTGTAGAAATGAAAATATTTTAAGTATTAAGTACTGTTAGCCACATCTATTATAATTAACGTTTTTAGATACCATGCGTAATAAGGGAGTTATCGACCGAGCACAAACTAAAACCTTACTCTGTATGTTAACTTATTTTGGTTAATATTGGCACATCATTTAAAATGAAATAGAAACAAAGCGAACATGTAAAGACGAGAGAGCTGCCATACAAGTTTATCACACCATTCTAATATAGAAAATAAAATTGTACACTCACAAGGCAGGTTATCTTGGTTCCTTGCCATGGTCACCATCCTTTTTGTTCTTGATAACATCATGAATAAGATGAATATACTGTAAAAGATGCAATGCTTAGCTTTAAACTGGGAGCGACACCAGTATGAAAAACATCGTGCAACCGTACCATACAAGATATGAGATACCAAAGCACATTATCATACCTAATATTTATTGCAACTCGAAATCATCATTTGCCAATTAATCCCAATCTACATTTTTAACCCTGAAAATTGGCCGCCCTACTAAGTGACAGTATTGACCGTGTCGCGCTTTGATTCAAACAATAAATGGCCAGTCTAGCACTTTATACTATTGGACCAAGATTCCATGATCAAAAGATCAATACTACAGATTGATTAGCAGATTTTGTGAACTTGTGCATTAATAAATAAATCGAAGGCAGGTGAGCAGGCTGATCAACATCGGTCTGCATTATGCGTTTTACTTTGTTTAAGTTGTTGATAAAAAATGTTATCGTACTCATTTGAAAATTTAATAAAAGATCACTGTATTGTATTGTATTGAGGTGATGCCAGCCCATGTTGAAGATGCATTAGTATTAAGCCAACTTTTTTTGACAAAACCGTTGTAATTTCGTAAAAAGGTGACAGTAGAGAGCCAGACCATTGTGAAGGTTTCGTCTTGTGGAAAATTTCGAAAATCTCATTCCCGTAAGTGCGAGCGAGATAGGCTGAAGGTAGATGCGGACGCGCGAGATAGAGCGTATAGTCTGTTCCTTTGAATGGTTTTTAAACGTGGAAAAATTGAGTATACCATCCTGTTCTTTCATCACTACAAAATACACGTTCAATAATCCATTTTCCGAAATGCACATGAAAATCATTAAGTGATTCTCAAAATTTTCGTCTTCACTGAACGTTATTCTGTGTCCAAAACCAATAAACTATTGGTGTTGAAAACCATCCCTACCTGCAGACATATGATCTTTTGTATGAATCATCATTCGGGTATTACATTTTGGAAATTTGTACATGATGAAACCATCACAATGAGCTGTCTCTCTCTCTATAAATACGTATTAGAGACAAAAAATATGGTTAATTTGGTAAAACCGTTATGACTTTTAACAGAAGGCATTTTACCGCGTCTGACCTAACCTCCATTTGCAAGATATACAATCACTATTATTTTCCTACCACATATGATGTAGTTAATTAATTTGTACAAATGTATCAAGATATACCTGACTACTTGGAAAATAAATAATATATAGCTCAACTTACCTGAGGTTGCCACAAATTATAATAAACCATAACACGCACAGAACTAATAACACGTGTTCTCTCCTATTAAATGAGAAATTAAACACAACTGCAACAGTGAAATCATTTAAAATTGTTTCAGTAAGAGGCGCTCGTGTCGCAAAATAAATGGTCTCCACAATCTTGTGTGTATGAGCACTGTTCATGAAACCGAATTGTGGCGACTTACACACTTTTCAGGTTTTTGCGCAGAATAATTGATCCAACGGTAAGAATGCTTGAGGATCACAATTGACTGGCAGGCAGATGTTCGCCAACTAGCGATTTCATTGGTTGAAATGAGCCAGTAGCGAGTAATTTCATAAAATGTCTGTGGCGACGTGTGCAAGTCGCCACAATTTTCAGCAGTAGCCACAGTAGAGTTTTATGTAAGACACACGTCGCCACAAATATAGTACCGCCTACACACACACACACACACACCACCATCTTTTTTTTTTTAACGCTACCAACCTTTTGACTCACCCTGTATACAACCTTCTTGACTCTCCCTGTATACACTACACCTCACCTTATCGGACACACATCCGCATGGGAACGTCGTCCATACACCGCCATCTTTTTTTTTTTTAACGCTCCCAACTTTTTGACTCACCATGTATACAACCTTCTTGACTCTCCCTCTATACACTACACCTCACCTTATCGGACACACATCCGCATGGGAACGTCGTCGCGCTGATAACGCGAACCTGCAACCGTCCATCGGCTGTTTTATCTCACTTCCGCTGTAGTACGTGTAGTAAATATTGACTTGTTCGACCATAATATTCTAGGAATAGCGTTTTCATTTGCTAATATCCACTGGCAAAACTCGATTCGTGGTAAAAAATCTGCCTCCGTTACATGCTTCACCCGTTTAAAATGATAAGGATGTAATCCTTGCATTATTGTCATTCTTCCTATCTAAAATTATTATTTTTAGGATAACTATCAAATAGGTATTCATAAATTTTTCTTACTATTGATCGAGGTATATCCATCTTAAATCATTAGATTTAGAAATAACTTTTTAAAAAATTTTATTTGAGGACTGAAGCTTCAGTCCATATAAAATACATAGGTTTACAAATGTGACATTTACGGAGTCTAACCGGGTATTGAACGACAGGATATGGCCGCGAGACCTATTTATACATTCAGAAAGCTGACTAAGAATTATCAGAAAACAGCAAAGGCACTATTCTAGCAACGGATTAGCAAGAAGTTGTTATCATATGCTGACACAGCGTCTGGTGCAACATTGTACAGGGTGGCCCATAAGTCCTTTGAGCTGGAAAAAAAGGAATAAAACCAAACTAGTTACATTATGAAGAATTATTATATTTTGTTATCATCTTTATTGAATGGGAATTATGTTTTAAAAATCACATCGTCTAAATGCAATCCATTACGATCACGGCACTCATATAAACGACGCGACGTCTAAAATTGTCGATGACTGCGCGGCAAGTCAACACTGTAATGCTTGCCATTTCTCTTCGGATATTTTCTTTCAGGGCATCAACTGATCGCGGAGTGGTGTCGTACACTTTACTCTTGAGGTAGCCCCATAAAAAGAAGTCCATTGGGGTCAAATCTGGACTACGTGGTGGCCGGGAAATGTCTCCTCTTCGAGAAATTACTTTGCTGGGAAAAAGTTGACAGACGACGGGCATAGAAGTGTTGGAGGTGTGGGCAGTTGCTCCGTCCTGTTGAAACCAGGTCTGCGTATTATAGCCTGGAAAATTCTGCAACGCTGGTGTCAAAAACTCTTCTATCATTGCTACATACCGCTCCGAAGTAACAGTTAATGCGCGACCTCTGTCGTCCTCAAAAAAATAAGGGCCTACGATGCCATGCGCTGACATAGCAGCCCAAACTGTAACTTTAGGGCTGTGTAAGGGCTTCTGATGCTTACGCCTTGGATTTTCGGGGCTCCAATAACGGCAATTTTGTTTATTTACATGCCCGTTTAAATGGAAGTGAGCCTCGTCCGAGAACAACACATTATTGAGCGAAGAAAATCGATTCAACATTTCATTCGCAAAGTTTAGTCTCTGAATAGCGTCATTATCTTTTAATTCCTGCACTAACTGAATTTTGTAAATCTTTCCTTAAAATCCGCTGTAAAGATGTTCTGGGTACGTTTAGTGCACTGGAACGCTTACGAGTAGACTGGGTAGGATTTTGACGAACAGACTGTGCCACAATGTTGATGTTTTCTTCAATACGAGTTGTCCTTGGTCGACCCCACCGCTGTTTATCTAACGTAGAACCAGTCTCTTCGAACTTAGCAACCCAGTTCTTAATCGTTTGAGCTGTTGGACACTTTGTAAAATTGTGTAAATTGTGGTATTCTCGATATTTACGCCGCGCAATGGTTGCCGAATCATTATTTTGATAAAACGCGCGCACACAAAAAGCACGATCCGCTCCAGTGAAACACTCCATGGCGACTGAATTCCCAAACACTGAAGATACTGCCTCCACCTCGCCCGCGCCGCTCACGCTCACCTGTTAAATTTTATTCAAATTTGAAATTTCAAAGGACTTATGGACCACCCTGTATAATAACTGCGTAGTTACTATGGCCATATAACAACTCCCCCCTATTACAAAAAGTTGTTGCTATGCGACAACTTTTGACCAAAATTGAAAAATGTAAAAATATCAAAAAAATGTCAAAAGTATAAATTTGTAAAATGTAAAAATTGTAAAATTTAAAGTGTAAAATTGTAAACATCGTAAAAATATAAAAATATAAAAATAGTAAAATTGCAAAATACAAATTGCAAAAGTAAAATCAGAAAATACAGATTCTGAAAAATAAAATTGTTAGCATAAATGCGGTACATTGGCGATGCAAAATAACATCTAAAAGCAAAGCTGGAACAAACAAATAATAAGATACAATCGTACAGTCGTACTTGCAAAATCACATGGAAGATAACACGAAAATTGAAAATGATTTTTTGAACAGTGAAAACACTTCACGGAACACTCACTGCAGTTCGATGTCTTCTTCATGTGGCTGGATGGTTGGTCTACGTCGAGGAAAAAGTCTGGGAATGTACCGGACTTTTGGTGCTCCTGGAGATGGGCCATCGGCTGGATAATTTGATGCGCAGATGCTGAGTGGTTTACGTTTTCTGCACTTGCAGAACAGGTACAAAGCTACGATGATAACTAACAGGGTGATGATGAAATACGTGAACCATGAGAGATGTCTCGAACCAAACGGCTCGTTCATAATTTTGTCCAGTTGTTCAGAATATTGGTTTAATTTGTGATTGGCAATTTCGAGTTCTTCAGTATCGATCTTGCTTAGCTTGATCGTTTTTAATTTTGGTAAATTTTGTTTCTCTGGGAGATGTTCACAGCATTTGTAGGGTACTTCTACAGGGTGACTTTTGTATGTGATATTCTTGTAGGTGCTAACAGAATATCTAGAATGTAATCTCGTGGTGCCTACAAAGCCACTGCATTCAGGTTGCATTTTTAAAAGTGAATTAACTTTTATCACTTTGGTGGTAGTTTCTCGTTGTCCACACTTCATCGTAATTGGCAGAGGGCTAGATATGGTGATTAGCCAAAAATTGGTTGCAAGTTCTTGGATTTTGTAATCTTGCAATGCCACAATTGCTATTTGGCAGGCTGTCGGCAGATTGTGTGCTTCGCAGACTGCATTACTGTCTATTGGATACGGCAAGAGGTTGAAACAGATTTTCACCTGAGACTGAAGAACTTTACAACTACCTAAATTTTGAAAGGAAACGTACAAAAGAGAATCGCTATCTTTAGCAATGTACCTCTGTATAGTGGAGACTACATGAAACAAACCAGTACGTTTATCGAGAATGGGTAGAGGAATCACTCTGTATAAAGTATACATTTCGGGCTCTAATAACGGGATGCGTAGAACGAATACTACTCTTGTTTTAGTTTGATACGCTTCGAGTTCCATAAGATTAAGGTACTCTGACACTGTTGCTAAATTAACCGGAAGGGGTAAATTATTTCTCGACAAAGTGTGAGAAATTTCTTGAAGAGAATTTACTAAGTCTTGAGGAGTGATAATAGAAGGATGTATTATTTTTAAACGTGCAAAAGTAATCGAATTTAGGATATCATTAATTGTTTCTTCCAGAAACATGCAGCTTTCCATTAATTGTTCGCAAACTTCTAAAAATTGGAATTTAGCTTCATAAAATGCAAGATCGCCTGAAATTTCATAAATTTTGTTTTCAATAACCTTAATATCTTCGTTAAACGTAGTTTCATCAATCATAAGTTTTTGAATAGTGTTATTAAAATTCTTGATAACCGACATGGTAACAGAAATTTGGTTCTTCATGAGGTTTTCGAGCTCATGTTCATCTTTAGAAATTTTGTTAATACAATCGTTATAGTATTCACCGTCCGATGAATCGAGGTTGCCGGTTATTGCTTTCCATACGGTACCTATAGCGTTAATCAGACCGCGTTTCATCCGCGATGCGCTTACAGTGTCATCGAAGATCGCGTAAGGGTACGAACATAGTGGAGCGACGAGGTTTCAGATTCAGATAGAGGCTAACCGCGCGGTTTGCCGCTATGTGAGTCAAAAACACAGGTTGAAACCTGTCGGGCCATAGTAGCGCGATAAGGCATGCGTCGAGTCTCTAGGAAGTTTCGAGCGACGAGTTTTAAATAGTTGCATTCAATTTTTGTCACGCGTTTTCAAGCGATTTAATAATGGATGTTGTGCAATTAATAAATAGTGTATATCACAGAAGGGCTATATGGGATCAGAGTCATCCAGATCATCGCAACCGATACGTGCTAGATAAGTTATGGGAGGAGGTAGCCAATGAATGCAATAATCAGTCGGGTAAGTAAATAATTGTATTTTATACACATTTCAACAGCTAGAACTTACATCTTGCGGTAAAATTTTAAGCTGTCTCGTAACTGATTGGAAAGAAATTAACATAGTTACAGAAAATGTCGCGAACTCTTTGACCTTCACCCAGTTGCCTTCCTCTAGGTAATTCAAACATCTGATCTCTAGGAACTGCATCAGTTACTAATGTTAAATGTCGTTGAAATCCCTCTCGGTCCAGTATTGTATTATGCAAAATGCATATCGCCTTAATGATATCATCCGCAGTCTTTTCAGTAGTCTCTATAGCTTTGGACAGAAGACGCCACTTCGCGTACATAATTCCAAAGGTGCACTCGATAGTTTTGCGTGCTCTGGACAATCTTTGGTTAAAATTTATATGTTCCAAAGAGCGGTTCCTTCGATTGTATGGTTTTAGCAAATTGGGCATTAGTGGATACGCTTCATCTGCAATAAATACGTAGGGAGCGCGGACATTTGTTCCTGGTAAACTATCTGGATTTGGCACATTTAGTTTGTTTTGGTGTATCCGTTTGTACAAATTGGAACTCTGAAACGTTCCCCCATCGCTCTGTTTGCCGTAACCTCCGACATCTATCACAAGCAATTTGTAATTTGCGTCGCAAACTCCTTGTAGGACGATAGAAAAATAATGCTTATAATTGAAGTACATGGATCCGGAATGTTGTGGTGCTATAACTTTGACGTGTTTGCCGTCAACAGCTCCGATGCAATTGGGGAAGTTCCATACTTTCATGAAGTCTGCACTTACATTTAAAAATGTTGCCGTAGTAGGTTCTGGCATGTGAAGTGGTTGCAGCATGTTCCATAATATTTTAATCATATGTTTTATAATGCTCGCAACAGTACTCCTGCCCATTCGAAAGGAAAATGCCAAGTGTCTAAAGGACGCTCCTGTTGCAAGATATCTGAAAATTTTTGTTTGTTGCAGTTAAGAAAGTTTCTGAGAAGTGGAAAAATCTACGTGATTATTTCAGAAAAGAACTGAAGAAAATACCTCTGCCCCGGTCTGGTGATCCAGGCGAAGAGGCTCTTAAAAAGAGCTCCTGGCCTCATTTCAAAAGTTTATTGTTTCTGAGAGACCAGTTTCTGCCGAGATCCAGTCATAGCAACCTGTTGGATCCCGACAATGACACACAAGTTTCGACACCCTCTACGCAGATGGATGAAAATGATGGTGACTATGACGAAGACGAAATGGACGAAACGCAGGGTGTAGAAACGCAGGAAACAGAACCCGACCACACAGAATCAGTCACTCCAATTCAAAGCACACCAAAAGAACCACGAACTATTCTAAAGAATAGGGCCCGAAAACGGTCAAATCAACTTGACGCTTTTCTTGAGATAGAGAAGAAAAAACTACAATATTTAGATGAGAAACGTGTCGCTGCAGACCGTGGCAGAGCCCTACCAGTCACAGATGACGATAAACTGTTTTTTGATAGCCTTTTGCCCCACGTGGTGAAAATTAGGCCTCATCGAAAACTTCAGTTCCGCAATGAAATTCAAAATTTGGTTCAGAAGTATGCCTATGAAGAGTACTCGAACAATCAGTCCACCATCAATGTCAGTCATTCTGTTAATCATAGCCCGACATATACATCTCAACCACAAACATCGTTTGCACATTCATCCCATTTGTTGCAGGGGTTTAATTACGCAGATCAGTAAACATTATAAGTTATTATAAGTTATCGTTCGTTGTGTTCAGAAGACAGAATATTATTTTGCGTTACCGTTTGTTTGTTTATGAATAATAAAAGTATTATCCTTAATACATAATATTCTCTTACCGAATTGTTACCACCAACATTTCTTCGGTTCCTATAGGCGCTTGATTAAAATTTGTCCATTTCTTGTTGATGCAGGGTGTAACTTGTTCTAATATATACTGAAAGGTGGCAAGTTCCATTCGAATGTAGTCAAATAGCCTGTCGGGATAATTTTTCAGTTCTAGAAATAAATGATGGAATTCCCCTAGGCGTTTCCGACTTTTATTTACGTCGTGCACACTACACTGCCGCACTCCAGTCATTAAAAGCACTTGCAGGTAAGTATTATTGAGAAGAATGTCATCGTCACTGTCGGAATACATATTTTTACGTCTATCTTCGACAAAACGCGACGCTCTACTATAACCATAGGTGCCTCTTGCCTCTACGCTCTAGACGCTACCAGATATCTGAATCTGAAACCTCGTCGCTCCACTATGTTCGTACCGTAATATTTAGATTCCAAGGAACGAGAAATTTGATAAAGGAGACTTGTATGAGTTTTAATTTCACCACTAAACATTTTCATACGATTGGTGGGTTTGTCTACGAGATATGATAAGTGTTCCAGAATATTGTTGTTATCGTCAAGTGCTTTCTTAATGAGTTCTAAGTCTTTATATACAAGGAGTGTCCAAATTTCGTTGGAAATCTTAAGAGGGGCGTCTTCATGAAAATAGATACCTAAGGTGTTGTTAATCGGTTTGATGTCTATCTGGGCTGTGACAGCCGCAAGAAACAGCAGACTGCACCTGAAAGAGAAACTAAGTCTCAAAACATGGTTTCAGTCTGTCAAAATTAACTTTACTTATTCTATTTGTTTCCGGGTTCTTAAGGAGCGCAGAATTTTCAAAAACTTGAGTAATTTCGAATGGACCATCAAATTTGCTCTGAAGTTTGTTTGAAATTTGAGACTGTTTCACAAATACTTTATCTCCAACTTTATACGATTGTAAATTGGGTGACACTCTACTATCAAAGCGAATTTTTGCTTTTTGCTTCTGTTCGTCAGGTCTCACGCGGGCAATTTTGTAGTAATATTCGAGTTCCGAATGTCTCGAACATACTTGGACATCAATTCTTTTTCTAAATATACGTGTTCGGGCGGACGACCAGAGGTGTGGCCAAACACGAGCTCGTATGGTGTAAAGCCAGTAGTTTTATTTCTAGTGCTATTGTAGCACTGAACAGCATAGGGAAGAATATTGAAGGGATGTTCGTCGGGATTTTCGGATACATGGGATCTGATCATTTCCAATAAGGTGGCGTGAAATCGCTCAATCGAGCCATTGGACTGGGGATGACTGACACTAGAAAAAGTTAATTTAATGTCATAAAAACTACAAAGGTCTTTCATGAGGGCGTTGTCAAATTCTTTTCCGTAATCACAGTGTATTCGGAGAGGTGTACCATAATGTTGGAAATATAAAAGTAGAGTATTTACTACAGATTTTGCAGATTTGTCGCTAATTGGATAGGCTTGAGAAAATTTTGTTAGCTCGTCTCGGATTGTGAGAGCGTAGCATTTAGGTGGGACTTCCAAAATGTCAATGTTGATTCTTTCGAACGGGGCTTTAGGGATTTCAGTTACTACAAAAGGGGCACTGAGGTTTTTACGACAAATTTTGGTCTTTTGACAGATTTCACACTTTTTGATGAAATGCTCAACGTCTTTAGTTAAGCCGGGCCAATTATATCGTTCACGAATTCGCCTAATTGTTTCATTAATTCCTCGATGAATGTTTTTCTTACCACAATGATATTGATCTAAAATAACGGGGATTTCATCGGGACTAGGAGTTTTGGTGACGTTTTGGCAAACGACAAGTTTGATATTATCATCCGAAAAAATAAAAGAGAAAATTTCTAAAATGGGTAAGTCCAAATTATTTTCAACGTAGATTTGTTGGGATAGGTCGAATAGACCTTTGTTGGTTAAAATTACAGAGAAAAGATGCTGTATGCAAGTTACGGGATCGTATGGCACAGGAATAATATAGTATTTTCTATCTTTAATTGTTTTGCTAGACGCGATGTTAATTTTATCTGCAGAAAAATCAAGATTTTCCTCGAAATGTCTTCGATAATTTTTTCGTGAAGATCAGATAGAGTGTTTTGTCTGAAAAACGTGACGATATGTTTATGACTTTTGTCTATGAGTTGGGAATTTGAAAATTGAATTTTGGAATAATCGATCAGGGATGTGGTTTTGTAAAGGCGGGCAAAGATATCAAATTCACTTTCGGAAAATTGGGTAGAAGGTTCTCCTTCTTCGTCACTATGGGTAAGGGCGTTAACAGTTTTGGGTGATTTGATACGTGATAGGGCATCGGCATTTTTATTAGCCTTGCCTGGCTTGTACACTATCTCATAGTCGTACTCCTCTAGCTTGATGCGCCATCTTGCTAATCTACTTCCGGTGTCTCGGCAAGAGAAAAGCCACGTAAGGGGCCTATGGTCTGTTACGAGTTTAAACTTTCGACCATACAAATAAGGTCTAAAATGTTTTACACTCCAGACAATAGCTAGAAGTTCTCTTTCAATGGTGGAATATCTCGTTTCTGCTTTACAAAGTGTACGAGATGCATAGGCTATCGGGAGATCTTTACCTATGGGACCTTGGGAAAGAACGCCAGATATCGCAAAAGTGCTTGCGTCTGTTGTAAGCACAAAAGGCTCTTCAAAGTTGGGGTAGATCAGTATAGGAGATGTTGTTAAAGCATTTTTTAAAGTATCAAATGACTTAACACACTCGCTATCAAAGTCAAATACTGCGTCTTTCTGTAATAGTCTGGTAAGGGGTTTCGCAATTTTGGCAAAGTTTGGTATAAAGCGTCGGTAGTAACCTGTAAGACCTAAGAAAGATTTTATTTCTTTAGGATTCTTGGGCTGAGGGAAATTTTTTATGCAATCCACTTTATCTGGATTGGGCTTAACGCCATCAGGGGTTATTACATGACCAAGATAGGCTACTTCCTTTCTGAGGAATTCGCACTTATCAGGCTGGATTTTGAAATTCGACTTCCGAAGACGCTTAAAAATTTCGGTAAGCCTACTGATGTGTTCTTGGATGGAGGGGGAATAGACAATTATGTCATCCATGTATACAAGACATCTTTCGTTTTGTATACCCATCAAGATGTTGTCCATGACACGTTGAAACGTGGCAGGAGCGTTCTTGAGACCAAAAGGTATCCTCAAGAATTGGTAATGTCCGTTTTCAACTGAAAATGCAGTTTTAGGAACATCAACTGGATTTATCTCGATTTGATGAAATCCAGATGCCAAGTCCAGTGTACTAAAGTACTGGCATTTCCCTAATTGATCAAGTAGATCGGAAATGTTTGTCAGGGGATATTTATCATCGATGGTGATTTCGTTAAGCTTACGATAGTCAATCACCATACGCCATTTCTGTTTACCAGAGGCGTCCATTTTATTTGGTACAACCCACACCGCAGAATTCCATGGCGATGTGCTAGGTTCGATAATACCTTGTTTTAGTAATTTTGAAATTTGATCTTTGACTTCTTGCTTGTGGACATAAGGGTATCGGTAGGATTTGGTAAAAATTGGTTTACTGGTAGTGGTATCAATGGAATGCTTAATTTCGTTTGTAAATGACAGGCTATCACCATCTAAATAGAATATGTCCGAAAAATCTAAACAAAGATTCGTATTTAAATCTTTTTCCTCTTCGTTGAGATGATCGAGACGTAATTGATCTCTAATAACATCTCTACGGTTATACTGACTTTGATTTTGTAAAGAAGTGTTGAAATTATTGATAGAAGTTTCGTTAAAGGGCTCGAAAGTTAATTGGGGTAAAATTACATTTTTTGGAATGGCATTACAGTTTAATACTGTAGTAAGGAATTCGCCTTTAGAATCAATTTTAACTATAGAACTGGGTAGACGGACTTTTTCTACCTCACACGCCAGAAGAATGGCTTCAGTATTTCTAAGCTCGGATTTGAGCTTGACAACTTGTTCAACTCTGGGAGGAATGGAAATAACATTTTGAACTTGAGAATTTTCTTTAAATTGCGAAGCTTGGGACTTTTCTTTAAATTGAGAAGCTTTGGAATTATTTTCGTCACCTACTTTGAAAAGAGGGACTGTTTTGAAATTTGTAATCAATTGACGATTTTTCAAATCAATAATACAATTATAATGTTCAAGAAAATCTGACCCAAGAAGGCCATCGAATGAAATATCTAGATCATGGACATAAATTTTGTGATAATCGTTGGGAGCAAATGGGACTAAGACTGATTCAGTAATACTAATTTTTTCGTCAGTAATACCTCGGATAGAGATATTTTCTGCGACACGATTAGTATAATTTTGACAAGTGTTACGTTTGAAAATGGAGCAACCTGCACCACTGTCAATGAGAATTTTGAATTTTCCAGTAGCATCTTTAATGTAATATAAGTTGTCTGGGCTAACGGGGTGAATTGTCGACGGGACTATAAACGGAGGGTTTATATGAACATCTGGTCGCGTGTGTTGCTGACGCTCGCACACGGTTTCGCGTTCGCGTCCTCGACACTGAGATTCGCTAAGTTCGCACTTTCGCACATACTATCGCGGTGTGCGCGGTACTATCGTTGGGTTCCGCAGGGGGTTTCTCTTTCAGACACTTGGTCCGAAAATCCTGGAATTGTTGTATGTCCGAATAAGCGTTGTCAACAAATGTATCGGCGGTTTGATTATATTCGTAACAAAAATCGTTACTGGGTTCTCTAAAATCATCGTATGGGGAAGGTGTGTAGGCGGAGTATTGGGTATCGTCATATTCATTAGCGTAGTCCGTGTTGTTTAGGTCTGGTTCACCGTAGTCGGAATAATCGTAAGAATCAGGGGCGACATAATTAATTCGATTGGGAGGATTTTGTCTAAAATTTCTTTGAAAATTAGGGTTTTAGAAATTTGGATTGCTCCGAATTACAGAGGGTCTTGGAGCACTCGCGTTAGGCGCATTTGGTCGTATTTCAGATTGTCTGGGAGGATATTGATTAGAATTTTGATGGTAGTTAGATGTAGATGGTCTAACTTGCATAGGTTGATTCGGCCTAGGGTAATTTTGAGGCTGGGGCTGGTTAAACTGTCTTGGGGCAAAACTTGTAGGCTGTTGTCTCCGTTGGCATTCATTTGCCAAGTGACCGGGACGATTACAAAAATTACAAATTTTAGGGTTTGGTCTTCGATTAACTGAATTTTGATTCGGGTTTGGGGCCCTGGCGAATTTTTGTCGTTCCAAATATGAGAGTTGTAATTCTCGTTTGATATACGAAACTGCGGTCAAGATATCCGTGGGATGTCCTGATCGCACAACAGGTCCTATTTTTGAGTCTAATCCTGTTAATAGACAATTTAAAGTCATCGTTTCGATGAGGGAACTTTGAGCAGATTTTTGCTCGCGATTTAGATTTTGCATATTCACGGCGGAATGCATTTTGGCTGCATGCGTCTGCAGTCTAGATGCAAAGGTTAGGGGTGATTCGTTGGGGAGTTGGCGCATGTGTTGAAGATCCGCGATTAAAGATGTGAGATCTCTAAGATCTCCAAAGTGGGTTTCTAACAGGGAACCGTATGTCTTCCCACGTGGAAGGGTTTCGGCTGTTCACAAGTTCGGCGGCACGTCCGCGAAGTTTGTTTTTAATATGTAAAACGACGAGAAGCCGCTGCTCCTCGACGGCTATTTGATATGCCGTTCGGCATGCGTTGATGAAGGTCGATAGCAATATCGGGTTTCCATCGTACTCGGGTACAATCGAAAATATTTCAGATAATCTATAAGGTTCAATGTTCGCATGAACGTTATCAGGAATTTCAGCTGGTTGGTAATCATCTGAACCATTAGTAGACATTTTAAATGGAAAGTTGTTTCAAAAAGATTCAATAATGTCAAGGGAAAATGCAAAAATATATGAATGTAAAATAGAAAAATACGTAAAAATGGGGAAAAATACGTGAAAATCGACAATATATAGAGTAAATGCGCAAAAAATGCAAATAAAAAGATGTAGCAATCACACACACAGAGATAAATCGCAAAAAATAGTTAGACTAAAATTGTACGTTACCAAGGGTACATCGGGAGGCAGTCGTGTTCTCCAGGCGGCTAGTGGATCTCTTGCGATGTTTCCAGTAGTCTGTCTGCAGTTGGGTGGCTGCTGCTCGCTGTGTCCCCTGTTGTTTTCTTTCTTCTTGTTGATTTGTAGTTTTTTACTTGTAGTTTTCTTTCTTCAATGGGTTCCTTCTTCTTTCAGCTTAAAGGATAGGCATCCACCGCACCAGTTAGTATGCACGTGTTCTAATGCGTTGAAGCTATCCCACTTCTCTGACACCAATTTCTTAAATCATTAGATTTAGAAATAACTTTTTAAAAAATTTTATTTGAGGACTGAAGCTTCAGTCCATATAAAATACAAAGGTTTACAAATGTGACATTTACGGAGTCTAACCGGGTATTGAACGACAGGATATGGCCGCGAGGCCTATTTATACATTCAGAAAGCTGACTAAGAATTAGCAGAAAACAGCAAAGGCACTATTCTAGCAACGGATTAGCGAGAAGTTGTTATCATATGCTGACACAGCGTCTGGTGCAACATTGTATAATAACTGCGTAGTTACTATGGCCATATAACATCCATAATTTCTGAAACATTCCGTATGCTTATTTGCGGAATATTTTCAAACATATTTAAAGCAATATCTTGGCATTTTAAATCGATTTAATAAAATTTTTGATTTTAATCTAGTAATTTTACACTGCTAACAATTTCAGCTTAAACAAAACTGTCTAAAATTGTTAATATTTTTCCATCCAGCATAAAAAACTAGGCTAGAATACCAAATTTTATGTCTTTATCTCAACACGTTTCGGAAAAAACATCTTCAGGGGAGCCCCTTTAAAAGACCGTAGCGCCCTTATTGGAAGTTTGCCGACCAATGTTTATATAAACTTTTCTTCCTATATTAAGCTCTAAAAACCGCTGGTAGAATATTACACACTTTTTTTGGAACATAAGGGTTTTTTCTTTGTACACTTTAATCTCTACAAAACTGGACGTGTTCCCACTACATTTAGTGTTGACAGCTACAGTACTATAAAAATAAATTTAAATGCGCATAAATACTATTTGGAACATTATAAAGATATATAGAAAATAACATGTATTTATTGTGATATTTCTTAGATCTCTTATTTTTTATATGTAAAATATAGCATATTAGAGCAGTTAAGTTAATTATAAGCAGACATGTAATCTCTTTGCTACCTGAATCATTAATTACTTATGTTAAATACTAATTTTTATGTCTTCAAATGTGTAAAGGAGAATTTATTGTCAAGTTTCATACATATGTATATATAAATAAATAAACTTGTTTTTTTAATTATAATTACGTTTCCAGGATTTTATCTCGTTCCAGTTGCCTGAATAACTTTTAAATCTTCTCTAAGAATCCTCGGTTTCCTATGCAATTCACTCAAGTCTGCGCGCTTTTTGCCCAGACTAGCTCCACCTCTCTCTCTCTCGGACCTCTTTGTCGTATGTTGGCCGCATTATCGTTTCATTGTACAAATGGGACGGGGCAATTCCATCAGTGTTTGCAGTTCATTGATCGCCACCAGTCACCAGTCAAAAACCTTAACCACCAATATTTTATCACTATTTATAATTCTTTTAGCTCTTATTTTTCAGTAATAATTACTAATAATTTTAGGTCTATGAGCCGTTTTACACACAAGAGAATTACTCGGAAAATTATGGTCATAATTATGCCGGAAATTTGCATGGAAAAAATATTGAAGATTTCCTCTACAACCTGTATGACACAAGCAAACAAAATTTCCGAGTAATTCATATGATACGCCTGCGCATTAGAGTAATATTTTCGAATGGACATAATCTTAACGGGTATGACGTCCAATAGAATCGGAGAGACAACAGACGTCGCAGATTTCTGTTTTCGTAATTTGGTGACTTCACCTTGTACAGGTTTGGCCATTTTTGGTACTGCAACAACAGTGTAACTTCTTCCCGATTCCACGACATTATGAATAAACCATAACAATGAACGCTTCTTCGCACGACACGAACAGGACCACACCAAGAAATGTTAAGTGAGGTTATGCTGTTGACGTTGACATTTGATAATGACATGCACGGAAATATCCCTCTGCGCATATTCTATAGAACGGGTTTTATATTTTTACCATGAAAATTTTCATAAGAATTATTTTACGTGTAATACGACAGCAAAAATTTTCGGCATAATTATGACTATAATTTTCGGAGTAATTCTCTTGTGTGTAAAACGGCTCTAAGTCTACAGTAATTGCATTATGCACCTCGAAGATGTAGGGATTAACATGATTTACACATATCGGTGTTTTAGGATGGGGACGACCATACTGTTTTGATTGCTTTGAAGAAATCCGCACAATTCAACAGTTTTGTGTAGCTATAATGATCATATATACACACAGTATATTGAACTTAACAAATTTCGAGATTGCCATGAATTAACAAACGACCAAACCTGCTGAAAAATTTAATAGCTAGAAAATCGACCTATTATCTCTCCCATTCCCATTCGCTGAGGGGATAACGGATGGTCAAATGTACACCTATAACATAAATCAAAATACATGAAAGTTGTCCTGTTTTCTCTGTACAAAAGCATCATGTTGGAATCAAAAAGTGGTCTTGTTTATAATACAGTCGAATTTTCACGATTTTATTCAACATTTTAATAGAAATCACTGATATTTTGAGACCTTTGACAGCTTCCGTCAAATTGCATTTCGATAAGGTCTTTTCCTATTAGTCCAACTGACCGTCAAATATTAATGTTGGTGAAATTGGCCCTTAGACTTTTATTTTGCAAATAACCTCATTTTTTATTTATTTTCTTCCAAAAAAAGGTACAACTTGGCATCAATGGACATCATTTATGTTATCTGTCAAGAAATGATCATTATAAAATGGCTATTGAGAATTGTTTGTACTTTCAAATATTTCTTATAAACGCAAAAACTTTGATCTCATTGAAAATACTCGAAAAAAAAATGGTTAAGGAATTTCAAGAAGACATTGAACAATCACAACACAACATCTCTACAAAGTTTACCAAGTAAATACCATCATTTACGTATGTATTTTGACGTGTTATTTCAGCTAATAAGCTAATGCTAATGTGTAATAATATGGCTGGTTTTGAACCTTTTTTGCAAAAAAAAACGAGTTGAGACTATATTTTGGTGAAATCGGCCCTTAATTGGGTATATTTTGTGACATCAGCTTCACTTTAAATAATTCTTCAAGTACATACATAAAAAAGGTAATGGTTTTTTTATACTCCAACCACGACGAAGGCCTAAACAGCCATTGGGTACCGTGGGGCTATAGGGGGATACAGAGGAAAGGGGGATTATGACTATAATATAGGAAAAACTATAACCGAAGTACTTTTGTGAAGGGCATAAGGCACTCTTGAAAAAAGTGTTTTTAACTAAATAAATCGTAGGGCATGAGGTGGATTTAGTACAGTCAGACCTGCCGGCCACACCTCCAAATTGCATTTCCATGATAATCCTGTGCCAATTGCATATTTTTGCGATGGTATATAAGTAAGAATTTGACAAATCAAATTAAGGTATAGTACTATCTATGTTTTGACAACATCGCAACTAGATGGATAAAGTATGATAGTGATGGTGGTGTAGTGATGGGAATATTTATCTGAAATAAAAGAAATCATCACTTAACTCATCATTAAAATAATGCAAAATTGCATTATTGCGATGAACAGTGTTACATTAATTTACAGTTATATTCATATAATTATATAAATGCTTATAAAGCAGTATTCTATACCACAGTATTACCATCCAAAATGCAACTTTGAAGTTCTATAAAATAGCAAGCAGAGGGTTCCTTAAAGTAAAAATAATATTTTCGTAAAAGTTACATCCTAATCTTTCATTTTAAAGTAAGAAATGAAGTATTTGCGATATGCGATAGTCTTACCTTGTTATTCATTATTTAATCGTTTTCGTTAGTTATGAAATGCAAGTAAATATATTTCTCAACTAGTCTTACATTGCAACAGGACATTATAATGAAACAACTGTACTTGATAATTTATAATTTACAAAAAGATATATGCTCAGGCCCACTGGCGGATTTAGAGGGGGCGCGCGCCCCTCCTTCTAGACGTCTGACATTTGCTTTTGCAATCTAACACCATTGTGTTACTTTCTGCCACATCATGGTGACAGAGGCATACTAACTATAAGTTATAGCTATAGGAACTGAGCATTATGATTTTTTGGTATCCTTTGGTAATCCAAATGGTGTCCCTCTTTGACATCACTTGTTTACAGCTCAACTCTTACGATTTATACGTATATACGAGTATTGTGACGTGTGACATAAACCATAAACTATTTATCAAGAATAGCTAATATTAAAGTGGACTAAGATACTGATGAATGGCATATTTCAGTTCAAACCTCTTCAACATTTTTAGCGATCAAAAATATTTTCATTATATATGTAAATATATGTTTAACATGTTGACTGCCAACTACGAGATAACTCTTAGATTGAGATTTTTCTAGGATACCAACTACGAGTGTTAAGCCCACCCACCAGAAGATCAAAACCGTACTTCTCGCGCCATCTAGTGAGCGGCGCTTCAACGCATCAACCGTTTGCTACTGGCCAGGCGGTTACCCTACGTTACCGACCGGGCGAAAAATCTACAGGTTTTCTTGTTACCAACCAGTGACGCAAGAGAGAGGGGATGATGGTGCCACGAGAGACAGACATTATTATTCACTTATACAAAGTATTGTACCCTACATTTTCTGTTATAAACCTTCGTAAAGCGAAGAACGTATAGTTATTTCATCGGTAAACCCTCAGAGTGAGTGCTTTACACGTTGGTCCTTCGAGCCACGATCAGTAACGTAAGAAAACGACGAAGTAAAGAAGCCACGCCACGACCACGAAAGCTAAAAGTATAGAAACCAGATGATTGAGTCAGAAATACCTGCTGTAAGTCTGTTCCTTTTCACTTCCTTGTCTCGTTGATTCAAAATCAGGTCAATCAGTAGTGCAATCAATCAGTCATATCGTCTAGTTGAAAAAATGATCGATCCAGCTATCAGTGGCGTAGCCAGAAACTTCGTTCGGGGGGGGTCCGGGATTTTTTTTAAAAAACGGTAAGGAATAGATGGCTTAAATCCATTTTAACACTGCATAATCGAAAAAACTTCTTAGAAATTCAGGTTTTCTTAATATTTTTATTTATTTTATGATGAACAAAAGTAGTAATTCTGTTTTAACTAAATAAACATAAAAATAGTGCTGAAACTTATCCGGAGCTTTAAACTTTTTAAAAACCATAAGTAATGCTGGAAAAACAACAGATGTAGAGCATTTTAGTTAGAATGTCTTTATAACATTCTAAGATTAGTCGAATGAATAAATTAACAAAATGATGTCCTAAGTTACAGCACTACAGTATATTCAGATAAGAGATAGACCGGACATAAACAAGACCACGTGATCATTGAACGCTGTAACATTCGGCAGGGACGTATTAAGAGTCACGCAGTACATATTTTAGATAGTAGATGCTGCTTTGCGTATCTTTGTAGTAAATTAGCACAATTCGATGTGTATACGATTGGTGATGGATATAGGATCATGTGGGGGTGGGGTAAGAAATATATAATGATGTAAATATACATAAGGGTTTCGAAATTTTCGCTTCGATTTCCAGTTTCGGATGCCGCCTGATGTTTGGTGAAATACAGTCGAATATAATCTCAAAATGGCGTTTAAATTAGCCTAAATTAAAAATAATCGTATATCTCTTAAAATTGCTTTTAGAATATTGATTAGTATATTTTTTGATTTCTAGGTAAATATGTAACCAAATTAAAACGTTCAAAACGTAAAAAAATGTGCATGGTTAAACATTGTCAGAAAGTAGATTCTTGAATAGGTTTTGCCAAAATGGGTTCAAAAATGTCAATAATTAATTAAAAAATACAGTAGCTTTATAATTACTTATAACTTACCGAATTTGATGAACGACATCTTTTATTGGAAAGATGAGCTTGATGAGCTTTCATCATCGCTACTGCCTGAAGCACCAACGTCAATAATGAATGGCTCGACTTGTTCCTCTAAAATATTGTCCAGTTCCCACATTCTCTTTTCAACTTTGTCTTTCACGTGCTTAATACAGTTTTCCCATTTTTGCGCTGTTATTAATTCTAGTGCTTCTTTGAAAAGTCCTTTGAGGTCACAAAATTTAAAAGTTGTATTGTGCTTAGCTATATAATTTTTAACCTCTGCCCATATGAGCTCAATGGGATTGAGCTCGCAATGGTATGGAGGTAAACGGAGCACAGTTTTATTTTGACTTGCTGCCATTTCGTCAATGGCGTATTTTTGATATTCCGCCTTGTGACCCTTGACAATTCTTAATAATTGTACTTTCAGCATTGCTTCTTCAAAGTTGATATTTTTCGAGCGGAGCCAATTTTGAACATCAACTTTCATTGAAGCCGTTGTTGGGACCTTCTCCATTCTTCGAGAATGATAAGGCGCATTATCCAACACAATTACTGCGTTTTCCTCTAAGTTCGGTAAAATTTTTGAAAACCACTGTTCAAACGATTCGCCATTCATTTCCTCGTGGTAATCTCCAGTTTTCTTAGACTCAAAGCACCACAGACCGTCAACAACAAATCCATCCTCACTGCCAATATGGCAGATAATGAGCCTTTGCCCTTTACCTGGAAATCGAAGTACTAACTGGTGTAGATTTACATATTTCAATAAGCGAACCTTTTTCAAATGTTTTCATCACATTCAGCGAAAAAACATTGAGACATGAGTATCAGATTGCTATAATTGGGATTATTTAGTCATATTGAAAGAAAGAATATTGAACGAAAACGTCCAAAGAAATATCAAATTGCAATGATACACACGACATACGTAACACGTCTGAACCTGAATGTGACTCTGCCTTGATACGACTGCTCTGCCGCACGGCATAGGCATTTAATTGCGAATTGACTAATGAGGGCTCCTGTTTTATGTCGAGACGGCGGCGTTAGCGTGAAAATCACCCGAACCTTTTGTTTACATCCGGTCTATCTCTTATCTGAATATACTGTAATCTCCTATTTCCTTATCTGGCCATTTCATCGATAACTTCGTCACTGTTGATTGGAGCTGGATAGTGAATTGACAGAAGAGCAAGCCCATTTAATCGTTGGTCATTCATGGAATTCCTCAGATAGCTCTTAATTCTTTTGAGAGATGAAAATGATCTCTCTATTTCTGCTGTTGAAACTGGTAATGTAGCAAGCACCTACAATAGAAAAGTTATTTGTTGTAAGTTCTATTTGATCTCTCTTAGTTTTGGCTAGAAATCAGTTGGGGATTATTAAATGTTTTCCCGTTTTATTTTCGATCAATATTTCATTTCACTATTTGTCGTTATAAATCGTCTTGATTTGAATATTTTTCAATAATGTAAAAAAGTACTAAAATAAACTTATACATGCCTACTTAGTTGTATAATAATAAATAGTTACCTGGAGCAAATATTTGATAGCAGGGTAGAAGCTTTTATCGCAGGCATCTAGAACCGACATGATTTTCTTAGGAATTTCAGATTCTTGTATATTTTTCCATTTTGTATTCCACAGCATATACTCTGCATCGACCTCACAATCAGACCACTGACTATCGTAGAACAGCTTCAGTGTTTTCAGTTTGTGAATGTTTGTTTCTTTTACATTCTTGGGGAGTAAACAATCTAGAGCTTCCAAAATATCTCTGTTTTTCCCAAACCGCTCAACCAAATTAGAAATCAATGAATCTACACATGGTATGAATATTGATCGACGATAATATTCTTCAGGAGTAGAGTAAGGGGGGTTGTCTCTTTTAGTTTGCTTCCCCACTAGCCGGGGCACAACAATTGCTGTTCTAAAATTATCTTGAGACATTTTTTCAGCCTTTTCAAATAACCGATGGAATTGCCTGATATCACTGCTGTCTCCATTTTCGGATGGTTTACGCAAATCCTTCAGACGTTCAACCGTGTCATCAGCAAATTTTAGGGCAGATGACAAGTCACTCTCAGGTTTCTGGAGATATTTTGAAAGAGGAAGGGTGATGCTGAATATGAATTCACACACCACCATTGCAACGAGAAAACTTCCTTTTTCGATAGAGGCTAGAAGATTGGCAGCTGAAGACGATATTGCTCTATTGGACGTAGATAACTCTTCCAAAGTAGCAACTATGGCTGGAAATACTTCGACAAATGTATGGACAGAATCTTGTCTTTCGATGAATCTTGTATCACACAGGCGAAGGAGGCGGCTTTTTTGAGTTTCTGGCACAAGATTCTCAATATACCTCTTTAGAATATCACCGCTTTGAGTATTATTTCTCATCATATTGGCCACTTCATTTATAGTTCCCAAACAATTCCCTATGTAAGGCATGTCTAAGGAGTCACTCAACACCAAATTTAGACGATGTGCAACACAGTGCACATAAATAGCTTTGGGGTGTGATTCCCGAAATCTTTGATGTACGCCAGACAAATGTCCACTAAACGTTGAACAACCATCGTACCCTTGACCAATGACTTTATCCATGTTGAGACCTACACTTGCACAAATTGTTAAAATAGTTTCATAAATGCTTTCAGCAGACAAATCTGTTATGTGGGTGAATGCAATGAAATCTTCTTTAAGGATCGGTTTGTTTTCATTCAAAGTGTACCGAATGCAAAGTGAAAACTGCTCTTTCCCAGACACATCAAGCGTTTCATCTCCTAAAATGGAAAAACACTCTGCACTGTTTACAGACTGAACCACTTTTTTCTGTATAAGTTTTCCACAAATGACAATAATCTCATTCTGGATTTCAGGGCTTATATAGGTTGCATTTCGTGCAGAGTTAAAAATGTGTTTTTTAAAACTTTCATCGGTGACTGCCCGGTACCTGAGTAAGGCTCGAAATTTGCCCTCCTTTTCTAAAGGTTTTTCGGGCGTCAGTGGCCCACTGTCCCGATGTCCCCGAAGAGGTATTTAATTTTCTCCACATAATATAATTGTGTCAATTATAGGCTTGAGTGAAGCTCTGTTTTGTTATCTTTCTTTTCTCTTCTGCGAATCCAACATCACTGTGATATCTTCCATTCGGCCAGAGTCGACCTTCATAAAGTTTTCTGCAGCTAGACAAGAAAATTTGTGGTACTCAGAGTTGCTGTGAGAGGTGAATTTATCTATTGCGTCTTTCCACTTTCTAAAAGGCATGGTTACTAAGGCTCCCAATTTTTGGTGTTGGCCTTTACCAGTGAACTCATTGGCAAATAACACACAAAACTTGCAGTAAGTTCCATCCTTAGCCTTAGAATAAGCCAGCCAATTAAACCTTTTTAGCCAGGTCCTCTGAAACTTTAATTTTTTATTGTTGATCACGGTTACTGGAAAGCTAAAATTCTCATCCGGATAACATAAGTCATTCAGCACTTTACTTTTCAAATCCGTAGTTTTACCAAATCTGGTTGTGGAGTGGAATAAATGGTCGGAAACTATGCCAATATCTACAGAGGTTAGGCCAATGCTTACTTGGGAATCTGTAGGCCTACTATTTCTGGATTGGTCACAAGACGATGAACAACATGGATCTGGAGTCAACGTAATGCTTTCTTCTTCTATCGAGCCAATAGTGGTTCCTTCTATTTTTCGTGGCAACAGCGGAACTAACACTTTGTCACTTGATTCCGGGTCCGTTTTTAAGGTTTTTGGTTTAAAAAACTGATCTATGGTTCTCTTACTCATTTTTAAAAGAAGCTGTAGTGAAGATTACAATATAAACTTGAGTCATTAGCGTGAACCAAACATCAAAAGAGCAACACTCGTCGGCTCATCACGTCACTGTCTACCTTATCCGCCCACATGCAAAGCTTCAACTGTACTGTAAAGGCGGACAGCGGAACAGCGCCGGCGCGGCAGTCGCTCAGTAGCGCTTCCACTAGTGTTTGACCGCGGGCGCGGCTGCCGTGAGAGCTAGACAGTCGAAACTTTTGAATGTGTTGATATTTCGGGGGGGGGTCCGGACCCCCTGGACCCCCCCTCTCGCTACGCCACTGCCAGCTATGGATTCCGATTCCACAAGTGAAACTGCACAGCAGTTACGGCAGCTGCTCATCAAGCGAAGACAAATAAAGGGTTCACTAACGCGTTTTATAACGTATCTAGAAAACTTTGATAAAAGTGAAATAATTCAATTAGAGGTGCGTTTAGAGCAAGCCACGGGATTGTTATACAATTTCAATACAGTACAAGATGAAATAGAGATTCTCAGTGAAACTGAGTTAAGTTCAAGTGAGAGAGCCACCTTTGAAGACAGGTATTACAGCGCAATAGAGAATGCACACAGATACACAAAAGCGAGCAAGCAAATAAACACAGAACCTTCATCAAACGTGGGCCTCTCACATCACCAGTTGCATTCTGTCTCAAATACAAGGTTTCCAAATATTGAGTTGCCAAAGTTTCATGGTGAATATGAAAAATGGGGTCAATTCAGGGATATGTTTTTGGCCTTAGTTGACAGAGATCCTACGTTAGATAATGTCAAGAAATTCTATTATCTGATGAGCTGTTTAAAAGGAGAAGCCGCAAGAGTAATCGAAAACATGGAAGTCACAGGAGAGAATTATGATCATGCATGGCAGTTATTAAAATCTCGATATGAAAATAGTACAGTTATCATAAAGAATCATGTTCGAGAATTAGTTGAAATGCCATCGGTAACTAGAGATCCTCACTCCCTTAGAAAATTAACAGATGACCTTCAAAAGCATTTGAGGTCATTAACTTCCTTAGGCGAGCCTGTGACACAGTGGAGTACCTTGCTAATTTATTTAATCACAAAAAAACTCGATCCTTCATCGGAAAAGTCGTGGGAGGAGCACGTAATCTCACGTCAAATTGAATCGCCTGGTATAGATGATTTAATCAAATTTTTAAATGCTCGGTGTCAATTGCTTGAGGCCATATCGCGTGAAAAATCTGATAAATCCACAGGCAGAGCACAGAATACATCGGTTAACCACAAGAAACCTGTAAGCTTGAATAGAACATTTTCGGGCGCAGCAATCGAAGCATCATGTGTGTATTGTAACGGTCAGCACGCGATTTACTTGTGCGATAAATTCAAAGCATTACCAGCCGCATCTTTGCGCCAAGAAATTCAAAAATTAAAATTATGTTATAACTGCCTCCGACAAGGCCACCAGAAGGGTGAATGACGTTCACGGGGGTGTAAGCGATGTGGCGCCAGACACAACAGGCTGTTGCATGAATCATCTCATCACAATGCGGTCCCTGCATCGACGTCGTCTGCTACAGGGTCGGCACTGCTCGCGAGTTCTGAATCAGCGGCTACCAGTGGCGTAGCAATCGCTAAGGGTTGGAGTAGCGCAGTACAAAAAAATGATGATCAGTCGACAGGGTTGCTTGCGGGTAGCTGTGTGGACCTCAAAAACAGAGTTTTATTATCCACGGCGATAATTTTACTCAAAGATGCGGAAGGGAGATGGCACGAATGTCGCGCTTTACTTGATAGCGGATTGCAACCGAACTTCATCACGAAACGCACGGTGGAATTGTTGAAATTAAAGCCTATGAATAGTAGAATACCGGTATTAGGTGTAGGCAGTTCTGTTCCAAAGGCGTGTCAAGTGGTATCTACAGAGATAAGGTCTACCTGCACGACGTTTTCTACAAAGCAAACGTTGTTAGTGTTGGAAAAAATAACCGAGAATCAGCCGAGCGTATCTTTCGCCCCAGAAAACTTGCGTATACCGTCCAGCGTACAGTTGGCGGACCCACGTTACCATAAATCGTCAGAAATCAATGTTCTCTTGGGAGCAGGATTGTACTTAGAACTATTGTGTTCTGGTCAGATCCAGTTAGGGCCAGGACTACCCGTTTTGCATAACACGGTATTAGGCTGGATTATATGGGGGAAACTTGAGCACGAAAAATCCGATAGTACGGTAGTGTGCAATCTCGCCGTTAGCACGAGACTTGAAAGCCAGATCGAAAAATTTTGGCTCGTAGAAGAAGTCTCTAGACACAAAACAGAAATACCCGAGCACGATGAATGCGAGACTTTATTCAGAAAAACAACGCGACGCGACGAACGCGGACATTTTGTTGTCACCTTACTATTGGAATAGATAACAATACAAATCAAAATGTGTGAAGTAACGCCATCTAGGTTGTACTGTGTGTAACTATGTGTAGTGCGGTCAACTGTCATGTATAAAATAAAAGTCAGTCTATTACGGAAAAGCAACGTGTTTTAATAGGTTATGGGCGAATATCCGGAATTTTCGGTTTTATTACTGTAAACTAGTGTAAAACAGTCGAAAATTGTTGACCTTTTTCGTGGAAATATGGCTGTGAACTATATTCCAAGCATTCCGAAACTAAAAGGACGCGAAAATTATGATGAGTGGAGTTTTGCTGTCGAGAATCTGTTGGTGCTAGACAACCTCGTGAACTACATAAAGTCGGAGCCAGAGGCTAATTTCCAGGCAAACACATCAGACGACGCAAAAACCAAGGCGAAGCTAGTTTTAACCATCGATCCTGGATTGTACGTGCATATAAAGGAAACAAAAACATCTTTGGAGTTATGGACAAAACTGAGAAGCATGTTCGATGACTCAGGTTTTTCCCGTAAAATAACCCTACTCAGACATTTAATCTCTTTACGGCAAGAAAATTGTGATTCTATGACTTCATACGTTACGCAATTGGTCGAAACAGCTCAGAGATTAAAAAACACAGGATTTACAATCACGGAAGAATGGGTGGGATCATTATTACTAGCAGGTTTGCCAGAAAAATTCTCGCCGATGATTATGGCCATCGAGCATTCGGGACTGCAGATTACCACCGATGCAATAAAGTCGAAGTTGATTGATATGGAGGTTTCAAAGAATGATGTGGATTCCAGCGGCGCAGCATTCGCTGCAAACAATTTCAAAAAACAGAAATTCAAAAATGGCGCGATGTCATCCAGCAGAGTGACAGGTGACAAGAGTGACAAGATCATTTCTTGTTACAAGTGTAAACAAACGGGTCATTACCGAAACCAGTGTCCATTGTTACAGAAAAACAAACAATCAAAAATGCTTTTAGTGTGGTATTCTTAAATGGTAAATATAGTAGGAACGAGTGGTACGTAGATAGTGGAGCAAGTGCACATATGACGGCCAACAAAAACTGGATAAAAAACGCTAACTTTACCCCGTGTTTATCCGAGATCACCGTCGCAAATAATACTAAAGTGCCAGTTTTGTGTTCCGGAGACGTTCAGATATCAACTAACTATAACTACGACATCATAGTTAAAGATGTGCTATGTGTACCGAGCTTAACAACAAACCTGTTGTCAGTGAGCGCGCTAATCGAAAACGGAAATAAGGTTGTTTTTGAAGAAAACCAATGCTACATTCGTAACAATAAGAATGTATTGGTGGCTACAGCAATGTCAACAAATGGGGTATACAAGCTAAGTATCAATATAGCAGATTGTATGCTGGCAGCACCTGTTGTAGCAAGTGCAGAGCTTTGGCACAGGCGGTTAGCACATATTAACAGCAATGATTTGAATAAAATGAAGAATGGCATTGTGGATGGATTGTCTTACCCGGATACTAGTGATATAACAATGACTAAATGTGTGACCTGTTGTGAAGGTAAACAAATGAGGTTACCATTTCTTCAAGTTGGACAAATAAGTACAGAAACACTACAGATAATACATTCCGATGTATGTGGTCCCATGGAGACAAAGTCCATAGGTGGTGCTCAATATTTTGTCCTGTTCATTGACGATCACAGTCGTATGACTTTCATATACTTCCTCAAATATAAGAATGAAGTCTTCAATATATTCAAGAATTTTAAAGCAATGGCTGAAAACCAGCAAAATCAGAAAATAAAAATATTGCGCACAGACAATGGTGGTGAGTTTTGTAGCAGTGAGATGGAGAATTACTTACACAAAGAGGGAATTATCCACCAGAAGACAACTGCATACACACCTGAGCAAAATGGTGTTAGTGAACGGGCCAACAGAACTATTGTAGAGAAAGCACGATGTTTACTTTTCGATGCAAAACTAGAAAAGAAGTTCTGGGCTGAAGCAGCTAATACAGCAGTATACTTAAAGAATAGATCTGTGACTTCAAGTTTGGGAAATAAGACACCCTATAAAGTGTGGTACCAGAAGAAACCAGATTTAAGTCATATTCGTCTGTTTGGTAGCCCTGTAATGGTTCACATACCAAAAGAAAGAAGATTAAAATGGGACAAGAAAGCCCAAATGAACATTCTTGTGGGATTTTCAGAGACAGTGAAGGGATATCGTGTATATGATCCTATAACAAATATTATAACTATTAAGAGAGATATAATAGTGATGGAAGAAAAGAAAGTATCATCAGAAAAGATTGAAGAAGACACAGCAGAATGGATACAGAATGATGTAGAAATTGAAGATCATGAATCTCCTACAATTGAAGATGGCAGAGATTCAGTGGGGGAGCCTTCAGTGAATGAATCTCTCCATGACTCAGATTCGCATACATCTGTATATACTGATCCGTCTAGTGGCAGTAATGATGATACAATGACCACAAACACAGATGCAGATGTCTCGCTTAGTGAGATTCAAGATATAGCGGCATTATAAGAAGAAGATAAGAGAACACGAAGACCACCAGATCTTTTTGGGTTTGGTAACATGTGTACTACTAATTCTTGTTCAGAAGCCGAACAAATAGATTTTTATGAAGCACTGAATGGACCAGAAGCTGATCAGTGGAGAGAGGCCATACGAGAGGAACTTCGGTCATTCGAGGACAACAATGCATGGGATATTGTTGATATACCAAGTGATGCATCAATTGTGCAAAACAAGTGGGTCTTAAATAAAAAACTAGATGTGAATGAAAAAGTGCGGTATCGTGCGCGACTTGTGGCTAAGGGTTTTTCACAGCGACGTGGAGTTGATTATGAGAACACTTTTTCTCCTGTTGTTAAACATTCTACACTGAGAATGTTGTTTGCTCTAAGTGTACAGTGGGATATGGACATTAGACATCATTTTTAAATGGGCATTTAAAAGAAAATATTTATATGTCATTTCCTGAAGGATTTGTAAATAAGCAAACAGGTAAGATCTTGAAACTAAAAAGAGCTATTTATGGATTAAAACAGTCTTCTTTGGTCTGGTATGAAAAAGTGAAAGATTGTTTGCTTAAATTTGATTTTAAATTGAGTAAATTTGAACCATGCTTGTTTACATTTTTTTGTGGGAATGTCAAGATTATAGTAGCTGTCTATGTTCACGATTTTTTAATTTTTTCAAATAGTACTTCTGAGACTGAAAAATTGATAAATGAATTAAGTTCTGAATTCAAATTGAAAGATTTAGGTCCTCTTAGACGTTACTTAGGCATGCGGATTATTGTAAACAAAGAATGTAAGACTATAAGTGTAGATCAGCAGGAATATATAGAAGAATTATTGTCAAAGTTTGATATGTCTAATTGTAAAACGATAGATACTCCGATTGAAAGCAAGTTAAACAAAGAAAAGGCTGAAAATTGTGCAGTGGACATTCCATATCAAAATCTCATTGGAAGTCTTATGTATTTGGCAGTTTTAACTAGCCCAGATTTGTCATATACTCTTAGTTACCTCAGCCAGTTCAATAACTGTTATAATGAAACTCATTTTAGCTATGCTAAACGAATATTAAGATATTTACAGAAAACCAAACATTATTGTTTAACATATCAGAAGGATAATGTAGAACTGACTGGTTTTGTTGATGCAGACTGGGCTAGCGATAGTCTAGATCGTAAGTCTTATACTGGGTTTTGTTTTGTAATGAGCGGTTCTGTGATTTCCTGGCAAAGCAAAAAACAAAAGACTGTCTCCTTATCCAGCACTGAGGCAGAATATGTTGCTCTCTCAGAGGCATCTAGGGAGGCTGTTTACTTAAGAAATTTAATGTATGAACTTATTGGTAAAAGAGGGATTATTAAATTGAAATGTGATAATCAAAGTGCATTAAAATTGGCAACAAGTCATCAGGCACATGCTAGGTCAAAACATATTGATGTTCGCTTTCATTATGTTAGAGATGCAGTTAAAAATAAATTAATTAATATTGAATACATTTCAACTCAAGAAATGCCCGCTGACTTGTTAACTAAAGGTCTTTTGTCGACTAAGCATTATAAGTTCATGGATATGTTGGGATTTAAGGCTAAATAAGTAAAAACATGTATTTTGTTTAGAAATTCACATTTATTTTGTTATGTGGGGGTATTGGAATAGATAACAATATAAATCAAAATGTGTGAAGTAACGCCATCTAGGTTGTACTGTGTGTAACTATGTGTAGTGCGGTCAACTGTCATGTATAAAATAAAAGTCAGTCTATTACGGAAAAGCAACGTGTTTTAATACTTACCAATAAAAAACAATGTAACACAACTGGATTGCAACTTACATAACGCGATATCTCGATTACATGCAATGGAGCGAAAATTCAGCAAAAATCCATCATTTCGAGAAGAATATGTCGCGTTCATGAAAGAATACGTGTCGTTGGGCCACATGTCGCGAATAGCTGAAACGGATATTACCCCTAGTATCGGGAATACCTTCTCATCACGGAGTATCGAACCCAGCGAGTACAACGACAAAATTGCGCGTTGTATTCGACGGTTCAAGCAAATCAAATAGCGGATTATCGTTAAACGACACATTGAGTATCGGGCCTAAGATCCAACAAGACCTGTTTGACATCCTAGTGCGATTTCGAAAATATAGCGTAGTGTTGGTTGCTGACATTGCCAAAATGTATAGGCAAGTAGGTGTTGAAGAAGGTCAGCGTGACTTGCAGCGAATTGTATGGCGTGAAAACACAAGTGAAGACATAGCTCATTATAAGTTAAATACAATCACGTACGGCACGGCATCGGCATCTTTTCTCGCAGTTCGCTATTTACAACAAGTTGGTCAAGATAATCTCGAAAAGTATCCTAAGACTAGTAAAGTTATCCTAAATGACTTTTACGTCGATGACCTGATCAGTGGATCAGACTCGGTAGATGACGCAAAGCAGTTAAAAAATGAATTAGCCGCTGTACTTGACTCGTATGGGTTCCCGTTGAGGAAATGGTTGTCAAACCGCGTGGAGGCGTTAGAGCAAACCGTTAACAACGAATCTAATACGTTTCAGCTGAATAACGACGAGACGCGCAAAACATTGGGTGTATTTTGGAATGCCCAATCTAATGTATTCAAATATACAGTCGAAATAGATCAGTTCGTACTAAAGCGTATCACGAAACGAGGTATTTTATCCGCCATCTCGAAGATATTCGACCCGTTAGGGATACTCAGCCCAGTGACCGTAACCGTGAAGTTGATGATACAAGAGCTTTGGCAATTAAAAGCGGGATGGGATGACATAGTCACTCCTAAGGTTTCAAAAGGTTGGACTAAGTTCATAAGTGAGTTATCGTCTATACAAGAAATCGAAACACCCCGACAAATTATTATGACAAACGCAACTCGAATCGAGATTCACGCATTTTGCGACTCATCACAGCGGGCATACGGCGCGAATCTTTATGTAAAAAGTACCGGACCACAAGGTTCAACCGTAAATTTGCTGTGTTCAAGATCTCGGGTTGCACCGTTAAAGGCTATAAGTCTGCCACGGCTCGAGTTATGTGGAGCACTCCTAATGGTACGGTTGGTTAGTAGAGTCATGCAAACTATTGATACGCACATTAATCAGATTTTCTACTGGACAGACAGCACAATAGTCATGTCTTGGATCTCGGCTCCACCTATCAAGTGGAAACAGTTCGTAGCGAACCGTGTCACAGAAATACAGAATGTAAGTAATATAACCCAGTGGAATCATATCTCGTCTCAGGATAATCCTGCAGACATCGTGTCGCGAGGTCTCAGGGCCCCCGAACTCGCTACATGTGAGCTCTGGTGGCATGGGCCATCATGGTTAGCTGAGGACGAGCAGTCCTGGCCAAGACCTAGTTTTAAAACTGCATCCAATATTGAAAATAGTCTTTTGGAGGCACGAAAGTGTCAGATCTCGCTAGTTGCGCGTACCGTTGACCATACTATTTTCGAAAGAGGTGCGACATTATATAGACTGCAAAAAATCATAGCCTTCTGTAAGCGATTTACACACAACGCAACATCGCCACTAGCCCACCGCAAATCAGGTCCCATAACTAACGAAGAATTTAATGAAGCACTACTTACCTTAGTCAGGCAAGCTCAAGCCCAAGACTTCACCACGGAAATGGAATGTTTATCTCGGAATAAGAACTTACCTAAGATCTCGCGGATCCAAAATTTAAGTCCATTCCTCGACCAACAAGGTTATTTGCGGGTTGGAGGCCGTTTGACCAAGTCTGACTTACCATTTGAAACCCGACATCCTCTTATATTAGGCTCAAAGCATCGCCTTATGTGTTATTGATTAAGCACAAGCATCACCGGCAGCTACACGCGGGAGCGCAAGCTATTTTAAGTTCACTAAGACAGCGTTTTTGGCCAATTGGTGGAAAAACTACTGTCAGAAACGTCTTGAATAAGTGTTTGACCTGTTTTCGAGTGAATCCTACCACGATTGTACGCAAAATGGCGGATCTGCCGAAGGATCGAGTCACCGTCAATCGGGCCTTTTTGATAACGGGAATAGACTACGCTGGACCCTTTCAAATAAAGGATGGCCGCTTACGGAACCGTGCTATAATTAAAGCCTATTTGTGTATCTTTGTATGCTTTACCACTAAAGCAGTACATTTGGAAACAGTGAGTGATCTTAGTGCCGACTCATTTCTTGGCTGCTTAACTAGGTTCACGTCCCGTCGAGGTTTACCCCGGATTTTATACACCGATAATGCAACTAATTTTGTTGGTGCTCATAATAAATTGAAAGAAATTTATGACGCACTTGTTTTAAATATTCAAGACCCCAGTGTAGTCAAATTTTTCCTAACCAACAATACTGAATGGAAATTTATACCGCCGCGATGTCCCCACCGTGGAGGCTTGTGGGAAGCTGCCGTAAAGCGTGCCAAGTTCCACCTATCCCGCGTACTTGGAAAGAAAATCTATACTTTTGAACAGCTAACCACAATATTTGCGCAAGTGGAAGTTATATTGAATTCGCGTCCTCTGACACCCCTTTCTGCTGACCCTTCCGATTTGTCTACCCTTACACCCGGCCATTTCCTTATCCACGAACCCTTAACTACCATCCCATACACAGACTTGACGACTACACCGATGAATCGGCTGACTCAATACCAATGCCTACAGCAAGCTTACCAACTGTTTTGGCATAGATGGTCCAAGGAATACCTTCAACTATTGCAAGTTCGGACCAAATGGCTCAAGGCGGATACGCAAGAAATTCATGAGGGAAAGCTAGTTTTACTTCTCGACGACAACCTGCCTCCCATGCTATGGAAACTGGGACGCATCACCAAACTACACCATGGACAAGATGGAGTTGCCCGCACTGTAACCGTGCGTACTGTCAATGGCGAAACCACGAGAGCTGTGCAGAGAGTAGCCCTTCTACCAGTTGAAGATTTTCCTAAGAACAGTGTTGAAAGCCCTGCTCATCAGGATCTTTCAAGGCCGCCGGTCAAGTCAAGTCAAGTCATCGTTGGTTGTCAGAGGGGTCCGTGGGACCTTAGCTCTTGAGTCACAGTGTCAGTTTGTAAGTCTGTCAGGTCTGGTAACCCAGAAACCAGACAATTTTAAGGAAAAAAGGGGAAGGAAAGGAGAGAAGGAAGAACGAGAGCAAAGGGGAAGAAGAGAATCTTTTAGGATATGCAGCGTTTAGGCATTGTTAAAATCGCTTCACAGATTTTGATATGGTCTAAAAATATTTGATTTTTTCTAAAGATTGTGTAAAAATGCTCAAATTTTGGTTGTTCTAAGTTCACGAGTTAATTTTGATTACAGTGCGAGCCGCGGCCTTTTGTGCTTGCGAACTTGCTCGACTGTGTAGTCCACTGATTCACGCAACAGAGGGTTGCTGTGCGATTCCGCTAGGCTATAGCGCCGCTGCGCCTGTTGCTTAATGTAGTCCTTTAGGTAAGGGACATCGAGGTCTCTGTGTAGAGTTTCGTTAGAGACATACCATGGGGCATCAGCAATAGTGCGCAACGTCCTGCTTTGCAGAACCTGCATGTGTGTTTTAGCAATAAAACACCAAGCCGCACATGCGTATGTCATTGCTGGTCTTATGACCACCTTATAGAGTCGAATCTTGTTAATCAAACTTAATTTTGACCGTTTACATAATAATGGGTAAAGCTGCCGAAACGTAATTTGGAATTTAGTTTTTAGAGCTTCCATATGGTTCCGCCAAGTCATCCCTTTGTCCAGAATGACACCGAGATACTTAGCGGAGGATTCCCATGGTATACGAAGTCCATTCATTGAAACTTCAGACGGAACGCCGCGACGTCTTTTTGTACAGTAGATTGCCTGCGTTTTCGAATGGTTTATTTTAATTAGCCACCGATCCGCCCAATCTAATACTTCTTCCACCGCACTTTGCAGCCTGTGATGGACTAGGTCACCAGACCACGACTGAGCCACCAATGCAGTATCGTCAGCATAGAGATAGACTTCACAGTTGCTGCGACTAGGGACGTCATGGATGTACAGTGAGTAAAGGATAGGTCCAAGGACCGAACCCTGAGGGACGCCGGCTGTAATCAGCCGTGTTGTCGACAGCACATTGTCAACTTTGATCCGAAATTTCCTACCTTCAAGGAAGGATTTCAGTAGTTTTAGAAGCCAAAAAGGGAAGCCCTTTTGGATTAGTTTATACAAGAGGCCAGCGTGCCACACCTTGTCAAATGCTCTTGAGACATCCAAAAGCAAGATGCCAGTACTTTCGTTAAGGGTGAATCCTCTGGTTACACGTTCCACCAGCCTAACCGCCTGTAGCTCCGTACTATGTTCAGACCGAAAACCGAATTGCACGTCAGGAATCACATGGTGATCTGACGAGAAATTCTCAAGGTGACGTAGAATCACCTTTTCAGCGAGCTTAGACGCAGCTGACAGCAGGCTAATGGGACGATAATCCTGGGGAAATATCGAACCCACCTTCTTTGGAATCATTATAACTTCAGCGGTCTTCCACGCGGATGGGAAGTACTGGATCCTGAGCATGGCATTGACTATTGCCACGAGATAAGTTAAGGACTTCCGCGAAAGCAGCTTCAGCGCCTTATTAGTGATTTGATCCTCCCCAGGTGCTTTACGCACTTTAAGGTCTTTAATATGACCTTGAATCTCTGCTGGTGTGCAATGCGGGATCTCAGGAGATACCGCTGATGTGCTAAGCAAATCTTCGGTTGAAGAATCTTCTGAAGAAGAATCTTCTGATGAAGAAAAATCACCAACGAATGCGCGACTGTCACTGACGCCGTTGGCCCTAAAATATCTCCTGACAGATCTTACGATGTGTTGCTCCTCGTCGAGGTCATTATCAAGATCATAGTTGGGAGAGAACTGTCTTTCCATGGCATCGGCGAAAACCTCAACCTTCTCCTCTGTCCTGAAGACAATGCCTCCAGGACCGTGAATGTGTGGGATTTGTTCACGCTTTCCGTTTTTTAGCGACTTCGCCACCTTCCAGAGAGGAATGCTTGAGTTAAGCATCCCCGCCAGAAAGTCGTTCCATTGCTCATTGCGGAATTCATGAAGAGCATTTCTTACTTCGTGAACAAGATTCGTCGCTCTGCGAATGTCATCAGGATGACAAGACCTTTTCGCTTGCTTAATTGCAGCTCTTTTATCAGAAATTTTCTGACGAATGTCTGCTGGCAGAAAAGGTCTGCCGTGTCGCTGCACGGGAAGTACAGCTGCACGCTGCAGAGTTTGCTGAACAAAACTTGTCCACTCTGCTTGAGCCGCATCTATACCGTTCTCATCATCTATGATCGGTATATTGGGGAACTCTTTGAGGAGCGACTTGTATAGCTCCCAATCAATGCGTTTCCTTGGAGGGATTTCATCCCCCAAGATCTGCTCATTAGCCACTTCCAAAACGACGGGAAGATGATCGCTTGAGATGTCATACATGATTCGAGAAGTGATGCTGTAGCTACAGTTTTTGGATAATGCCAAATCAAGAACATCAGGTGCCTGAAGGTGATTAAATGGGTGGTGCGTCGGCTCCTCAGTACTATGTATGAGGTAGCCATTTCGTATCACATGGTTGTACAGTCGGATCCCACTGGTGGAATTCAACCTGGAATGCCATGCTCGATGTTTGCAGTTGAAGTCCCTTGCCACAATAAGTGGACCCGAGTAGTCTAAAAGGACTTCCAGATCCGCCTCTTGCAGCCTGTTACCACACCTGACATACACCGATGTGATTTTTAACGGCACACCTCCCGTCATATTGACCACCACGGAAGCCGCTTCGATGCTCTGCATGTCAGCGTTTGTGCTTCTGTGGTAGTCAATACCGCGTTTCACTAGCACTGCCAAGCCGCCACCCCGTCCAGTCAATCTATCAGCCCGGATAACATCGTAATTCGGGAAAGCTAGACGATCTCCCGGATTAAGTAATGTTTCCTGCAGCAAGGCCACATCTATACTTTCGTCCACAAGAGCTTGATGAAATTCCCGTCTTTTGGGAATGTCCCTTAGACCCAAACAATTCCAAAAAAGAATTTTGATAAATGCAGGCTGTCGTCGATTGTACCTAGCCATTTGCAGGAAAGATCGCCTGCAAAGCCTGTGTTGCGCTAATCAGAGGACCTATGATCTGCTGTAAGGACCTTAGCGCGGTTGCCAGGTCCACATTTTGCGTGTTCGCAGAAGATCCCACAGAGGGGGCAGCCCGGGTTGCATCCCTAGCTGCATCCGCGTAACTTACATTGCGCCTTTGCGCTATCACTTGCAGATTTTTCTTAGGGGCAAATCTGCAAGTTCGGCTATTCGCTGGATGCCCCCCTCCACAGTTCGCGCACTTTCGTTCCTCTTGTTCTGTTTGAGGGCATAAGTGGGTCATGTGGTCAGAGGCACATTTTAGACATTTAGGTGGTGCAGTGCAGTAAGATTGCGCATGCCCATATTTTTGGCAGCGGTGACACTGCCCGATGAGTCTTGAGTTCTTTTGAACTTCGACTCGGATAGCCAAACCTAGCAGCTCGTGTTCGTTGAACAGCTGCTGAGATTTTTCTATCTTGGGCAGTATGACTACCACCAAAGGCATGGGCACGCCGCCACCGCGTTTCAGGCGAATTATGTGCAGGGGGAATATCCCCTCTGTTGCAACTCTTCCTTGATCTCAATTTCCGAAAGTGTCGCATGAACTCCTCTGATTACAGCATGAATGTTCCTCTCGGAGGGTAGAGGGAAAGTGTGATGGGGCACCTCTTCCTCCCTGAAGAGACGAATAATCCTGCGGTAATCATCCTCGGACTTGGGAATTATCCTGATTCCTGCATCGACGGCAACCGCGCGTTCGAATTTGATGCCCAAGGAAATAAACTTGTGATTTACGCCTCGCCATCTCGAAGCATCACGAAGATCGATGGGGGTAACACGTACCTTGCGTGGGGGCTGTGCAGTCGTGTCTTCTGGTACCTGAGATGTCGAAGGCGTGGAAGTATCCGATAGATTAGGCACAGGCTGTTTATTCGAGTCGCTTGCAGTTGAATGAGATGTTTCAGACTGCGATTTTGGTGAAGGGAGAGGAGGAAAGCCTGTCGTGTCGGTCTTGTTTCGTCGCGTTTTACGGGGCTTAACCTTGGTAAAACCGTCAGGGACTGTATCGTCGTCTGTGGAAAGATCGCTTGAGTTATTTAACGGTCTCTTAAGATTGACAGCTTTGTCTTTACTGGGATTTTTGGGAAGTGTTTGGGAAGAATTTGTAATATTTAGATGGGAAGGTACCTGGGTTTTCAGTAGGAGGTCTAATTTAACTGTTAGGTCGGTAATTGTCCGCTGCTGGGCTTCGATGATCATCATCAATCTTTCATTGGTCTTCTTATCATCGTCCTTTTTTGACAGCTCCTGTCGAACCATCTCCAATTCGGCTCTCAGCTCCTCTATGGTCTGCTCCTTCGACTCCATCTCCATTGCCATGGTGGAAGCGCCATTTCCTGACCCCCCTGGGTCAGTTTCCATATTAAACACCTCGGTTATCTCGCTTTTCGTCTAAAAAATTTTCCGGATCGAAATTACGGGACAGCTGCTATCAGTGCTCTATACAGGGCGATTTTTAGGCCGCCGGTATGTTAAGCCCACCCACCAGAAGATCAAAACCGTACTTCTCGCGCCATCTAGTGAGCGGCGCTTCAACGCATCAACCGTTTGCTACTGGCCAGGCGGTTACCCTACGTTACCGACCGGGCGAAAAATCTACAGGTTTTCTTGTTACCAACCAGTGACGCAAGAGAGAGGGGATGATGGTGCCACGACGCCACGAGAGACAGACATTATTATTCACTTATACAAAGTATTGTACCCTACATTTTCTGTTATAAACCTTCGTAAAGCGAAGAACGTATAGTTATTTCATCGGTAAACCCTCAGAGTGAGTGCTTTACAACGAGTTATCTCTTCCTCTGTATTCTTGTCATTTTTATGCAGCTACAATTAAACTCTGAATATATCAGTACTAATATCGATAAATGGCTCCTAGGAAAAGAACAAAAAATTAATGCTGGCTTGCATGAACATAAAGTTTATTAAAAAATGCACAAAAAATATGATTACAAAAATTAATTCAAACCCAAGAAATAAAATTTAATAATATTTCAGTTTAGGATAGATTTCTGAAAATTGCCATGGCAGTTCATGTGTCAACTATGGGGGATTAGAGCCCCCCTACTCTTCAATTGTCACAATGACATTCATTCTCAGAAGTGCTGCTTACACATGGAGCCTCCCTCCCTCTCCACCTCCTTAATTATCAATTACTGATCCACAAAGATAAACATCTTGAATGTGAATCCTGCAACCACCACTGCTAGTGTGGTTAAACCAGTGGCGGATTTAGAGGGAGGGCGTGCCCGCTCTAGAGGTCTGACACTTGCTTTTGTAATCTAACACCATTGTGTTGCTTTCTGGCACATCATGGCGACAGAGGCATACTAACTATAAGTTATAGCTAAAGGAACTGAACATTGCGATTATTTGGTATTCCTAATGCTGTCCGTCTTCGACATCACTTACGGCTAGAGCACAATTCTTAGGATTTATCCGTATATTTGAGTATTGCGACTTGTGACAAATCTAAGTCTGGGTAATGTTCTGTTTGTTGCTCAATAGTAATTTGAAAAGTGTGTAAAGCTTGACTGATTTTGTTCGGGGTTGGTGTTGCAGCGAAGCATCACTACGTTAGATGAATGCCTAAATTGGAAATAGACATTTATGAGATTTGTTTAGCGGTGCGCCTGTGGCCTGTCTAGAAACTGCGTCGATCGATGCTCAAAATCAATACCACATGTCCCTGATCTCTTCTCGCGCATGTGTCTATTTATGTTGCTATATTGAATTCGTTTAAATCACAGAGCTGCTGCACTATACGTGAATATGTACAGCCCTGTATTCCTGTACTTGTTTCGTACAAACATACATTATCAAAATAATTACGATCTAACAGATAAAGTTTTTTCCAAGGATTTCCAACATTTTTACATGCGATCAACACCGGTTCGAAAACCGAGAAACCAACGACTATGGCGTAAATCTTAGCTCGACAACGAAAGTCTGAAAAATAACTGTAACATCTATATTGAATTTCAAAAACTCCAAACCCCACTGAGCTTGGCCGTGGCAAACGCTTGTTCCGGAAGTTGTTGTATCCAGCATACAACTTCTTCGCATTCAAGTGATTATACACGCGTTAAGGAATCAGTAACGATTGCCGGGTAGCGGTACAAGTCCGCCAAAGGGCCACTTTAGGTCTATTTAATATCACTAACACGCAAAAAGAAGGTGGGTAGATAAGGACCAGTCGACCGAGGCGGTACCACCCTTTTCCCAGGGTGTCTTATAAATGTTCTCATGTTTCCACACCTAAGCTGTGCAGTCGGTTATATTCCAAAACAAAGAAATTAATGATGGATCCCTCGAGTACTAAGAATTCCGGATGTAAGCTCACTTCACTCTCAGAATGTCCGGGTGTAGGGTGGACTTGAGGGAACAACATCGAAGATAAAATTTGTTTCACGAACATCTGCGGGATTAACAGCAACATTGATGCTGTTCATCACTACTTGCAATTCAATCGTCCCGCCATGCTTTTCTTGGTGGAGACAAAAATCTCAAGAGTCCGCACCGATTAACCATCTTAGAACCGATTTCACCAACATTAATATTATGGACCAATAGGAAAAGACCTTATCGAAATGCAATTTGACGGAAGCTGTCAAAGGTCTCAGAATATCAGTGATTTCTATTAAAATGTTGAATAAAATCGTGAAAATTCGACTGTATTATAAACAAGACCACTTTTTGATTTCAACATGATGCTTTTGTACAGAGAAAACAGGACAACTTTCATGTATTTTGATTTATGTTATAGGTGTACACGGCTGTGGTTAAACATATGATTTTGTTAGTGTGTTTAATGTTGATATTGTCGCCATTGCTACATTGGCAATCCTGGCCGCGCATGCGCTTTAAATGCTTATTTTTTAAGTTAAGTTACGTTAAGTCTTGCATGAACCCACCTTTAGTATTGGCAGATAGGGTAGAGTGGGGTTAACTGAACAGGTAGGTTAACTGAACACATCGATGTTCCTGCCATCTAGTAATGATAAATTAAACTTGATTTTGCCTGAAAGCGTCTTTTGTTACGTGTGTTGACACTGTTCGGTGCAGATTTCTTTTAAGACGGTTCTAATCTCGTAAATCAGCAAACATATTTTTAATGGCCGCCACGTAAAATTTGTGCTCCCAAGTTTTTTTGTGTTACAGTTAGCAAAATAGAGTTTTAAAATTGGTGTGACGTATATTTTGTTCCAGTAAGTATTTTACCATTTATTTCTTGTTTACCTAAGCATAACATTATTTTTTAATCAAATTTTTCTTTTGCTTATGTATTGGTGCACAGTGGGTATAACTGGACATCTCATGTATGTGGTTATATGAACAGGTGTTCAGTTAACCTGCGTTATTTATTTATTATTATTTTGTCTACAAATTTATTTTATTTTTTAGAATATGCCAAGAAAAAGACTACGTACTACCAATAACAGATCATATAGTGTAGCAAATCTTAGACAAGCATGTGAAGAAGTCCTGACACATGGTCGAACAACTCGAAGTGTTGCACTTCAGTTTAAAATCTCAAGAATTACTTTAAAAAGGTATGTCGATAAATGTCGGGAAAAAAACAACTTGGATATAAATTTTCGCCCCAACAACGAACATCTTTTGGCTTTTAGTCCCGATGAAGAATTACTTCTTAAAAAATACTTAGAGCATGCATCTTACATTCACTATGGCTTGTCTTCTAAACAAGCTCGTATTCTAGCTTACGAGTTTGCGGTCGCCAATGGCAAAACCATAAAAGAAAGTTGGTTCCGAGAAGCAATGGCAGGCAAAGAGTGGATGTTTAGATTTATGAACAGGCATAACTTTTCGTTGAGGACGCCAGAACAAACAAGCTTAAGTAGGGCAACCAGTTTAAATAAGACAAATGTGGAGGCATTTTTGGGTGGAGCTTCGCCTTCTGGATGGATGAACAGTCAGTTGTTTCTCCCACTTAGGTATTGCAGCACTAAATTTTGCTAAGCAAAACGGTATACTCCTTTTGACATTGCCACCCCATTGCAGACACAAGCTGCAACCATTGGATTTAGCAGTATTTGGGCCATTTAAAAAATATTATGGTGCAAGTTGTGACAGATGGATGGTAAATCATGCCGGAAAACCTATCACTGTTTATGACATCGGAAGTCTGGTTGGAGAGGCTTTTTTGCAAGCGTTTACTCCAAAAAATATATGCAGTGGATTTCGTGCAGCAGGAATAGAGCCGTTTAATGACCAAATATTTTCGGATGAATTATTTCTTTCGTCATATGTTACAGATAGACCAGGGAAAACATCAGAGGAAGAGGCACCACAAGCTGGGTCGTCACAAGATAATACATCACTGCCTAAACCGATTCAACATGGCATGACAGATCCTGTTCTGTCACAATTTCAGCTCTCAAAATATCAAGAATCACAAGCCGGACGATCACAAGCTGAATCGTCGAGCACTGCTAAACTACAAACTGAAAAATCACAAACCAAACCGACTTTATCTTCAATTCAGATAAAAAAGCCGACATTACAAATTATAACTCCTGAACAGATCCGTCCTCTCCCCAAAGCTGGGAACGAAAGTCTACAATTCGACGAAAGAAAGGAAAATCCCTGATTTTGACAGACACTCCTGTCAAAGAGAACATAGAGGAAGAAGCAAGACTTCGAGAAGAAAAAGCACACAAAAAAACAAAACAACTAACAAGAAAAAAGAGGCAGTAAAAAGACGTATTCTAGAAGACAGCTCTTCTGATGATGGAAGTGTTATCTATGAAGAAAGCTCGGATTCTTTAGAAGAATTTGATGCATATGACGATAGTCCACAAGCTGTGACAAAAGGCGATTTTGTAATCGTGAAAGTGTATGGGCAAAATAAATTAAATTTCAGACATTATGTTGGTGAAATTATTCATGCTGTAAATGATGGTTTTGAGGTTACTTTTTTGAAACGCCACAAAGAAACAAAATATTTTTTTAAAAATAATGAAAATGGCTTTGTTGTAAAAGCTGATATTGTTTGTAAGTTACCCATGCCAGCCAAAAGTAACACCGCTAGATATGCCAACATGGTGTCATTTCAAGTTGATTTAAATGAATTTGACTTTACAGTTTATTAAAATTACCTACAATATTTTCATACATGTTCAGTATGTTTGACTTTACAGTTTATTAAAAGTATCTATAATATTTTAATGTATCTTCAGTATGTTTCTTATTATAAATAAAAATGATTGTTAAAAAGTGTTGACATATTTTCTATGATATATTTTTTACATTTCTATTATAGCTAGTCGCCTTATTCGCTAGAGGGCTAGACTTGTATTTAGGGTATTAGGTTGGTAATAGTAAATGATGGAAAGCTTGCCAGCCTTCTTATGGTTTAGTGCCCTGAATTTTCCATGCATGGCCATTTTTGCTGTTTAACAATTGATGACAAATTTATTGTATATTTCTGTCAATTAAATAACAAAAATGGCGGCGCATGAAGATTCCAGGGCACTAAATCATAAGAAGCTGACAAAATTTCCATGTAGAAAGTGTTAAGTAAAAGTAAATTTAAAAAATATATCTTGTTTGTACCTCTGTTCAGTCAACCTGCATAAGTGGTCCAGTTAACCTGACAGGCAGGTTAACTGGACAATTTGATAGGTTTTTAAAAATGTCAATCTGTCATACACATAAATTTAAATTTAACTTTAAACATTACGTTTTCCAATTACTTACATAACTTCCAAAGCATGGTCATAAAGATATTTTTTTAGCAACGATTTTCTAGTCAAAAACAAAGTTTAAATTTTGATTGGTCCAGTTAACCCCACTCTACCCTACAGGTTTTTTAATAAAAGACTTAATGCCTTCTGGTGTCAATATTAACATTCCACCATTTCTTACAACACATCAGTTCACTGCTGAACAGGTAAGACAAACAGAATGTATTGCAGGAGGTAGGATTCATGTTGAACGTGCAATAAGAAGGATAAAAACATTCAGTATATTAGATCTTATTCCATATGCTGTGTTGCCACATGCAGATACAGTATTTCAAGTTATAGGTGCTTTGACAAACTTACAGTATCCACTTATAAGAGAAGTTGAACAGTTTTATTCTGAAGGTACCCATAAGCTGTAGTTTGGCATAAAAATTGATATGTACATATATATATATATATATATAGTATAATAGTGTATCTAGGTTATAGTATAATAATACAGTAGTGACATGAATTAATAATAAATAACTGTCCTGCACTTGTTTCATTCACACATCAGTATGATACTGCTTTATAATTCATCTGCTCTACTAGCTACCTAATCAAACATCCTTTATGTGCAAATATGGTTTCCATCGTCTAGAGCACATAATTGTGGACAAAATAATTTGACAGCTGGTAGAGAAGATAATGTCTGTAAACAATGGCAAATAAAATACCAGTTGCATAAATATTGTTTTATTTTCAATCATGATAAAATATTTGTCAGAAATTGTTCACAGTAAATTGATTTTAAAATATTTAAATCATTTCTTGAAATTCTCATAACTACTATATCTTTTGGAATCCATATCACTAAATAGCACATATCTTTATTTGTAATGTGTAACTGTCCTTGCACTTGGTGATAATAATTATGATTTTCATTAATGGTTCAGGAACAGTTATAATACGAAACAACAATTTTCATTTTTAGTGAGTACCTCTGACAATTTTTCTTCATTCCTATGTTTGAAAGGGCATTTCACTTCAATAGTACAATTTTCACTTATACATATATCCATCAGGGCTTGCACCTAAAAAATCACATTCATCAAGGCAGAATCCTGCAGGTTCTCACAAGTAATCCTGTAATATCTTGAAATCTTTCTATGGCAGTGCGTTCATTCTCACTTCCCCACTGAATAGCCCGAACACCACTCAAATCATATCCGTCTAACATCATCTCTGCAACTTTCCTTATAATATCTGCACTTACACAACATTTCTATAACAAGTAGTCTTCTTTATTAGGGGCTGTTGTGTACTAGCTGGAGAAAATTATTGCCTCAATGTCTGGTAACAACATGAGGTCTACTGAAGGCTCTGGCAACAACCACCATGTAAATCCTACAGGAGTAGTGACTGACTGAATGTTTCAATCTCAGATTTGGTTGCATTTCTTTGACCAGCTTTAAATCCCAAATACTTGGGCTTGTAGATATCACTATTCCATCATCAAGATCATAAGAAATATGAGCATTCATTAATATAAAAATAAACATTCATATACATCAGTATTAGTATTACCTCCACAGTATAACATTTTTTCTTCATACTCGCGGCGACTTCTCCACTTAATAGTGCTGGTAAAACTTCTGCACCAAATAGCATTTTGAGAACATTCCCACCCTCGAAAGCATTTTCACTGCGTTGGAGCTGGGATATATCATCTTTGACAAATTCCCCTATTGCCGAAAACGAAATAACACGTTGCGAAGACACTGAAAATTAGCTCGTGTTAGTTATGCATCTTATATTTTTGTAATCACGTAATAAGTTATGGAAAATACTAATTTAACTTTTTTAATTCTATTACAACCTAACGTATATTTCGTTATCAAAATTATACAGTCATTTATGCGTGCTACTTTATCATGCTTTGTTTAAATAATGATTAAAATACTTACTTTTAGAAGTTAATTTCATCAAAAATGATCAAACCACAGGAAAAAAGACGCAAATAAAGTAGTCACTGAATAGCTCTAATGCCAACAAACTTTGTTTAGGTTCGTTTAGATTCTGACTCATGTCTGCGTGACGTCAGACTAATGGATGGAGCTATAGACAGCCTAAGTCTGACTTCAGTGCGATGGGCGGAGCTTAGATTGGCTCCAAACAAATTCGGTTATAACGGTGAATTCCTCAGACTAAAAATATAAATAGACAAAAAACGGTTCCACACTATGTAACAAAACATGTTAAATAACAAAGTTTTGTAACTTGTTACAGAATTTTAGATAAAAAAGTTATAAAACACAGTGTTGTATAACATTTTGCAGGTTATATAGCATGTTTTATGTTATCCATCAGTTGTCGGTAAAGATCAAAGAAAGTTATAAAACTTTGTTGTAAAATCGCAGTGTGACTGGTCTACACTTAAAAACAGGTTATTGAAACATTCCCTGGCACTGTGAATAGTGTTTGGAGTAGTACAAGAACGGGAACCGTCGGTGTCACATCGTCTTGTTTGTTTTGCTACATTTTTCTTTGATCTGTTCACGATGGAATGGTCGAAAGAATTGACTACTCATTTAATTGAACTATTTAGTGAGCAACGACTATTTTGGGATCCTACATTTATGGATTTTAAAAATAGAAATAAAAAACACGACGCATGGACTGAAATAGCTGCAGAAGTGAAAACAGATACAAATGAAGTAGAAAAAAAATGCGCATGCTGATTGGGCAATTTCAGCGAGAATTGAAAAAAGGAAAGAGTGGCGATGGAGCTGATGCCCCTTTTAAAACAAAATGGCTTTTTTTTAAAATGCTTTTATTTTTAAAAGACAAAAATGAGGCACGTCATTCTACTGAAGGTGGTCTATCTCCCAAGCAAGATACTGAGACACGGGACACTGGGAATATCACTGCGGTTGAGGTAAGCACACTTTAAATTAATAAAAAATTTGAAATCAAAAATTATTCTGCCACGGCACTTTCCCCTCCTTACTGGTAAAGTACAAAGAGAACTCCTCTCGTATTTCTTTGCCTAGCACGGTAGGTTTCCTGGGAATCTTTTTAAGTTTTAGCAAAGTACCATTTGGCTAACCTTCGACTCTCCATGTACCAGGTATTAATTCTCCCGTCAGCGCGTCCTCTGAATCAAAAGTTCCTGGTGATAACAACTTGCTAAAACTACCCTTTCTGCCTTTTGAGGCTCAAGAAGCATTGGTTTTCTAAATACCCTGAATATAACAGACATAATTCCAAATGTATTTTTGACTACACGTCTTGCTCTGCTGTAATTGTAAATCCGAGCCGGTGACCCTTTCTGTTGAGTGCCTGGGAAGGATGTTATCATATGCGGCTGTAAAGCAAATGCCTCATCACCAAGAAACACAAAAGGTGAAGTTAATATTCTTCCCGGTAAAACTTTCATTGATGGGAGATTCAAGGAAGAGGTTTCAAGTAACTTTTTAAATGTTGTATTAGCAAATACTCCGCCATCAGACAAACGACCTTGGCAACCTATGTTTACAAACGTAAAGCAATAGTTAGCGTCCACTATAGCTAAAAGCACTATGCTGAAAAATCCCTTGTAATTGAAATAGTCGCTTCCAGTATTTATTGGAGCTTGTAAGCATATGTGTTTTCCATCGATACTGCCACAACAGTGAGGGTAATTCCACTTCTGGTCAAAATCATTTGCAATCTGTTGCCATTCCTCTTGATATTTGGGTACCTGAAGAAAGAGGAATTATGCTATATTATTATATTCATTTCAATACATGTTTTAAGTTCTGTTTCTAGAAGAATCACAAACCAGTCAGAGCCAATCGGACAGCTCAGAAACAGTCAGAGAATTGACATGTGACAATTTTTAGATCAAATCATTGACTCTGACTGGTTTGTGTCGCGTCTTCTTGAAACAGGCCTTTAATCGTTATATATCAAAATACTATTTTCGTTTTTTTCTGATTTTATAGGAAGAAGAGCGATCACAGCCACATGCAAAGGTGCAAAATGATACAAAAAAACGTCAAGAAAAAACAGTAAATGAAACTATTGCACGTATACCTATAACTAAAGGCAACAAGAGAATGGCAAAAGACACGAAATCTGAAGAAGCGTACGCGGCAATGAAAGAACTATCAAGTAACGTGAAAAAGCGAGATGACTTTGATGTGTATGGTGAATATGTAGCGACCACCTTGCGAAACCTTAAGAGCAAATCGGTGCAAATCTACGCCAAATTTGAAATAAATAATATTCTCAGACATACAACCTGGGACATCCACCACTCCGTTCGCTACACCGACGCCCGCTGCTTCACCAGCTACATCAGATCAAACAGGCATTAAATCATACAATATACCTCAGGCATCCTCCATTCCGTCCACTACACCTACACCCGTAACTTCCCCAGCTACACCAATTCAAACAGACACTGACACTCAATCATGCACAGGTGCAGATAACGAGGATGGATTAAATTTTACGCAAATGTTACTTTCTCTATGAAACTAAATGAATAAAATGTTTAAAAAATATACTTACTTTGATTATATCTCTTAAACAGTCATTGAGAGCGTCACAAAATTCTGGCACAATATTAGAAATACTCTGCTTAGAAAATTTAAATAAATAGCTTAAACTTTGGTAGGAATCTCCACTTGCTAAGAATCTCATCGTAACTGTTAATCTTTCTCGTACTGGAATTGCATCTCGAAATGTTGTGTCTTTCCTGCCTAACATATTTTATGGCCGATTTCATTTATAAGATAGTCAAAATCAGAACTTGTCATTCTTAACAAGTTTTTAAAACTGCCATCACATTTAATGTCTCCTGTCGATGGGTCTAGGTCATCTCTTTTCAGATCAGTTAAAAGGGCGGTATCCCTACATATTTCTCGAGCTTTTAATGAACGCCGCACCCAAAATCTTCGCTTTACACGTCGGTGTCGCCTGCACAAAATTACGCAAGCTGCTGCTGCCATTATGGCATCCTCTACGTTTGACGACATTTTACATACTACCACCTACCAGCTAAAATGCTGCGAAAAATATGCGCACTTTTTTGTTTTGTATTTTGTTATATAGTCTGGATGCTTGTGCTATATTATAACAAGTTACACAACAAAGTTGTACAGCAAGTTTGTTGTACAACTTTGTCATTAACATATTTTGTTACATAGTGTGGACCCGTCTAAATAATTCCCTACAAAATATCGTCGTCATGTCGTCAACATAACTGTATTTACGGTAAACAAATATATGCGACGCTGCCACTTCTCCATACTGAAAAATCTATTGAAAATGGAATGAGATATTGGTGTGCACTCCGCCCGAAATGAAGGTGGACTTAAATAAGGTGTGGACGCTCCGGTCGATCGTGGGTCGATCAAACAACTGCTCCTAGGCAATTGTCAATGTCATTTTAAATTTTGAAAATGTATTTTTATTTTCATATTTGTTTATACTCGCAAAAACGGTCACAGAGGTGGCCGACATGCCGTAAATTCAATTCAAAACGGATGCAGGTTCATGTTGGGTAATTCACAGCGAACATTACATATAATATTTTGCCCAGTCAGTTGTTTGACTGGATTTGTTCCACCTTGGACGAAACTTGCTCTCATTCGAAAGTAGCACATTTCTACCGACTTTTTGCCGAACGTGGCAACGGTGTTCAACGGCAAGTGGTGGATGCGTACACAGAATTTACAAATATCTGGTGTTTGTTGGTGTGCACAGTGAATTTGTTGCGAGTATTCAAAAGTGTTTTCAGGTTGTTTTAGCGGCAATTATAGCATTGTTATCTTTGATAGACAATTTTTAAAGACAATGGGATGTCGGAAGCGCATTCTTTGTGGAGTTAGCAGTGAAAAAACTGAGGCAACCTTCCACAGGTGAGATAGAGGTTAGAGGAGGACAAGGGCGTAGCGCATGTGGATGCGTTGTGATTTTTAGTATTAAGAAATAGACATTTTATAGTTATTGGTTGTTTTTACACTGTATGTGTGGTGATTTTCAAAAAATACTCTTCTGTTAGACACGTTTTTGATCTTTCAGGTTTCCTAGTGAAAAGAAAAACAAGAAGAGAGGTGCACTATCCTCAATATTGACATAAATGATTTACCACTTCATGCCTTTATTTGCGCAAATCATTTTCACAAAAGATATTTAATAGAAGGCAAAAGAACTCAACTAAAGCATTCAGCAGTTCCATCAGTAGAACCTTTGAGGCAAACAGAGTAAGTCCTAAATTATATTTAGCTATTGGATGAAATGGAATATTTTGTTGCTATACTTTTACTTATCTATTTTAAAGTGATTCCAGTGATGAGGAGAATGAAATCAATCTTGCCAAGAAAATTGCCCTAAGCCATTCAAATAGTGAACAACTGGAAAGCAGGGATCTACCTAGGTATGAAATTAAATAATCTCCTAAGTATCTAGAAGTTTGACTATTGAAGTGTTTACAGAGAACAAATAAAGTCACCAGAAGTAGCAACAGAAATGGTATGTGAATACAGTTTTCCTGAACAAGATCGAACAACAGATAGTAGCACCCTATCAGCTTCGCTGTCAGGTACCCAGTCATTATCTGAAACCGCTACATTAAGTGCTTCAAAATCAGGTACTGGAAGTATCCCAGTGACACCACAGTCCTGTACCCATACCTCAGAATTAGATATGATGTACGTACCTAACTACTTTTATTTTCAAGGTCAGCCAGCTAATATCAGTCTTTATTTTGGTGCATTGTATTTTCATTATTACAGGATTTTAAACACATTCATAGAAGCAAAAGGTGACAACGGAAAAGGTATTAAGCTTTTATTTTGATTCTTCAAGTATAGTCTGGTGGTAATTAAACCTGAAGTAAAGATTTGATAAAAGGTGACGTTTATGTAGATTTGGCGTTTGCTTTATAGTAGCATTTAAGCTTTGAATGTTTCAGAATGAAAACAAAACCTATTCGATACTTCGGCGATATACGTTATACTGATTTGGAAAACCCACTTAAAAGGCCAATTTGCTGGAAGGTCATTCAAAACACGTATAAGAAACAAAGAAAGAGAATTGACTATTTACGAGCCAAATCAGGAAGACAAGCAAACAAAATTTGGTCTCTTCAAGCATTGATAAACCATTTGAAGCGAATAAATATGATATCGGAGAATGCTCAACACATGCTTGATGTAAGTGATTACATGTTTATTTTTTGATTGTTGTTAAAAATCCTCATTTCTCAGGGCTCCATTGCAGAAGACATTTTCAACAAAATTCAAAGTGGCCGAAAAAAAGAAAAATATAGTGCAGAACTGCGTCGTTTTGCGCTAACTTTACACCTTTATTCAAAAAAGGCGTACAACTATGTACGAACAAAATTGAATAAAATATTACCCCACACCAGTACCATAACTAAGTGGTATGCATCAGGTAATGGGTCTCCCGGATTTTTGACAGAGGCTTGACAAGCACTGAAAATAAAAGTCACAGAAGCCAGAAACCAAGAAAAAGAGATCCTCTGCAATCTAGTTTTTGACGAAATGTGCATAATGAAGAAAGTAGAGTGGGATGGGAAGCGAACGTACGGATACGTGGACCTAGGCATTGGTGATGCAGGTGACACTGGAGACACTGTCGAAGAGGCAAGAGAGGCGCTGGTGCTCATGCTAGTTGCACTGAATTGTTCTTGGAAGACAGTTGGCTATTTTCTCATTAATGGACTCACTGGCGCAGAAAAAGTCAATCTTTTAGAGCACTGTTTAGAGTTCGTCCACTCATCAGGTGTCACAGTTACATCAATTACATTTGATGGAGCGCCCTCAAATGTTGCGATGTGCAAAATTTTAACGTGGAAGGCGACAAATCTTACTTTTTGCACCCAATCACAAAAGACCCTGTCTTTATATTTTTTGATGCTTGCCATATGGTGAAATTGATAAGAAACTGCTTTGGGACATTCAAAATACTGACTGATGGAAATGAAAAAATCCAATGGACCTTCTTAGAAAAGATAGCTAAGTTGCAAGAAGATACTGGAATGCATGCGGCAACAAAGTTGAGGAAAAAACATCTCCAATGGGTGAATGAAAAGATGAAAGTTAAACTTGTTAAACTTTGAGCAAGAGTGTTGCAGAAGCATTGGACTTTTTGAACAAAGATCTGGCTACGGCTGGCTTCAAGGATTCAGAAGCTATAGCATATTTTTGTAGAACAGTAAACAATTTATTTGATGTTTTTAATTCAAGGAATAGGATGTCAAAAAAACCTCATGAGAAACCGTTGTCACCTGCTACTGAACAATATTTCAATTTCTTAGAAGAAGCGAAGGATTATTTGAAATCGTTAAAATTAAGAGACACTAGAGTTATACTTTCTAGAAGAAAATTAGGATTCATAATTTCAATAAACAGTTTAAAGGGCCTGTATGAATATAGAGTCAAAGAAACCAAAGAGCTGAAGTACCTTCTCACATATAAGTTATCTCAAGATCATTTGGAAATTTTTTTCAGTTGTATAAGAAGCAAAGGAGGATACAGCAATAATCCTACCTCGAAGCAGTTTCAGAATATTTTAAAAAAATTATTACTTCATACTGAAATAAGTGGCAATGAAGCATCCAATGTCGTGGCATTAGATAGCACATCCATTTTGCACTGTTCATCATCTTTAGAGATCAAAATTAGTGAGGATATGACCTCATCATCAAACAGTATAGAGGAAGATGAAGATTTTATACAATTTAAAAACTTTCTTCTAATAAGGCCTTGGCAGCTTACACTGTATCTGGAACATGTTGTTGCATATGTTGCAGGTTTTGTTGTGAAGAGGCTAAAAGGGACTATAAAATGCCAGAGTTGTTTAGATTTGTTAGAAACTTCAGGAGAGTCTATATCGAAATTACAAATAAGAAAAACGTATGGATAATTAGTTAAAGCCTCCGCTTTTGTAATAAATGTGTGTAAATATGGAGAACATTACTTTAGGTCATATAAGGAAAGGTTAGAAGTTGGCAAAAAAATATTAACAAATTATACATTGCAAAATTTACCTCTTGGATTTGGAAATGTATTTAAGGACCATGTATTCGAAGATGAACCTTTAAGTAATCATTTTCCACTGCTCTGTAAACAAGTTTTAGAACAATATTTTACCATTAAGTTGTACCATTATACCTGTTATATGGCCATAGTAACTACGCAGTTATTATACAATGTTGCACCAGACGATGTGTCAGCATATGATAACAACTTCTCGCTAATCCGTTGCTAGAATAGTTCCTTTGCTGTTTTCTGCTAATTCTTAGTCAGCTTTCTGAATGTATAAATAGGCCTCGCGGTCATATCCTGTTGTTCAATACCCGGTTAGACTCCGTAAATGTCACATTTGTAAACCTTTGTATTTTATATGGACTGAAGCTTCAGTCCTCAAATAAAATTTTTTAAAAAGTTATTTCTAAATCTAATGATTTAAGAAATTGGTGTCAGAAGTGGGATAGCTTCAACGCATTAGAACACGTGCATACTAACTGGTGCGGTGGATGCCTATCCTTTAAGCTGAAAAGGACCAACGAGCCTTAAGAAGAAAGAAACCCATTGAAGAAAGAAACCTACAAGTAGGAAAACTACAAGTAAGAAACTACAAAGCAACAAGAAGAAGGAAAACAACAGGGGACACAGCGAGCAGCAGCCACCCAACTGCAGCCAGACTACTGGAAACAACAGCCGCCTGGAGAACACGACTGCCTCCCGATGTACCCTTGGTAACGTACAATTTTAATCTAACTATTTTTTGCGATTTATCTCTGTGTGTGTGATTTTTACAACTTTTTATTTGCATTTTTGCGCATTTACTCTATATATTGTCGATTTTCACGTATTTTTCCCCATTTTTACGTATTTTTCTATTTTACATTTATATATTTTTGTGTTTACGCTTGACATTATTGAATCTTTTTGAAACAACTTTCCATTTAAAATGTCTACTAACGGTTCAGATGATTACCAACCAGCTGAAATTCCTGATAACGTTCATGCGAACATTGAACCTTATAGATTATCTGAAATATTTTCGATTGTACCCGAGTACGATGGAAACCCGATATTGCTATCGACCTTCATCAACGCGTGCCGAACGGCATATCAAATGGCCGTCGAGGAGCAGCGGCTTCTCGTCGTTTTACATATTAGAAACAAACTTGGCGGACGTGCCGCCGAACTTGTGAACAGCCGAAACCCTTCCACGTGGGAAGACATACGGTCCCTGTTAGAAACGCACTTTGGAGATCTTAGAGATCTCACATCTTTAATCGCGGATCTTCAACACATGCGCCAACTCCACAACGAATCACCCCTAACCTTTGCATCTAGACTGCAGACGCATGCAAGCCAAAATGCATTCCGCCGTGAATAGGCAAAATCTAAATCGCAAGCAAAAATCTGCTCAAAGTTCCCATTTAAATTGTCTTTTAACAGGATTAGACTCAAAAATAGGACCTGTTGTGCGATCAGTACATCCCACGGATATCTTGACCGCAGTTTCGTATATCAAACGGGCCCCAAACCCGAATCAAAATTCAGTTAATCGAAGACCAAACCCTAAAATTTGTAATTTTTGTAAGCGTCCCGGTCACTTGGCAAATGAATGCCAACGGAGACAACAGTCTACAAGTTTTGCCCCAAGACAGTTTAACCAGCCCCAGCCTCAAAATTACCCTAGGCCGAATCAACCTATGCAAGTTAGACCATCTACATCTAACTACCATCAAAATTCTAATCAATATCCTCCCAGACCATCTGTAATACGACCAAATGCGCCTAACGCGAGTGCGCCAAGACCCTCTGTAATTCAGAGCAATCCAAATTTCCAAAACCCTAATTTACAAAGAAATTTTAGACAAAATCCTCCCAATCGAATTAATTATGTCGCCCCTGATTCTTACGATTATTCCGACTACGGTGAACCAGACCTATACAACACGGACTACGCTAATGAATATGACGATACCCAATACTCCGCCTACGCACCTTCCCCATACGATGATTTTAGAGAACCCAGTAACGATTTTTGTTACGAATATAATCAAACCGCCGATACATTTGTTGACAACGCTTATTCGGACATACAACAATTCCAGGATTTTCGGACCAAGTGTTTGAAAGAGAAACCCCCTGCGGAATCCAACGATAGTACCGCGATAGTATGTGCGAACTTAGCGAATCTCAGTGTCGAGGACCCGTTTATAGTCCCGTCGACAATTCACCCCGTTAGCCCAGACAACTTATATTACATTAAAGATGCTACTGGAAAATTCAAAATTCTCATTGACAGTGGTGCAGGTTGCTCCATTTTCAAACGTAACACTTGTCAAAATGATACTAATCGTGTCGCAGAAAATATCTCTATCCGAGGTATTACTGACGAAAAAATTAGTATTCCTGAAGCAGTCTTAGTCCCATTTGCTCCCAATGATTATCACAAAATTTATGTCCATGATCTAGATATTTCATTCGATGGCCTTCTTGGGTCAGATTTTCTTATTATTGATTTGAAAAATCGTCAATTGATTACAAATTTCAAAACAGTCCCTCTTTTCAAAGTAGGTGACGAAAATAATTCCAAAGCTTCTCAATTTAAAGAAAAGTCCCAAGCTTCGCAATTTAAAGAAAAAAGTTCAAAATGTTATTTCCATTCCTCCCAGAGTTGAACAAGTTGTCAAGCTCAAATCCGAGCTTAGAAATACTGAAGCCATTCTTCTGGCGTGTGAGGTAGAAAAAGTCCGTCTACCCAGTTCCATAGTTAAAATTGATTCTAAAGGCGAATTCCTTACTACAGTATTAAACTGTAATGCCATTCCAAAAAATGTAATTTTACCCCAATTAACTTTCGAGCCCTTTAACGAAACTTCTATCAATAATTTCAACACTTCTTTACAAAATCAAAGTCAGTATAACCGTAGAGATGTTATTAGAGATCAATTACGTCTCGATCATCTCAACGAAGAGGAAAAAGATTTAATTACGAATCTTTGTTTAGATTTTTCGGACATATTCTATTTAGATGGTGATAGCCTGTCATTTACAAACGAAATTAAGCATTCCATTGATACCACTACCAGTAAACCAATTTTTACCAAATCCTACCGATACCCTTATGTCCACAAGCAAGAAGTCAAAGATCAAATTTCAAAATTACTAAAACAAGGTATTATCGAACCTAGCACATCGCCATGGAATTCTGCGGTGTGGGTTGTACCAAAGAAAATGGACGCCTCTGGTAAACAGAAATGGCGTATGGTGATTGACTATCGTAAGCTTAACGAAATCACCATCGATGATAAATATCCCCTGACAAACATTTCCGATCTACTTGATCAATTAGGGAAATGCCAGTACTTTAGTACACTGGACTTGGCATCTGGATTTCATCAAATCGAGATAAATCCAGTTGATGTTCCTAAAACTGCATTTTCAGTTGAAAATGGACATTACCAATTCTTGAGGATACCTTTTGGTCTCAAGAACGCTCCTGCCACGTTTCAACGTGTCATGGACAACATCTTGATGGGTATACAAAACGAAAGATGTCTTGTATAAATGGATGACATAATTGTCTATTCCCCCTCCATCCAAGAACACATCAGTAGGCTTACCGAAATTTTTACGCGTCTTCGGAAGTCGAATTTCAAAATCCAGCCTGATAAGTGCGAATTCCTCAGAAAGGAAGTAGCCTATCTTGGTCATGTAATAACCCCTGATGGCGTTAAGCCCAATCCAGATAAAGTGGATTGCATAAAAAATTTCTCTCAGCCCAAGAATCCTAAAGAAATAAAATCTTTCTTAGGTCTTGCAGGTTACTACTGACGCTTTATACCACACTTGGCCAAAATTGCGAAACCCCTTACCAGACTATTATATTATTCCATTCCACCATTGAAAGAGAACTTCTAGCTATTGTCTGGAGTGTAAAACATTTTAGACCTTATTTGTATGGTCGAAAGTTTAAACTCGTAACAGACCATAGACCCCTTACGTGGCTTTTCTCTTGCCGAGACACCGGAAGTAGATTAGCAAGATGGCGCCTCAAGCTAGAGGAGTACGACTATGAAATAGTGTACAAGCCAGGCAAGGCTAATAAAAATGCCGATGCCCTATCACGTATCAAATTACCCAAAACTGTTAACGCCCTTACCCATAGTGACGAAGAAGGAGAACCTTCTACCCAATTTTCCGAAAGTGAATTTGATATCTTTGCCCGCCTTTACAAAACCACATCTCTGATCGATTATTCCAAAATCCAAATTTCAAATTCCCAACTCCTAGACAAAAGTCATAAACATATCGTCACGTTTTTCAGACAAAACACTCTATCTAATCTTCACGAAAAAATTATCGAAGACATATTCGAGGAAAATCTTGATTTTTCTGCAGATAAAATTAACATCGCGTCTAGCAAAACAATTAAAGATAGAAAATACTATATTATTCCTGTGCCATACGATCCCGTAACTTGCATACAGCATCTTTTCTCTGTAATTTTAACCAACAAAGGTGTATTCGACCTATCCCAACAAATCTACGTTGAAAATAATTTGGACTTACCCATTTTAGAAATTTTCTCTTTTATTTCTTCGGATGATAATATCAAACCTGTCGTTTGCCAAAACGTCACCATATTCAGACATATTCGAGGAAAATCTTGATTTTTCTGCAGATAAAATTAACATCGCGTCTAGCAAAGCAATTAAAGATAGAAAATACTATATTATTCCTGTGCCATACGATCCCGTAACTTGCATACAGCATCTTTTCTCTGTAATTTTAACCAACAAAGGTGTATTCGACCTATCCCAACAAATCTACGTTGAAAATAATTTGGACTTACCCATTTTAGAAATTTTCTCTTTTATTTTTTCGGATGATAATATCAAACCTGTCGTTTGCCAAAACGTCACCAAAACTCCTAGTCCTGATGAAATCCCGTCATTTTAGATCAATACCATTGTGGTAAGAAAAACATTCATCGAGGAATTAATGAAACAATTAGGCGAATTCGTGAACGATATAATTGGCCCGGCTTAACTAAAGACGTTGAGCATTTCATCAAAAAGTGTGAAATTTGTCAAAAGACCAAAACTTGTCGTAAAAACCTCAGTGCCCCTTTTGTAGTAACTGAAACCCCTAAAGCGCCGTTCGAAAGAATCAACATTGACATTTTGGAAGTCCCACCTAAATGCTACGCTCTCACAATCCGAGACGAGCTAACAAAATTTTCTCAAGCCTATTCAATTAGCGACAAATCTGCAAAATCTGTGGTAAATACTCTACTTTTATATTTCCATCATTATGGTACACCTCTCCGAATACACTGTGATTACGGAAAAGAATTTAACAACGCCCTCATGAAAGACCTTTGTAGTCTTTATGACATTAAATTAACTTTTTCTAGTGTCAGTCATCCCCAGTCCAATGGCTCGATTGAGCGATTTCACGCCACTTTATTGGAAATGATCAGATCCCATGTATCCGAAAATCCCGACGAACATCCCTTCAATATTCTTCCCTATGCTGTTCAGTGCTACAATAGCACTAGAAATAAAACTACTGGCTTTACACCATACGAGCTCGTGTTTGGCCACACCTCTGGTCGTCCGCCCGAACACGTATATTTAGAAAAAGAATTGATGTCCAAGTATGTTCGAGACATTCGGAAGAAACTCGATTACTACAAAATTGCCCGCGTGAGAACTGACGAACAGAAGCAAAAAGCAAAAATTCGCTTTGATAGTAGAATGTCACCCAATTTACAATCGTATAAAGTTGGAGATAAAGTCTTTGTGAAACAGTCTCAAATTTCAAACAAGCTTCAGAACAAATTTGATGGTCCATTCGAAATTACTCAAGTTTTTGAAAATTCTGCGCTCCTTAAGAACCCGGAAACAAATAGAATAAGTAAAGTTAATTTTGACAGACTGAAACCATGTTTTGAGACTTAGTTTCTCTTTCAGGTGCAGTCTACTGTTTCTTGCGGCTGTCACAGCCCAGATGGACATCAAACCGCTTAACAACACCTTAGGTCTCTATTTTCATGAAGACGCCCCTCTTAAGATTTCCAACGAAATTTGGACACTCCTTGTATATAAAGACTTAGAACTCATTAAGAAAGCACTTGACGATAACAACTATATTCTGGAACACTTATCATATCTCGTAGACAAACCCACCAATCGTATGAAAATATTTAGTGGTGAAATTAAAACTCATACAAGTCTCCTTTATCAAATTTCTCGTTCCTTGGAATCTAAATATTACGCGATCTTCGATGACACTGTAAGCGCATCGCGGATGAAACGCGGTCTGATTAACGCTATAGGTACCGTATGGAAAGCAATAACCGGCAACCTCGATTCATCGGACGATGAATACTATAACGATTGTATTAACAAAATTTCTAAAGATGAACATGAGCTCGAAAACCTCATGATGATTGATCTGAGTATTAGATTTAATTGCAGCACAGTTACTGTTACCACTATTACTATGACTTGGATTTACGCTTTGCATGAAGTGCTATTTGAACATTTGATGAAGACAATACCATCCAGACCAAGAAACCAAACCTGCCTTCCAGCTGCATTTACTAATTTTAAAAATTGTTGAATTATATTAGACTCTACAGACATTTACTCAACAGTTCCAGCAAGCATGGAAAATCAGAGGTTGACATACAGTTCTTATAAACTCAAAAATACATGGAAAGTTTTGGTAGGAGTGGCACCAAATGGGGTAATAACATTTGTTAGCAAAGCTTATCCAGGGTCGATATCTGACAAGAAGATTGTTGAACAGAGCAATGTTTTAAATCAAATGGTTCCTGGAGATATGATTCTAGCAGACAAAGGTTTTTTAATTAAAGACCTTCTTCCTGCTGGGGTGTTGCTCAATATTCCACCCGTTTTAACTACACCCCAGTTCACAGTCACAGGTAAGTATATGAAACACAGCAAATTGCAAAAGCCAGAATTCATGTAGAAAGAGCCATCAGAGGAATGAAATGTTATAATATTTTGCAGCAGGTTCCACCTTATTATATATCCCAAATTTCAGTTATTTTTCAACTGTGTGCAGCTTTAACAAACTTTCAATATCCGCTAATTAAAGAAGTTGAAGAATGTTATTAAACTGTTATAGTAGAAGAACATTTGGTTTTATTTTTAGTTTATATAGAGTTTTTCTATGAACAGTTATGATTTTTGTGCGATAACATTTCAATCTGCGAAAACTGTCTCGCCATTAAAGTTTATAGTTTGGATAAAAAATATTGGTTAGTCATTAAGTGATTAGAATTTATTTTTCGACTCAAATTAATACCTTTATTAGCAAAAGTTATAACAGATTCAAATGTTATCAGGTAAAAATGATCACACTGTAGTTAATTTCATTTAGAAACTTCTATTGTATAATTATATTTTATTTAAAAGTGTGGCAGGAGCACCAAACTCTTGACTGCTTGCTCCTTTCTGTTTTGTGCTTCCACTGTTGATTACATATACATCAATAAATAAAAGTCGTATTTATTCAAAACATATTTATTTAATTTCCTAACAATTTTGGTGAATAATGTTCTATGTAGAAATTTTCTAAAAGAAAAATATTTTCCTTCCATAACTCATCATAATCTACATTTGCAACAGTTGCGCCATTTAATGTCCAAATACAGAGGTAACATTTTTTCTTTTTTAAAACATGTAGAAAACCTTGAATTTGATGATAATAATTGTGACTTTTATTTAGTAACAAATTTCCTTCATCATAATAAATAATGTAATTTGTTAGGTTACATAATTTTTCTGTTAAATTATCATTTCTAAAGGAATATGGACATTTCACTTCCACAATGGCATCTTCTTCATCAATTAAACCATCAGGACTAGCTCCAAGGAGTCCTGAATTTGTAAGCCATACTCCTGTTGATTGAATATTTAAATTATAATGGTGTTTCAAATAATCTAATGCATCTTTTTCATGAGTTCTGCCCCATTGGATTGCTTTAATGCCATCCAGATTATATTCACCTGGGAAAAGAATTGATTTGATGGGTTGTGGTAACAATATATAAAATAAAAGAAATATTACAAAATGAACAATAATTCAATATTGGGAAAAAAATGCAAACTCTGCAGGGAAGAAATTGAGATGGAAAGAAATTATGCAGTCGACTTCTTTCATGAAACAATGAGAATGAATTAGCTGTCCTTCTTATTATCTCATTACTGCTTATCTAACTTTTATTGACTGTGCATAAAAAATAACCATCAAAGCAATACATAAAAGTAAAGGATTTGTGTTGACATTACATCCATATATGACGAAAATTTAAAACAATATAGTACTCACTCACCTAAAAGCGTTTTGAACAAACTATCTGGGAACCTCTTTTTTACGCATGCAGAAATTATCAATCCAAAACTACTTGCAGTCAAACGAAATTTTTCTGGCAAGATACCACCTTTCATTTGAAGCTTGACCAGTAGTGGCAGCAGCAATGTCAAGTATTGAGTTATCATCCATGGCACATTTTTCTTTGAAGATATGGACTTTATCTGTGGCTTCCAAAAACTCCTTGGAAGAAATAATTGCTTCAATCATAGGGAAATTATTCGAAGGATTTTCAGATTCCGTGTTCAACAACCAAGTAAATCCCACAGTATTTCCAAAGCTACCTAGCTTCTCCCTCAATCTTTCAATTGATTTTTCTGGTAATTGATGTTCAAGAGCTTTATATGGCTTTGGCGGATAAAGTTCTTCAGCAGATTGTACCGACTCAGACTTAGGTTTAGCTGGGGCATTCCATAAACAAGCTTTATCTGTTACTGAGATATTGTAATGCCCAAAAAGTGCCAAAGTTGCAATGTGATGACATTTTATTCCTTTTGGACAATTACATCTTGCCGATTGAATATGACCACACTTTTCCAACTCTACGTTATATGGATGTAATTTCAACACAAATCCTTTACTTTTACGTATTGCTTTGATAGTTATTTTTTATGCACAGTCAATAAAAGTTCGATAAGCAGTAATGAGATAATAAGAAAGACAGAGAGCTAATTGATTCTTACTGTTTCATGAAAGAAGTTGACTGCATAATTTCTTTCCATCTCAATTTCTTCCCTGTAGAGTTTGCATTTTTTCCCAATACTGAATTATTGTTCATTTTGTAATATTTCTTTTATTTTATATATTGTCACCACAACCCATCAAATCAATTCTTTTTCCAGGTTAATGCAGGGTGACTTCGAAGTTGAGTCATTTATTTTAACAGTGAGTAGATCTGATCAAAAGAAATGTTTTTTCCTTTACCATTTTTCTGGTAAAATTAAAGTAACAAAGTTATAGCCCTTTGGAAGTTTGAGTACCGCCCTGTCTCAATAATAATATTATGTGCTTGTGTTTGGCAACAACGGATATAATCCGTCTTATCCTTTCATCGCATCGGAAACAAAAAAGCGAAAGAATTTGGAACGATGTTTTTACAATTATTTTATTCAGTTGTATTCCGTCAGTGTTAGTCGGTAACGCGTGAGTGAATAGTGGTGTCTGTTGCGTGGCTCAAACGAAATCAAAAATGGCACATGTTTACGAAAATGCTGAACTTGTGGACATGATTCTTATTTACGCGGCATCACGGATTTATGCGGATCGGTTTCCCAATCGAGTGCAACCAACCCCTCGTCCCTCGTTAATGTAGTACAAAGTGCTCGTGAATCAGGTGATTTAAGACCTCACAGGGGAGGGCATGCCGGTGCTCCAAGACCGCACGATCAAATACAGGTCCGCACTGAAATACTTGTCGGGAGGATACTTTATAAAACAAGGTAACATTTTTTTTTTATTTTTACACACATATTTTGGTTTATCTTCCTTCTACAATCATTATCTGAAAATTAATGACTCAACTTCAAAGTCACCCTGAATAATCTGGATGGCATTAAAGCAATCCAATGGGCAGAACTCATGAAAAAGATGCATTAGATTATTTGAAACATTATAATTTAAATATTCAATCAACAGGAGTATTGCTTACAAATTCAGGACTCCTTGGAGCTAGTCCTGATGGTTTAATTGATGAAGAAGATGCCATTGTGGAAGTGAAATGTCCATATTCCTTTAGAAATGATAATTATAACAGACAAACTATGTAACCTAACAAATTACATTATTTATTATGATGTTGAAAGAAATTTGTTACTAAATAAAAGTCACAATTATTATCATCAAATTCAAGGTATTCTGCATATTTTAAAAAAGAAAAAATGTTACCTCTGTATTTGGACATTAAATGGCGGAAATGTTGCAAATGTGGATTATGATGAGTTATGGAAGGAAAATATTTTTCTTTTAGAAAATTTCTACATAGAACATTATTTATCAAAATTGTTAAGAAATTAAATAAATATGTTCTGAATAAATATGACTTTTATTTACTGATGTATATGTAATCAACAGTGGAAGCACAAAACTCAAAGGAAGCAGTCAAGAGTTTGGTGCTCCTGCTACACTTTTAAATAAAATATAATTATACAATAGAAGTTACTAAATGAATTAACTACAGTGTGATCATTTTTACCTGATAACATTTGAATCTGTTATTACTTTTGCTAATAAAGGTATTAATTTGAGTCGAAAAATAAATTCTAATCACTTAATGACTAACCAATGTTTTTTTATCCAAACTATAAACTTTAATAGTGAGACAGTTTTCGCAGATTGAAATGTTATCGCACAAAAGTCCTAACTGTTCATAGAAAAACTCTATATAAACTAAAAATAAAACCAAATGTTCTTCTACTATAACAGTTTAATAATATTCTTCAACTTCTTTAATTAGCGGATATTGAAAGTTTGTTAAAGCTGCACACAGATGAAAAATAACTGAAATTTGGGATATATAATAAGGTGGAACCTGCTGCAAAATATAACATTTTATTCTTCTGATGGCTCTTTCTACATGAATTCTGGCTTTTGCAATTTGTTGTGTTTCATATACCTGCGACTCTGTGAACTGGGGTGTACTTAAAAAGGGTGGAATATTGAGCGACACCCCAGCAGGAAGAAGGTCTTTAATTAAAAAACCTTTGTCTGCTAGAATCATATCTCCAGGAACCATTTGATTTAAAACATTGCTCTGTTCAACAATCTTCTTGTCAGATATCGACCCTAGATAAGCTTTGCTGACAAATGTTATTACCCCATTTGGTGCCACTCCTACCAAAACTTTCCATGTATTTTTGTGTTTATAAGAACTGAATGTCAACCTCTCATTTTCCATGCTTGCTGGAACTGTGGAATAAATTTCTGTAGTCTAATATAATTCTACAATTTTTAAAATTAGTAAATGCAGCAGGAAGGCAGGGTTGGTTTCTTTGTCTGGATGGTATTGTCTTCATCAAATCTTCAAATAGCACTTCATGCAAAGCGTAAATTCAAGTCATAATAATAGTGGTAACAGAAGCTGTGCTGCAATTAAATCTAATACTCAGATCTTCATGGGGCAAATTCAGTCGTAATTTCATCAGTGTCATCAGAAGCTGATCAACTTTGGGGATACGTTGAACATTCCAGCCAGCGTAATATTTTATTTGTATGTCATTCATTTGCTCAAAACGTACAATGAACAATTCATTTGCTGGTATACCAGTGTACATTAATATATGAGCATCATTTTTTTTTATCGCTTCGTAACTAAACCGTGTTGTTAACTCCTCTAATTTTTCAGTTAATTCATTAACTTGTTGTTTCAAAAAATAAATCTCAGCATCTTGAGAAGCAGATGATGGGCTGAGAAGTAAACTATCAAGTTTTAATCCAGTCACTGTTTGTTCTGGATTGTTAAAGGGTTTTGATGGTTCACTTGCCAGCTCGCCTTGAGTGCAGCAATGCTGTGTAGAAAGGCCTGGTAGTGAGTCAGCAAATGATGACTGATTCTCCTGTTGCTTTACGGACCGCTTTCTAAAAAAAAGCTCATATTATGATCATGATTTTTATGCAGTATGCACACCTTTTTTCTGGGGTTGTTATGTTGAATCTCTTTTTAACCCTGCATCACTCGCGCATGTAAAAGTTACACCATCACTCGCGCGTGAGCATTTTGCTCACGTACAGTTTACAATTTGGTTAAGATATATTAAAGGCATTTTTACATGCAAATTCTCCCAATAATGCACATAAACTGTTAGATTTATTTAATGACAACTCAAAATTTATATTATATAAATAATAATATTGTGTCATAATATAATTAGAACTAAAACAGTGTGCTTAGTAAAATAAAGGAATTATTCACTTGCCCAATGCAAGTTGTTTATCGAATTGGAGCATGTAGAACAAATAAATGTGACATGGTCGTTGCATCTGGGGATATTGCACTTGCAACATTGCTTTTTTGTCCTTCTATTCTCAAAATTTGTCTGATTCGGATTCGAATATCCAGTGGTAAAGTTCGAATCGATGAACGAGTAATCATCTGTGGTTTGATCAGTTGCAGCGCTAAGTTCTTCAAATAAATTCTGCGCGCCAGGATTTTGGATGTACTACTTTTGTAGATAATATGGGAATTAATACCTGCTACATCCAGCATTGTAAAAAATACTCGTAATGGCCATCGGCAACAGAACCTGGACACTGAGTAATTGGACTTCAGCTCATCAACTAAGTCAACTCCACCCTTCGTACAGTTATAGAAAGTCACTATTTCCGGCTTCTGCAAAACGCCAGATTCAGGATCAAGATGAGCATCTGAATGGAACGTAGACAATAAAAGAACATTTTTGTTGGGTTTTGGTTTGTAGTAGACCAAGACAGTATCTTTGCGGTATGCAAACATGGTACTAGGAGCTGGTCTCTGCTTCGTTTCTAAGAATACTGGTGGAATGTCTCTTTTATTCTTTCTAAGTGTTCCCACTATAGTAGTTCTTTTATCAAGCATATATTCAGCCAAAGGTATTGATGTAAAAAAATATCTATTGTGATATTCCTACCAGTGTTTAGAATCGGAGATGCAATACGCTTGACTACAGCAAAAGCAGAATCATCTAGCGTGTATGGTCCATTTGGTTGTTTTCCTGGATAGATTTCCATATTGTAAAGGTAGAATATTCTTGCATCAACCAGTGCGTATATTTTCACTCCATATTTCGCTGGCTTGCTGGCAATATATTGCTTGAATTTGCATCTTCCTCTGAAATTTTCCAGCATTTCGTCTACCGTGCAATATTCCCCAATTTGGTAATTTTCTTGGCATTTTCCAACAAACACGTCAAAAAGCTGCCGAATATGGGTGATGTTGTCAACGGACTTTCTTTCTTCTCGATTGTTTATGTCGTCAAATCTGATGGCTCTCACTAGAAGGTGGAATCTTTCTCTTGACATTGTGAGGCGGAAGCAATCAGCAGCTGATCCATCGGTATCCCATAACTCTTTTGTGGATAAATATTGGTTTTTCTTCACCCCGGCCATGTATATAAGTCCAAAAAAGGCATTTAGTTCTGTGGCATCTGTTCACGGTCATAGTTTTTGCGCAGATTATTCAGGTAGATGTTTGTACATCTGACAATATATTCTATCATCGCTGGTGTCATAAACAACTCCCAACAATCCCTTTCAGTCTTTGCATGTTGTGCCACTCTCATTACGCCTGGGGGATGAATGACAACATTTTTAAGTAAAGTTCTTGTTTTCGGTCGTGAGGATGCATGAGCCAGCCATTGGGTGGCTTTATCTTTACCCACGAAGCAATGTTGACCAGTGAAATTGATTTTTTTGTGTTTATCATCGCTAACACTTTCTTCTTCGGACAGCTCTGAGTTGGTATTGTGTTCACTGAACTCACTTGAATCGTCACTCTCAATATCCATCTGATTATTGTCCAAAATAGTTTCTTCCACTGGCTCTGTGGCGACAGTCCAACTAACACTCTCCAACATTTCCTGCATACAAGCACTATCGTATATTTCTCGGCCTAGATCGGCAATTTCTTTGCTTCTGCTGTACATTTCTATTACTCTGAAACAACAATATATCGTTAAAATTGTCCTGTTGAATCTTATAAAAATTATCGCCTCATCAAACATACAGGAACAATCGTAATAGTGACACTCGCGCTATGAGCAAAATGCTCTCTCCAGATCAAAAAATGGTACACGATCACTCGCGTAATGAGCAAAAGTCTCACCTCGCTTGCAATCAGTCAACAAACGTCCCGTAACACTTGACACAGCGAACTAATTAAATTCCACGTCACCACATCTTCAAGAGTATACTTTATCTGAAGTCACTTGAAACACTGTGAAATACCGGGTGCGTTTTATATATCTATATTTAACACGCTCTGTTGCTGCAAATATCGCCAAATTTCGCAGCAAATATTTATATATATATAAGATCAAAGGCAGTTTCACCGGTCCACGTGGAGTAAAGCACGCCTATGCGTGGACATAGCCAATGAGAAAGCGTGTATTTCAGAGCTCTGCACAAGTGCAGGTGGCTACTGAAAATTGAAACAGTAAAGCCAGTGCCGTGTAGCGGTGAATATACGTGTTTTCTTTAGTCTGTCCGTGTTTTTTCATAGATTTTATTAGTTTGTGTGTTTTTGACTTTTGAATACTCAGTTTACTTGTTGATTTAATTGTTGTGTTGATTGTTCTTGTGTGTCCTAAATATGGCTCTTTGGAGACCTTGGGAAAATGCTCCAAGCCACGAGGAGATGGTTGATGAACCTGTGCAGGCAGAATTCTTTCATAAAGATTTAGAGGAACAGACCCAAAGAGTAATATTAAATAATGTATGATTGTCTGAAAAACGAAAATCCAGATTCCTCGCAAAATCAAATTTTAAACAGAATTTGTATCCTGACAAAAATCAGTCGGTCTACCATTTATCGGGTTATAAAAAGGGGAGATGTAGTCAACCATTCCTTCCACAGAAAGCGCATAGGGCAAAAATTAAAAAGAATAGACGTGGGTTTTCAGGAAGATATTCGTCGTATAATATACGGATTTTATAAAGAAAATTTGGTGCCCACGTTGGAAATGATACGGGATAAATTAAAAGATTATCCTGAAGATTTTTATAATTACAAATGCTTAGACTCACTGCACTGTATTGTAAAACTGTGTGGTTTTCAATACAAAAAATTAGATAAAAGAATGGTGATTATGGAGTCGTCTCGAATCGTTGAATTGCGCCAAGAATTTTTGCACAAAGTTAAAATCTATAGAGAGCAGAAAAGAAATCTGATTTACCTGGATGAAACGTGGTATGATACCCATGATGTTGAGCAGTACGGCTGGGTTGACGACAACAACAAGTGCATTTTAAATGCACCATGCAACCGTGGAAAACGAATCATTATTCTCCATGCTGGCATTGAAAATGGATTTATACCTAATGCCTTGCTGTTATCTGCCAAAACTATCAGAGAATCATGTGCCGACTATCATGTGGACATGACCTCCGACTTATTTGAAAAGTGGATAGAGCAGCAGTTAATACCAAACATTTCCCCAAATTCAGTAATTATTATGGACAATGCGCCATACCATTCCCGACAGAAAAACAAAATTCCGAATACAGGCACAAAAAAACAAGACATTATTGATTTTATGAAGGATAAGGGAATGGAAATACCACAAAAATCAACCAAAGCCATATTATTGGATCTTATTAAAAGACAAAAATTTGAAAAAGAGTATGTTGTTGACAATCTGCTTCAGCAAAATGGCCATGAAGTATTACGTCTACCTCCCTATTACTGCATTTTTAACCCGATTGAGTTGGTCTGGGCTGCTTTAAAAAAAAAAGTAAGAAAACATAATCAGACCCCTCAATTAAGTGAATCGCTATTGGCCACAATAAGAGATGCAGTATCTCATATTGCTGTCACAGACCTATGGAAGCAGTGTTCTAGGCATATTATTCAAAAAGAAAATGAATATTGTGTTTTGCCTCCTGTAAATCCCGTTGTAATTCCTCTACAAGATGACTCTAGCGACAGCTCCGAAGGCGAGGATGATATATAAATACCTATAATGTAAGTCTTTATATACCTACCTGCTATGTAAATATTTGCCTATGTCAAACGTTGGAATTCTGTAATTTTTCCATTTCTTAACTTTCAGTCAACATAAATTAAACTCCCAAAATAAGTATTTTTTATCCCAAATCAAAAAAATAAGAAGATAGTAAAATCCATTTATTGTGATATATGTTAAAAACATTATTATTATCGTTCTAAATAATTAACCGCACGCCTATGATACGTCATGAAATTACAAAAGACCAAAGGTTTTTATGCTATTTCAAGTGACTTCAGATAAACCATACAGTTATAAGTAAGCTAGAAGTGGGGATTGGCGCGTCCCCCGCGACGATGCCAAATGATCGTTGTTTTTCATAAACAATGAGCGAAATGCTCATAGCGCGAGTGATGCAGGGTTAATATTAAAATCAAATAATGTTGGTTCATTTTTCTTATCCTGATCTATAAAATGGCAATCACAAACTTTGGAGAAGTGACTAGGGCCTCTATCTTTTCTCCTGTAAATAAAAAGAATTACAAATGTATCTATAAAAACTAATGTATAATCCCTTTACCTTATAAGAGAAATCCATCTATTCCTTTCTGTCTTGTTTAAAGGAAACCGAAAAAACCTGCACGTTTGTTTTTCACTGTAGTGCTTGCAGTCAGGCACAAAGCACATTCCCATTATAATGAATCCGTGGACATCTTAAAATACATATAATTAAAACCAGGAACTCAGTTATTTCGTAAAAATTTAAACAACATATAAACAACGACATAACCTTAAAAAGTTTTAAAACATTATTACTGTCCTAATATTACTTACTTGAAAAATAGGTTAATACAAATCTAGTCAAAGGCACGTTTTTAAAGTCAAATATTGTAGTTAAAGCTCTTATTTTCTCCTGGAAAATGACAAAAAATACTAAAAGAAAAATCCTTATGGGAATTCACGGTTATAACTGAATTTGTTTGGAGGGAGCCAATCTAAGCTCCGCCCGTCGCTCTGACGTCAGACTTAGGCTGTCTATTGCTCTGAGTAGTCGTTCTTTCTGTAATCTGTGTTTTGTGACATAACCTTTTTTCTTCATGATTTGACAGGTGATTTTAAAAAAATTGAACAAAAGTAAACAAAACGCGTATTCAATTTACAGTAGTTGATTACTGTTATTATGGCCAATAAATACTTAATAACTGAATATCAGTAGTAATTGGTTAAAGAAATATGGGTTCAGGTACGTCTCAATTTCAGGAAGTATTTTCTCAAATTGTTAATGAGGAACCCTTCAATACTCTCCTTTCTCATGAGATAAGCAAACTGACTTATGAAGATTTTCTTAATTTGCTTGGAGAACTTAATTTACTGTGAGTATAATAATTAGAATGTTTAGTATTCAGAGAGTTATTTATCTGCATTTTGTAGATCAAAGAAATGCTTGGATACAGAAGGCAATCAACTAGTTTTTGCTGTGAAGAAAGACACAGACTCCACAATATTTTGGAAGACGACAGTTCAAATTGCATGTGTGAAGATTGATCCTACCACTCAAAAAGTTGCCACTTTCAGATTACTTACACTTGCTGAATTTTTGAAGGTATTCAAGACTGTAAAATGCCAAATACTAGCTGTAGAACAAAGTGAAAGGTACTGTCACATATTAGCTGCACTAGGTGTTGTCATCATATCATTATTCTCTTCAGTTTTTTTTTATCGTGAGTTATATCAGCCGTTCCTGCTGATATGATAGGAATACTGCCGACGATGCTACTAATTTCCTAGAAGACCTAGAGTTTACTTTATTGTTCTCAACACATTTTACAGTCAGTCAGATTTAAGCCTTTGTACTGTTTACATCATAATAACATTGTAATAATTTTGTAAAAGTACAGTTTTGAGTTTTGTATTTTCGAAAAATAAACTTTTTAAAAAGCGATCTCGAAGCATCGATCTTATAGCTGGCACAGTCAATCCAGTAGGATCAGAAATACGCGACCCGGGAAAGACTTTCGCAAACCGTCGCGACGGGACTTTTCGGGACTCTATCCGGCCTTTTTGGACTTGGTGGCATTCGTGTAGTGGCAGTGAGCACTGGAGTGGATTCATATTTTTGGATACCCAATCCATCGAGGAACCGGCGTGAACAGCTACATACGAAGGGCATTGGAATTTGGGACCACATTGCCCAAGTTCGCAAGGATTCCAGCCTGGGGAAGACAACATTGTAGAACCAGCTAGGATCTTTATAGGAGTAAGAGATGCTAAAGATCGCTTTCTTAGTGTTGTAAGTGCAGTTTATTTTTTTCCATTTATCGCTTCAAATTTCAATGAGTATTGATATATCGCAAGCCCTTGGGAATTTGGACCTTAATACTGACTCTCCAAATACTCGACGGTACTCTAATATACTACGTGAGCCCATACTTTCACAAGTCCTTGTACATTCAATACCTACAAGTATTTCTACAACTATGGCTACTTTTAGGCCCGAATACTTAAGTTGTGTGCCCGAATTTGACGGCAACAGTAACGATCTCAATCGATTTTTGCGTGTAAGCAAATCCTTGATTGACAATTTTTATGATCATTCCAATCCAAACAATTTTCAAAATACATTTTTATTGAACTCCATTCTTTCAAAGCTGAGAGGACATGCCAAATCTTTAATAAACATTCATTCAGTGAACACCTGGAGTGAACTCGAAACTTTATTAGTTACTAGTTTTTCTGACCAACGTGATGAAGTGTGCTTACATAGAGACCTTTGCTTACTAAAGCAATATCAAAATGAGAGCCCTCAAAAATTTCACGAAAGATGTTTGCATATTTTAAACAATCTGTGTAGATACGTTAATATCCACGAAGCTACCGAAAGTGGTAAAGCAATAAAACGCGATTTGTATCAAAAACTTGCGTTAAAGACTTTCCTTTCAGGCTTGAAAGAACCATTGGGCACCACTGTCAGGTGCATGAAACCAACCTCCTTGAGCGAAGCTCTTCAATTAGTGCTTGAAGAACAAAATGTGCATTATTTCCAAAACGTTTCATATAGAGTTAAGACAGATTCACAGAATTTTACAAATTTTCAAAATTCGCAGTTCAGACCTGCACGCCCAGTTAATATGCCTTATCAAAATTTTAATTCTCGTACGCCTAATAGCTTTTTCCGTGCGCAATTCCCATCTCAACCCATTCAAATTCAACCTAGGCCAAACTAAAATCAGCGTTTCCCGACTAACGCTGAAGTCTTTGGCAACCAACAAACAAAGAATCCGAATACAAACGTTTTTAAGCCCAATTCTTCAAATCCAAGAAATCTTCCCAGGCCGACACCGATGAGTGTTAGCACAAGAAACACAACACGTCCACCATTTGCTCCAATTCCGGCGAACACACCTCGACCTCAGCAAAATTTTATCTTTGAGGAACTGTATAACACCGAGTTAAATGATAACGCAACATATGAAACTTATGATATAGGCAATTTTGCTACTAACGTCGAAAATAATGATGAATTCTATGATGACCCCAACCAAAATATTTGTCAATACGATCATTACAATACCGATCAAAATAATGAACTTGACATGCCCAACCCAACCTCGACGTCAGGAAATGAAAATTTTCCCCCAGCCAGCCAGGTTATTCAACCGACATAAACAGTGAAATTATATCGTTCAATGCTAGCAACACAAAAGGATTGGGCTATATAGTTTTTCCCGAATATGACATAAAACTTTTGATTGACTGCGGGTCTACTAGGTCATTTATAGATCCAGACATCGCATTCAAATATTTTCCACAACAAATCAAAAATGAAACATTCATTGTTTCGTCTGTATTTCAGAAATCCGCCCATAAATTCAGTACTTTAATACCAGCATCCAAAATTTTCAATTTGCCTCATCTAAAGGAATTAAAATTTTACTTGTTCAAGTTTCATGATTTTTTCAATGGTTTGATCGGTATGGATAACTTAGAAGAATTACAGGCAAGACTCTTATTTCAAGAAGGGTTTCTTGTGACACTGTATGCAAACATCAAGTTGCTTTATCAAAAACCTAAGAATAATTTGAATTTTGTTTCCATCGAACCTCGCACTGAGCTTGTCATAAAAGTTAAAACATCCATAAGCGATGGCGAAATTATTATACCCCACCAAAAAATCCATAATTGTGAAATACCGGAATGCTTGACTATTGCGAAAGATAGTTATGCTTTGACGACCTTACTGAACAATACGACAGAACCGTTACACTCGACTTTTCTGAACCCCTTTCTGTTGAACCATTTTACCAGTCTATACATCCGACGATATGTCGAGAATTTGATCTTAATAATATCAACGATTCTCCAGCCAATAAACTAGACTATTCCAAAATTAGAGTAGACCACCTAAATTCAGAAGAACAGTCCGCAATCCTCAAACTTTGAAAAGAATTTTCGGATATATTTTATCGTGAAGGCGAACCACTAACTTTCACAAACAAGATAAAACATCAGATTTGAACTACTGATGAGATCCCAATTTATTCCAAGACCTACCGGTACCCCTTTGTTAACCGACAAGAAGTAAATGACCAAATTCAAAAAATGTTGAAATCGAACATTATTAGGCAAAGTAATTCGCCATATTGCTCGCCCATTTGGGTTGTGGCTAAGAAGATGGATGCCTCTGGCAAACAGAAATGGCGCGTCGTAATAGACTATCGTAATCTTAACGATAAGACTCTTGATGACAAATATCCACTTCCCAATATAAACGATATGGGCAGACCTTCAATATTATAACAGATCATAAACCCCTCCAGTACCTTTATTCATTAAAGGAAGGCGTCTCCTCAAAATGAATGAGATGGAAAATGAAACTTGACGAATATAATTTCAAAATCATCTATAAAAAAGGCAAACTCAATACAAATGCTGACGCTCTTTCTAGAATCGAAATTCATACTAAGGAAACTAACGATTTTTGGGAACAACTCGATGACTTCCTTGGAGAAGCCTCCAACTATCAGAATCAAAGAATTACCTTTGTAGATCAAAATTTAAACACACCTCCCACGACACAAGCTAATCCAAATTCACCACTGATAATTCAAGATATTAGCTACCCCAATTTAAACCCTGAACTAGACGATATCTCAATGATTGTCAACTTGGACAATGAAACAGATCAACCTGACTGTCAGGAACTTCCTACCGTTGACAATACAAATACTGACAAAGATATAATCAATGAAACAGAACAAACTGACTACCACGAACTTCCTTTTGTTATTGACAAAACCAATACTAATGAAGACGAACTTGACAAGGATGATGAAACCCGGCACTCTAATAATCAACACCCGGTTGTTACAATTCCTATATCAGACCAACCATTGAACTTTGGCCAAAATCAGATCGTAATTAAAACGGTCCTGCACTCTCCCGCCAAGCCGAAAATCATAATTTTATTCGAGAGAAAACAGCGGCTATTAGTGCAAATTTCAAAGAACAACCTTGAATCAGATGTTGTAAATTTTGTCAAGGAATATATTGTACCCGATGTCCCATAATATATATATTTCGAAGATCCTGACATATACGAACCCTTCTCAGGCGCTTTACAAAAGTATTTTAAATGGCCCTCTATCAAGTTTAAAAGGTGTCTTGAAAAACTTCTAGACATCACTAGTAATGATGAAATTAAAAGTTTAATACAAAATTATCATGAAGGGAAATCAAATCATCGCGGGATCGATGAAACCTATTCTCGCTTAAAACAAAAGTACTATTGGCCAAATTTGAAAAGTTCCGTTCAGTCATACATAAATGACTGCGAAATCTGTCAACAAGCCAAATACGAGAGACACCCTGTTAAAGCGCAAATGAATATCACTCCCACTGCTGTGAAGCCATTTGAAATAATTCACATGGACACATACACATTTGAAAAATCTAAATTTTTGACCATTATCGATAGTTTTTCAAAGTACGCTCAAGCTTACCATCTCAATTCAATGACAGGTACCGAAGTAGCTGACAACCTTATCCGATACTTTTCCCATCATGGAATCCCGACACAAGTTATTACTGACAATGGCACCGAGTTTAAAAACTCAGTCATATCCGAGTTATTAGGTTTACGTGGAATCGAAATACATTTCTGTTCCCCGAACCATCCCCAGTCAAATGGCGTAGTCGAAAGATTTCATTCGACAATATCTGAGCAACTCCGAATTTTAAACACTCAAGGCTTTCAAAAAACATCTGTCCAAACGAAAATGATATACGCAATCTTAGCATACAACAACTCTGTTCATTCTGTGACTAAATTAAAACCCATCGATGTCATAAATGGTCATCTCAGTGAAAAAGATACATTTGACATCAGCTTAGACCAAATTTTGTTGAATGATTATGTAGAACAACACAAAGCACGCAGTAAGCTATTATATACCAAAATCAACGAGGTGCTTGTTCAAAATAAAGAAAAAGTAATTGAAAAGGCAAACATAGCTCGAGATAGTGCAAAAATATTTCAACCAGGTCAGAAAGCATTCGTTAAGAAAAATATACGTCAGAAAAATGCAAATAAATTCCAAAAATCATGTACACTAACATCAGTCGATCCTGGTAAAAAGACCGCTACTACTGATAAACACAATAAAGTACATATCGATAATTTGAAGCGTCCCCTTCGCAAACCATATTCATTTAGCAACTAAATGTTTCTCTCCAAGTACGACATACATACATGTAGGTATTATTCATTTGCAGATTCCTGCAAGTAACGGTTGGACTTCAGGATAGCATAACTATACGTAACCTCGACAACAATCCAGGACTACTTCCCGTGGAAATTGGTGAAGCAAAAGTAAAAGACTATGACTTTTCACTCATTCATTCTTATGATATGAATCCCATCATTTCTGAAATTGAAAAATTATCAATTTCCTCCTCACGTATAGCAGAAATCATTTCTTCAAATTTAAATGTCACTACATATTTGTCCAATTATTTCAGAACATTAAAATTTGTTCAGCGACAGGTAGAACAAGTTACATAATATATTTCCCCATACAAAGCGAGGAAAAAGAGGCATATTAAATGGCATTGGGTCGATATTCAAATCAATAACTGGAAACCTTGACGCAATGATGGCGAACGTTTCGAAAATCTAATTCGAGAGCTTCAAAATAATCAAAGAGAATTGACTAACAGTGTCACACAGAATAATGCACTGTCAGTATCTCTTATTGATAAGTTCAATAAAACTGTTCAGCAAATCTGTCATAATGAACAATTGCTGAATAATAAAATTAATACCATATATGCAATTGTTCATCGTACTACAATCGATTCAGATCAGCATAAATTCATAGTAGACACAGTATCTCAAATTATGAACAGCTACGAAGTAACTCTGTCGATATTACAAGACGTTGAAAATTCAATAATTTTTGCACGTCTTGGAACAACTCACTCTAGCATTATTACAACCGAAGAAATTTTTGGTGAACTGAAACTATTGAGCTCAAGATTAGGCCAGGAAAAATTTGCGATTCCAGTTTTACTAGATAACATACCAACTTTTGAAAAAATAATCAAAATCTCCAGTTATTCTGTGGGCAACAAAATTACATTCGTTTTATCATTCCCAATCTCATACTATGAGTCATTTAACTTATATCGTCTCTTTCCAATCCCGATATATTTTGAAGGTCAATTTAAGACTATCATTCCAAAGGAGCCTTATTTGGTGGAAAATGAATTGCACTTTGCACTTTTCGGCGACATTTGTACTGAAATTGCTCCTAAAAAGTTTCTCTGCGAGAAGACCATCTTGCGAGACATTAATGGTCCATTACCCTGTGAACTTGAACTATTCAATGGAAGAAACGCCCCTGCATGTGCCCGAACTCCACTGATAATCAATCAGCCAAGTATCGAACGAATCCAACGGACTAATCAATGGGTATTGATCCTGTCACTACCAGAAGTTATCAAAATGGAATGCCACGAAGAAATGCAAATGAAAAGATTGACGGGAACTTACCTACTTTATATTCCTGTCAACTGTCAAGCCGAAATTAATCACCAAATCATCAAAAATGAACCCGAAACGATTGTCGCGGGCCAACCTATAATATTCCCGGATTTAAACCTGGACACTAAAGGCGACATCACAGAAACAAATTTCAGTCTGCATCTAGAAAAAATTAAGCTAGACGAGTTAAGTAAAATCAAGTCAAGCATTATCAACAACAAACCCAACTTCAAAAAACCTACAGAATTTTTTATACCCAGTGCCTGGACACTGATAATATATGGATGTATATTACTCTTGGGTGTCTACGCATTCTGGAAAACCATTTTGAAGAGGAGGAAGCTCAGAAATAGAAGTATTCAACAACCAGAAGTCGAACTTCATCCTATTCAACTTCCTTGAAGAATTCTTCCCCGAAGTTGAATCTCAGGGGGGAGGAGTTATATCAGCTATTCCTGCTGATATGATAGGAATACTGCCGACGATGCTACTAATTTCCTAGGAGACCTAGAGTTTACTTTATTGTTCTCAACACATTTTACAGTCAGTCAGATTTAAGCCTTTGTACTGTTTACATCATAATAACATTGTAATAATTTTGTAAAAGTACAGTTTTGAGTTTTGTATTTTCGAAAAATAAACTTTTTAAAAAGCGATCTCGAAGCATCGATCTTATAACTCGTGTGAGGTTACTCAGATTAGTTCAGGGTACTCAAGTCATTAAGCATTTTAGTATAGGTATAAGCATAATACTCTCCAAAGATATCAAATGTTAGTTGTGATTAATTTTGTAAATAATACATTTTATTTATAAAAAAAATCATAGACATCATTTTGAGTGCCCTATATGACAGTAAAATAGATATTAGACTAATTTGAAATTTGGGTTTTAGTGCATCAAAACCTGATATTTCTGTATCGACCATTTTGGAAGAATCACAGTTTGATTCAGGAGGAAATGTCTGCTGTATTTGCTTTGAAAGGAAACAGGAAACAACATTGCCTTGTGCCCACAGCTTTTGCTTGAACTGTGTCGAAGAGTGGTAAGAAAATGGCTTAATTTGTATGTGATTTTCAGATGAATGTTTCCAACTTTAGTTTGATGCTTACTCATTGATGGTGGTTTAAAAAATGGTTTTTCCCTCAGACTAAAAATATAAATAGACTTACCATTTTTACGGCACTGTAATGCATGAAGACAAACAAACCCAATTCAAAACAAATACAAACAATAAGCTGTGTATGCGCAGACCACAGCTGATACCACCAGTGGCGTAGGTGCTTTTTTTGTAATGGTGTTCTGGTTAATACACCCAGTATCACCGTCCATGGCAGTGAAAAGAATAAACACAGAGAAGTAAACAATGTTTTATTATTGGAACTTAATTATCAGGTTTATTGTTTCATAATACCTAGTACAAAGGTATATAAACAAGAGAGTATTATGTAAATAATAAGAATTGAGTAGAAAATTTCCTGTCCAGAGTATGAATAAAACAAAAAATAGTAAGAAAATGATAGTAACCATGATAAAAAGTTGTATATAAAAAAATATATAAACAAACAGAAAAAGAATAAATAATTGACGCATCAATTTGAATATTCTGTCTTGATATTGAAGGCACAAAAAAACTATTCATTCCTTAAGCTTAAATAGTTCCCTAAAGTATTTAAAAAGTTTGTATCATAAATTCAACACAGATTTGGTTCAAACGATCTGACAGAATATGCTCTCTCAATGGATTGTATAATGGACATTCCAGGAGGAGATGTCCTAAAGATTCGGTCTTTCGAGTATTACATATTGTACAATAGTCTGTTTGGTCAACCCTGTAAGAAATATTGTTTAGGAAGATTTTGAGACTACATTTATTGTGGAGCTTAAGTTGGATTATAAATCGTTTTATACATAACGGTATACTTGGGGATTTAGCGTACTCTGTAGACTCTGATAGCCATTTTAGCCATTTAGCGCGGCAAAAAGTTCTTGTATTGATATATGCTGATCCAGATATGGATGTAAAACATCTAAAAAGCTAAAGTCAACATTGGGGGTAGGATTATACATTATTTTATAGTAGTCAATCCATGTTTGGAGGTTTATTTTATTTGGTTTAGTGCATATTTCAGTAAAACAATTCCTTTGGACTTGTCACTCTTCCTAAGTCATTATTTATAATTCATTTTATAATTTTGCTTTTTATTTTTTTGTAATTATCAGGTTTTACTGATTTTGAAATAATATACTTTTTGTGAGTAATGATCGTACACGTTTTGAAGGGGCATTCAAGTTAGAGGTATAATGGTACAACTTAATGGTAAAATATTGTTCTAAAACTTGTTTACAGAGCAATGGAAAATGATTACTTAAAGGTTCATCTTCGAATACATGGTCCTTAAACACATTTCCGAATCCAAGAGGTAAATTTTGCAATGTATAATTTATTAATATTTGTAAAACTCTTGTCATATTTTTTTTTGCCAACTCCTAACCTTTCCTTATATAACCTAAAGCAATGTTCTCCATATTTACACACATTTATTACAAAAGCGGAGGCTTTAACTAATTTTCCATACGTTTTTCTTATTTGTAATTTCGATATAGACTCTCCTGAAGTTTCTAACAAATCTAAACAACTCTGGCATTTTATAGACTTTTTTAGCCTCTTCACAACAAAACCTGCAACATATGCAACAACATCTTCCAGATACAGTGTAAGCTGCTAAGGACTTATTAGAAGACAGTTTTTAAATTGTATAAAATCTTCATCTTCCTCTATACTGTTTGATGATGAGGTCATATCCTCACTAATTTTGATCTCTAAAGATGATGATGAACAGTGCAAAATGGATGTGCTATCTAATACCACGACATTGGATGCTTCATTGCCACTTATTTCAGTATGAAGTAATAATTTTTTTAAAATATTCTGAAACTGCTTCGAGGTAGGATTATTGCTGTATCCTCCTTTGCTTCTTATACAACTGCAGAAAATTTCCAAATGATCTTGAGATAACTTATATGTGAGAAGGTACTTCAGCTCTTTGGTTTCTTTGACCTTATATTCATGCAGGCCCTTTAAACTGCTTATTGAAATTATGAATCCTAATTTTCTTCTAGAAAGTATAACTCTAGTGTCTCCTAATTTTAACGATTTCAAATAATCCTTCGCTTCTTCTAAGAAATTGAAATATTGTTCAGTAGCAGGTGACAACGGTTTCTCATAAGGTTTTTTTGACATCCTATTCCTTGAATTAAACACATCAAATAAATTGTTTACTGTTCTACAAAAATATGCTGTAGCTTCTGAATCCTTGAAGTCAGCCAAAGCCAGATCTTTGTTCAAAAAGTCCAATGCTTCTGCAACACTCTTGCTCAAAGTCTGGACGGCAAGTTTAACTTTCATCTTTTCATTCACCCATTGGAGATGTTTTTTCCTCAACTTTGTTGCCGCATGCATTCCAGTATATTCTTGCAACTTAGCTATCTTTTCTAAGAAGGTCCATTGGATTTTTTCTTCATTTCCATCAGTCAGTATTTTGAATGTCCCAAAGCAGTTTCTTATCAATTTCACCATATGGCAAGCATCAAAAAATATAAAGACAGGGTCTTTTGTGATTGGGTGCAAAAAGTAAGATTTGAAGTCGCCTTCCACGTTAAAATTTTGCACATCGCAACATTTGAGGGCGCTCCATCAAATGTAATTGATGTAACTGTGACACCTGATGAGTGGACGAATCCTAACAGTGCTCTAAAATATTGGCTTTTTCTGCGCCAGTGAGTCCATTAATGAGAAAATAGCCAACTGGTATCTTCCAAGAACAATTCAGTGCAACTAGCATGAGCACTAGCGCCTCTCTTGCCTCTTCGACAGTGTCTCCAGTGTCACCTGCATCACCAATGCATAGGTCCACGTATCCGTACGTTCGCTTCCCATCCCACTCTACTTTCTTCATTATGCACATTTCGTCAAAAACTAGATTGCAGAGGATCTCTTTTTCTTGGTTTCTGCCTTCTGTGATTTTTATTTTCAGTGCTTGTAAAGCCTCTGTCAAAAATCCGGGAGACCCATTAACTGTTGCATACCACTTAGTTATGGTACTGGTGTGGGGTAATATTTTATTCATTTTTGTTCGTACATAGTTGTACGCCTTTTTTGAATAAAAGTGTAAAGTTAGCGCAAAACGACGCAGTTCTGCACTATGTTTTTCTTTTTTTCGGCCTCTTTGAATTTTGTTGAAAATGTCTTCTGCAATGGAGCCCTGAGAAATGAGGATTTTTAACAACAATCAAAAAATAAACATGTAATCACTTACATCAAGCATGTGTTGAGCATTCTCCGATATCATATTTATTCGCTTCAAATGGTTTGTCAATGCTTGAAGAGACCAAATTTTGTTTGCTTGTCTTCTTGATTTGGCTCGTAAACAGTCAATTGTCTTTCTTTGTTTCTTATACGTGTTTTGAATGACTTTCCAGCAAATTGGCCTTTTAAGTGGGTTTTCCAAATCAGTATAACGTATATCGCCGAAGTATCGAATAGGTTTTGTTTTCATTCTGAAACATTCAAAGCTTAAATGCTACTATAAAGCAAACGCCAAATCTACATAAATGTCACCTTTTATCAAATCTTTACTTCAGGTTTAATTACCACCAGACTATACTTGAAGAATCAAAATAAAATCTTAATACCTTTTCCGTTGTCACCTTTTGCTTCTATGAATGTGTTTAAAATCCTGTAATAATGAAAATACAATGCACCAAAATAAAGACTGATATTAGCTGGCTGACCTTGAAAATAAAAGTAGTTAGGTACGTACATCATATCTAATTCTGAGGCATGGGTACAGGACTGTGGTGTCACTGGGATACTTCCAGTACCTGATTGTGAAGCACTTAATGTAGCGGTTTCAGTTAATGACTGGGTACCTGACAGCGAAGCTGATAGGGTGCTACTATCTGTTGTTCGATCTTGTTCAGGAAAACTGTATTCACATACCATTTCTGTTGCTACTTCTGGTGACTTTATTTGTTCTCTGTAAATACTTCAATAGTTAAACTTCTAGATACTTAGGAGATTATTTAATTTCATACCTAGGTAGATCCCTGCTTTCCAGTTGTTCACTATTTGAATGGCTTAGGGCAATTTCCTGGGCAAGATTGATTTCATTCTCCTCATCACTGGAATCACTTTAAAATAGATAAGTAAAAGTATAGCAACAAAATATTCCATTTCATCCAATAGCTAAATATAATTTAGGACTTACTCTGTTTGCCTCAAAGGCAAACTGCTGAATGCTTTAGTTGAGTTCTTTTGCCTTCTATTAAATCACTTTTGTGAAAATGATTTGCACAAATAAAGGCATGAAGTGGTAAATCATTTATGTCAATATTGAGGATAGTGCACGGTTCTTCTTGTTTTTTCTTATCACTAGGAAACCTGAAAGATCAAAAACGTGTCTAACAGAAGAGTATTTTTTGAAAATCACCACACATACAGTGTAAAAACAACCAATAACTATAAAATGTCTATTTCTTAATACTAAAAATCACAACGCATCCCCATGCGCTACGCCCTTGTCCTCCTCTAACCTCTAACTCACCTGTGGAAGGTTGCCTCAGTTTTTTCACTGCTAACTCCACAAATAATGCGCTTCCGAGTCCCATTGTCTTTGAAAATTGTCTATCAATGATAACAATGCTATAATTGGCGCTAAAACAACCTGAAAACACTTTTGAATACTCGCAACAAATTCACTGTGCACACCAACAAACACCAGATGTTTGTAAATTCTGTCAGCGCCACCTTCAACTAAGTTGAAGGTGGCGCTGATTCTGTGTACGCATCCACCACTTGCCGTTGAACACCGTTGCCACGTTCGGCAAAAAGTCGGTAGAAATGTGCTACTTTCGAATGAGAGCAAGTTTCGTCCAAGGTGGAACAAATCCAGTCAAACAACTGACTGGGCAAAATATTATATGTAATGTTCGCTGTGAATTACCCAACATGAACCTGCATCCGTTTTGAATTGAATTTACGGCGTGTCGGCCACCTCTGTGACCGTTTTTGCGAGTATAAACAAATATGAAAAGAAAAAATAAATTTTCAAAATTTAAAATGACGTTGACAACTGCCTAGGAGCAGTTGTTTGATCGACCCACGATCGACCGGAGCGTCCACACCTTATTTAAGTCCACCTTCATTTCGGGCGGAGAGCACACCAATATCTCATTCCATTTTCAATAGATTTTTCAGTATGGAGAAGTGGCAGCGTCGCATATATTTGTTTACCGTAAATACAGTTATGTTGACGACGATATTTTGTAGGGAATTATTTGTCTATTTATATTTTTAGTCTGAGGTTTTTCCCAGATAATTTGGCGATACCTTTTTTCGAAACCAATTATAAAAAATGGTATTTCTGAGTTAAACAACAGTACTACTGAACAAAATACAGTGAATAGATGTGTGTAAAAAGTGCTCTCCTTATTTTGTCAAAAATGTGATTTTTGTAAGAAAACCCAAGTGTTGTGAAAAGTTTGTTTCCAGTGAAATGTTGGTCTTGGTTGGTTCAATTACAAAAAGTATGCCAGAAGCAACAAAAAGTTCCTGTTACAAGATATAGGTAGCTGGTGTTATAGTCTAGTCAACCCGGGTCATCATGAGCAAAGGAAGATTATGAGTGTGGAAAGTGCAGGAATAATATCACAAAAAAACTCAGTATAGTCTAAAATATGCTTGTGTGGGAAGTGGTACCACAAAACCGGCACTGGGTTGACTGATGATAAGTTTAAGTTTTCTTAGGCATAAAACAACAGCATATGAAGATCTGTATTTCACATTTGAAGGGCTTGGGGCAACAAGGGACATGCGCCACATTTGAATACAAATTTACATTTTCATTCGAACACACCAGTACTGTAGTTAACTATGTCTCGAATTGATTTGTTTGAAGTTTCGTTGATAGATGTCACTATAATTCATAGAGGACGTTTTTGTCAGATGCATATATCCTACACCTTTTTGCACTGAAAAGGACATAAGCCACATAGATATCAAGATGGACGCCAAACGAAAATTGTTCGCTTGTGAAAACAATAGTTGTTTTAGTGACTCAGTGGGCGAAAATGACTCTGAATTTACTTCAGATGATAGTATGAAGGACAGAGACTATCATCCGAGTGGTAGCAGTTGTGACAGTGACTGAACGAGAAACTCGGGTGAATGAATAAGTTTGTGGCTTATGACCTTATTGCCGTTATAGATGTGGCTTATGCTTTTTTCACGTAGGAAAACGATTTTTTATATTATTTTCACGATGCCATTAGATAATGACTTTAGATCAATTCGCAGAAAATATCGTAATCCTACCTTATGAACGATAAAATAGGCCGCGAGTAACTTCAATACGTGCCAAAAATTCATGTAAATGTCTAAGTGGCCCTCTTCACCAAATTAGGGATAACTTTTTTGACATCGTATTGCGAATTACTGCTACTAAAAATTAGTTATTATTGAACAGTTACCTCCAATATTAATAAATTTCACTAAGCTCTTGTGTTCAACTGAAAGAAGCATTAGCCAAAGGATGATTTTTTTGTAATACTACAATGGGCTTTAGGTGGTTGTAAGCAGAGGCAAAATGCTTACTCCCGAAAAACCAAATAAATCTAGATGGAGAAAAGGTAATATTGAAGGCAGGGCTAAAGTAAAGTCGAAAACACGCAGAAATCTTGGTCACAGCTACATGGATTTTAAGGGTCGACAACGAGAGGCTAAAGTGTTAGGTCCACGATGCCAGTGCAAAAAGAACTGCAGACAACTGCTCCAAGGAAGTAAATCCACTATATTTAAGTCATTTTGGGACTTGGACTCGTATGACAAACAAAATACATGTTTGTTTTCTGTTATAAAGGTTATACCAAAGAAAAGAAGCTACAAAAAGAAAATTAAACGCCCGGAATCGGCTCGACGGGTAACAAACCAATATTTCGTCAAGATAAATGGAGTTGACATTCAAATAAGTAAAACTGAATTTTTGTCTGTCCATGGACTTCAAAACAGTAGTAAGCGATTAAAACTTATCGCTCAGCAATTTTTCGAAAGTAGAACAACTCCAAAAAGGGATGGTAGGAGAAAACACCATAACAGGCCCAACAAAACTTCTGCAGAAAGGCTTCAGTCTGTTCATGACCACAGTCAAGCCATTCCAAAGTATGTGAGCCACTATAGTCGAAACGTCAATCCAAATAGAGTTTTCCTAAACCACGTCCTCAACATATCTACTCTTTACAAGGATTACTATATTGAGTGGTGCAAAAAACGTGGAATAACAGCAGTAGTAGAAGACCGGTATAGGCGGACATTCTGTTCAGATAACAATATAGGCTTTGAGTTGCCCTAGAGTGACACTTGTCATACGTGCGATTTTCTAAATAACCATGTGGAAGCTAATAAAGAAAACCTGAAAGAATTTAATAACCTTAGAACGCAACTGCAGCTTCATCAGACGAGAGCACTTGCCATGCAGGACAGTTTGAAAAAAGGTTTCTGACAATACGAAATATTCCACTAAGGATATTATATCCTTTGATTTGCAACAGACTCTTCCCACGCCTTCACTAGCTGTGGGCCCTGCATTCTATGTACGAAAGGCTTGGACATACAACCTCGGCATACACGATTGCGTCAGTGGCAAAGGTAATATGTTTTTGTGGGCTGAGACCACTGCAAAAAGGGGAAGTGAAGAGATGCAAGCATTCTGCTAAAATACTTACAAGGTAAATCTTCCACTAAAGAGCACTTGTGGTTTTTACTGATAACTGTGGAGGCCAGAACAAAAACTGGGTAACCATGTCTTTGTTGCTCCAACTTGTTCGAGAAGGATTCTATAAGTCAATAGAGCACCGTTTCCTCATTTCTGGCCATACTCACTTACCCTCAGATAGAGACTTTGCTATCATTGAAAAGCATAAAAAGTATTTCAAACAGGTATACTGTCCAGAAGACTGGGCGGATATTGTTAAGAAATCAAATAGAAAAACCCCATTTGATACAGTCTTAATGCAACAACAAGACTTTTACGCATTTGATTCCATCATCCATCGCGAAAAACACTTCACCATAGATAAGGAGTTCGTCAAATTTAATGAAGTGCGCTGTTTTAAGTTTGACATCGAACACCCAAATTCTATGTTCGTAAAGCATACCCTTAATGGAGAATTTCTTGAGGTAAATGTGGGTAGAAGAGGGTTTCGACTAGGACATCAACAAATCTTGAAAGGTTTGAGGAGGAAATACAATGGACCTATAATACTGAATGACAAGAAGATCCAAGATCTGAAAAAGCTTTTAAAATACATCCCACCTGTCAGTCAGCAGTTTTTTGTTGAGGTTATAGGAAACATCATTGATATTGAACCAGAGAGTAAATAGCCAAGAGAAGGACAAGCAGAAGTTGAAGACATAGATGGTGATGAAGAAGAAGTGCCGGATATGAGCTAAACATTTTCTTCAAGTTATCCAAAAAATTTTCAAAAATAAATTTGTTTTACCGGAATATGTCATATTTTTTTTTACGCGTCGTCACCGAATCTTAACTTCCCCAGTTATGACTATATTGTGTTGGTTCTAGTGAAATAAAGCATGATTTCAGGATTTACATACAACTTGCAATGTCAAATTTCTCGAAATAAAGTCAATGTGGCTTAGGTACCTTGTCGCCCCAAGCCCTTCAATCGCATCTCCATATGCAACAATTTACCAAATTATCTAAGGGATATCACAAAAAATAAGGAGTTTAAGCACAAGGTAAAGAAATTACTATGCCAGAGCTGCTTTTATATTTATTTTCTCCTTCTTTGACTTGTCACTTGTATCAATTCCTGAAATGTAATCAATAGATATCTATCTATCTATCAGTTTTTAGCATTTCAAAAATGCAAATCTGATTGCAAATGATTATGCAGCAAATGTGTCAGAGTACTGCTATAATGAAGACTCTCCACTATTCCACTCTAAATTTTCTGTAGATGGTGGTGTGATAGTGAAAATTGTTTGAAAAGCTGATGTGGGTGCTTTATAAGTGAATGAAGTTTGGGCCTTTATGTAAAATTGTGAGTGCGCTTAATCTTGGTTGATAATGGATAAAGTAAAATTGGGTATGTCACTATTCGTTCTCATCAGTGGCTGATAAAGTTAATAAAATTTATATAACAGCAACATAATTGCGTGCGTGGTTATTCGCTCATTAATCAATAAAGTTAACGAAATTCGTGACTTGTTGGAAGAATATGACATTTCAATCCTGAGGATCACTGAAAAGTGGATTTCCTCAAATGTGGATAACAACTTGGAAACAATTGAGGACTATATATTTTGCAAAGCTGATCGTGTCGATATGTATGTTCATTCCCCAATAAATCTTTTCTTCAACCACCCACCTGATTTACATTTGGAAAATATGTTTAACAACTAATCTGTCTGGTTTAAAGTTCGATATTGCCGTAATCTATCGACCCCACATTCAAACCTTGCAGATTCGCTCAATGTGCTTGATAAATTGTTAGCTGACAATATACCTCCTAGTGATGAATTTATAGTTATGGGTGATACCAATGTTAACCTATAAGACATTTTGTAAAAGTATAACATTAGCCAAATTGTAAAAGAGCCATCTGAGAAGAATTTTTTGCTAGATATCTTAGTCCTATTTAAGGAAGATCTAGTTTTCTCCAGTGTTTGCCATATTGACATGAACCCGATTTTATACTGTGACTTGAACATAGAAATTTGTAAAATCCCACAAATTTTCACTACCATCTTTCTCCAACTCTTTGTTAGTCGCGCTCCTGTTATTACACGTAGAGTTTCCAAGCCTAGAGCACCTTAGCCAGCATTACCATTAAGCTGATGGTTCAGGAGCGCAGCAAACTGCTTACCAAATATAAACAGAGTAAAAGTGAAACTGGTTGGCATACATATCAGGAACTACAGAACCCTGTTACTGAGGCTGTGCGACGGGAAAAAGGATATGTAAATCACACAGAAAATCAACTGTCCTGAAACTTGAGAGGTGTAAATAATATCAATAGTTATTTCATCAATTCTATAAATTAGATGCCTTGTAAGGTATTACTTGAAACTGAAAAATTCTTACACGTCGTTTGCTTGGAAATCCTAACCCTTGTCATTTGAACAAAATTTCAGACCATGCAGCTATAAAAGCAGTGAAGTTTAATGCTATGGGTGCAGATCATATTACTCTCCAGATGTGTAAGCATTGCTGTCTTGAGGTTATTCTTCATTTAGATGTTCAATACGTGTTACTTCCCATAGGATTGAAATACTGCAATAGTGATACGCCTTTTGTGAGTCTTTTCAAAAAAAAATTATATACTCAGTTTAATGACTACCTGACAATGTATGTGATATCCCACCCATTTAATCTGGGTTCAGAAAGAAACACAGTACATTTACCGTACTGCTGAAAATTCTGGATGATTTGTTGAAATATTATGATGATGGTAAACTGTCAACACTCGTGTTATTGGATTTTAGCAAAGCCTTAACCCTGTTGATCATAGCTTGCTGTGTGCCAAGTTAAAATACTTGAATTTCTCAGAATCTACACGACAACTACTGAAGTCATACCTGCTTAGTAGTGAACAATATGTTCTTATTGATAATAAAAATTTGATGCCTTGCCAGTGAGCAAGGGTGCTCCACAAGGCTCTTTACTTGGTCTATTGCTAATTCTACTGTTCACATTTGATCTGAGTAATAGTTCTAATGACAAGCATACATTTGCTCTAGAAAAAGTGCAAAATTGTATTATTAATATAAGAAATTATTTTACAGCACATGTCTTGAAAATAAACTGTCAAGACATAAATATTACTTTTTGGAACACATCATAATCGCAGTAGGAACTTTACTCATAAAAATCTGCTTATAGTTTAGTACTAAGTTTCACAAATATGGTGATGTAGTCTATGACCCATGTTTGGACCAGGTGTCAGTAAGGAAGTTAGAATCTCTCCAAAATGCTTGTGCTAGGCTTATCTGTGGTATAAGTAGAAGAGCTCGCTGCTTTCCGCTAATCAACAGTGCTTGAATCTTAAAAACAGGTGATCTGTACATCTGACGTGTCTAATAAATAAAACTATTGAGATCAAGGTACCAAAATATTTGTATGAAAATATAAAATTTAGACATATGGAACATAGCATCAATGTACCAAATGTAGAGTTACTAAATATTCCCATATACACCCAGGGTTGCCAACACTTCGGTAATCAAATCTACTAAATCACACTGCCAGATCTACCAGAAATCTACTAGATGAAAATTATGAATTTCATAAATCTACCAGAAAATCTACTACAGTATATTCAGATAAGAGATAGACCGGACATAAACAAGACCACGTGATCATCGAACGCTGTAACATTCGGCAGGGACGTATTAAGAGTCACGCAGTACATATTTTAGATAGTAGATGCTGCTTTGCGTAACTTTGTAGTAAATTAGCACAATTCGATGTGTATACGATTGGTGATGGATATAGGATCATGTGGGGGTGGGGTAAGAAATATATAATAATGTAAATATACATAAGGGTTTCAAAATTTTCGCTTCGATTTCCAGCTTCGGATGCCGTCTGATGTATGGTGAAATACAGTCGAATATAATCTCAAAATGGCGTTTAAATTAGCCTATAATTTTAACAAGGTATAACAATAACAACGACAAACTCAACAACTTAATAAGATAACAAACGAAAACGTCCAAAGAAATATCAAATTGCAATGATGCACACGACATACGTAACACGTCTGAACCTGAATGTGACTCTGCCTTGATACGACTGCTCTGCCGCTCGGCATAGGCATTTAATTGCGAATTGACCAATGAGGGCTCCTGTTTTACGTCGAGACGGCGGCGTTAGCGTGAAAATCACCCGAACCTTTTGTTTACATCCGGTCTATCTCTTATCTGAATATACTGTAGTTATAGCTAACCCTCATTTTGCAGTTAATTACGTTTTAGGTTTTAAAGGCGTGTGCGCATATTATGTATTTTTAGTTTTTACTCTAATTTAGATTTTTGGACATATATTATTTCAAATTAGTAATACTATATTGTGAAAATATATTTTGTAAATATTAAAGATAAAGGCAAATCTATAAATGAAAGCAGAACATTTAGTAATATTGCCAAAATATATTTTATCTAGAAACGAAACAAAAATAGACGCATTAATTTTAGTCCTTGCACGAATAATAAAAAATACACTTTCTAAAAATAAAAATAATTCACTATTAATACAGTCAAATCTTGCGTTTTCCTTATGCTTTTTGGATTCACCATGGCTTTTAAGGTCGGCGTAATGACTCGTAATTATTTTACTACAAAATTCGCATTTAGCTTCCCTTCCTAAAGTGCTGTCAATAACCAACAGCCATTCTTTTAAACTAGGGTCCTTTAACCATGCGTCTCGAAACTTTTGAGTATATTGCGGTTTAGGCATGATTCTGTAATCTGTAATACATAACAATTCAAAGTAATCTACATCATATATGTTATGTATCAGTATCATGCTCACTTACCAAAATCAAATAATTAGGCAGGCAGTCTTAAAATAGAATAGTATGCTATAGCTACTAGAAAGCACACAAATTATACTGTAAATAATGTTCAAAAATCACCTAAATCATCGTATACGAGATAAACTTCAATTGTCTGTGCAAGAAAAAACAATGTCTGTGATTCCCGTGGATGAAGCTCAGAACGTGACGTGATCAAATCACGTGACAAAAAGATGGCGGCTGAATTTCTCGCGCCATCTACCGAAGGAATTGGCAAACATCATGCAGTTAGTGATGTGCAACCCCAATAGATGTCCCAAAACGAGGCGCAAAATCGTTCATCTGACTTTCATACCCCTGATTTCCGACAAAGGAGAACTAAGAGAAGAAGTACGCATACGCAAATTAATTCATTGGTTCTGCCATCTATCGATTCGATGTTCAACTAAATCAAAATAGGATATTTCCCAATGACAGTTTGCTACTTTCTTGAATTATTACTTCAATTGACAAATTGACATGAGTAACTAAGGTTCATAATGATATAAATCGAAAGTGGCTTACTAATTATTCTGATTCTTTCATTCTACTGGATTTTCTACTAGCCACTAAAACGTAATTTTGCCCACTAAATGAAGACTGCAATCTACCAGATCTAGTAGAAAATCTACTAAGTTGGCAACCCTGTATACACCTTGGGAAAAACCATTATTATACATTATGATGAGGAAGAGAGATGGAAATATACAAAAGTATGTAGGTGCGTGAAAGACACTCGATTGTAGGATCCTATCGGCAGCGTCGCAGTGTGACGGACAACGGGGTAAAGTAGAAGAGTGATAAAAGAGAGAGATGGCAGAACGGGCGTTGGCGCCTACCGCTTAGACGGATGCGCTCAACAAATGCGATTTGTTTCTCCCATTCGCAGAGTTGCCGATACCAATATGTCATATTTCTAAGAAATCTAAGTCTACCCAAATTTCGGGAAAAATAGCTGCGGATTCCTCATAAGAGTATTCCAAAAATGAAAAAAGTTCAAACTATTAAAATTGTATTAATGTTTCATGGTTCAAATCATATTTTTCATGTTTGTATATTGTTGTATAAATGATTTTGTAATCCCTATTCTTGTTGCCAGTAGAGATACAACAGTATTGAGAGAAATCATGGACCGCTAGATAGGGCTACAACTACCATATGACTATCAAATAGTAGTGATAAACAGGATTTGTTTATAGTACAGTTGCCTGGTGTGGCGAATTTGCGCCATAGGGGCGATTTGACAACTTTGAAGGACAACTATAACGGTTACTATGGTGCCCGGTATTCGGGAATCTGGCAATACCTGATGATTCCTAACGTTTATTACGCCAGATTGTTTGCTGACTTGCGCAGTACAACATGACAATCAACGTGACTGAGCACCTGGTAACCCTGGTTTAAGGTGTTATATTTAAAGAGCTTGGGGCAGTTAGGTATCTAGGTCACATTTTTTAATGTATTTCGAGAAATCCGTAATGTTGAGTAAATACTAGATCACGTTTCTTGCTTAGTTTGCTGAAAATTGTACAATAGACGTACATTTTGAGAAACAGAGATTTGGTGACGACAAAATCGTAAAAATATAACGCATTTTCGTAAAATAATTTCTTTGTTGAAAAGACTGTGGCTTGATGACCCATTGAACGAGTATAGTGTCCCGCTCCGCTTTGAATATTCGAAACACTATACTCCAGCAGCATTCAGCTTCAATGTTATCTTTAAGAAGTTCTAACGTCTAGGCCATGCTGATTAAAAGCTTGAATGAATCAACACTTAACTCTAAATACCCCACAATTAGGGAAGCTCTACTCAAATTGGCAACACAGCGTATCTGCCTATTATTCTCATTCGTGATACAGGTCTGCGGTAAACGGTAGGAAATATGTACGAATAGCGATGAAAGTAGACGAGCCGATGCTCTGTTGCCAAGAAATGATTTCCCATGTATAACAATGGTTTTTCCCAAGGTGTATAAGGCTTCCCTACTTGCGCGTTCCTTCAGCTACAATTGGCCAAAGTTGTACAACCGTATTAGCTTAAGAACAACTGTAAGAAATAGTTATATGAGGAACGGTGTACGCAAATACAGTGAATTGTGAATAACTATCTTATAACAATGGTTCCAAGACTAAAATAAGGTGCACATATTGTACTTTTCTACGTTTGTATTGTTTATTTTAGTTCAGTTTGTAATCATCATGTTTCTATGTAATGATTCAGGCCCTCATTTAAGTGGAGCAGTACTGCTGGATTTTGCTGAGGATAAAATAAAGCGATTCATAAAGGCATTCATTTTCACAGTGTTGCTTAGGCATACACCGCTCCCCGGAACTTTATTTTTCTCGATCGTCAGCACTAGTTTTCAGATGCTTTACTTAAGTTATGCTACCCCCTCCCATTGCTGTTCGATTTTAAGAGAATTGCTTTAAAACTCATGTTTCCGTTCAAAATATTAATTACTAATTTTTCATTGCAAAATGCCTTTTTTATCTTTTTAGAAGCTCTGCCCTGTGGAGCCTTGAGTCTCAAATATCACAAAAGATATAACGATATAGTCAGAAAGTTTGATGGTTTGTACATAATGGAAGCAAGAACACAAAAACTTGCCTCAAAATTTAGTATACAACAACCTCATTTTTATAAATAAATTCTTTGATTATATTGGTGGAAGTTTTTCAGTTTATGAAGAGACACTTTGACAAAATATGGTTCTCATATATTTATTCTAAATTTAAATAATTCAATACAATTGATATCCCATCAGTTCCACGTTTATTATAAATACATAAATTGTTTTTTTCTGTTTGATTACCTTGCTGATACACAATTTTATTAATCGCTTTATATGTTTATGTAAAATTATAATTATTATTTTTTCTTTTCTCAGAAGTACAATAATTCTTTTAGGAATGAGACTCATGATACCTGTCCAATATGCAGAGAGAGACTAGATAGTACGGATGAGACATGGGTAATGTCAGAAGTACCTAAAGCAGAAGAGATCAGCAAAGAAATCAGAGAAAATCTTTTGCAGCTAACAAAAGAACGGCCACCCCCATGTAACCCATCATAATTTGCTGATTGTCAGGTATAACTACATTAATATGAAAATATATTGCCAACAAGTAAATGCTTGTCAATTTTAAACTGAACAAACTCACAAAAGTACAGTTAATGGTCAGCCATAACTATAATGTTGGTCAAAACTTATTGCATATTAAAGGTGAAGGAAAAACAATTCAGTAGTTGTTTTTAAGAAAGTGTAAAATATAGTTATAGATAACATAATATGTACAAAATTAATATAGGTTAAGAAAATTAATAGAATGTCAATGTACAGCAAAAGTATATGTTAAATCAGAAAACAGCAGAGGCGTTTGTCAATATTACAAACTTATTGCATAAAACTATGCAAATGCCTTGCAAAAGCGTCTCAGCAGTGATAGGTAACAGGAATACGAGTCGGCGACGTGCGACCGAGACATACAAGTTAAGTTCTTAGAGTAGGCTTGGTCGATAAGTCAACGGAGTTACGCATGGGCCAACAGTATATGCTCCTTACTTGGAAAATATTTTTGTCTCTATTGGGTGATTCATAAGTATATAATTATGTGATGACCCAAAGATACATTTTATTTTAATAGAAAAAGACTTACGTTTTAATGCAGGCTTTGGATAGGCATTCCAAACGAAGCAATTTGATATAACATACAATAGGGTTTTATTTTCAAATTGTTGAACTTTTGGACAACCTATCGAAAAAAACACTCGAATTTGAAAACTCGGGCCTCCTCAATTGAAGAAATTTTTATGATGTTTCATATTTTCTTCTTATCCAGATACTTTTTCAGTTTTTTTGATAGTTTATACAGTCATGAACGTCAAATGAAGGGATTCTCAAAATTTTTAAATGGAATACTCTGTTTATTTTCACATTCTTTGATTTTCCTTTTCACAAGTGTTCTTATGATAAAGACTCTTTTTTGAGTTACAGCTAACCTTTTTGTAAATCAGGTATCGAGGTAAATGAAAAATATTAAAATATCTTTTAGAATGAAAATAGCATTTATTAAGTCTATCCAATCTTATGCAGTAATGTTAAAAGTTCAGGAAGGTGCCCATGTGTTTTTAATGCATAATCGTTCCATAGCACCATTATAACACATGCTATCAAAAAAGTTAAGTTACCTGTCAATATGCTTCTGACTTTGAAAACGCTACATTGTTGATCTATTGATGTTATGGCTTAAAATATCATTTGAATGAAGAACAGCACCATGCTGAAACTATGTTACTTATGCTGAAACGGCTAAAATCGGTCTAGTGCTAGTGCTGTAGTCAAGGCTTGAATCTAACGAATTTAAATCTCTTCTATGGCAAAACACTGGTAATATTAAATTTGCAATTAAACCACCAGAAAGAATTAGTCGTCCTTCGGCTTTATTGTAAAATAGATAATCAATCTACTGCCACTAATTCCTATTTCTTATTTTCAATGGTGTTGCAATATTTTCGACATATCTTGATATATAAAAGCTTATCTTAATTTAAAAAGCACTCTTACAAACCTACATCAAAAGAAAGCTTGTGAAAAAAGAATGAAAAAATAGGGAGTGCTCCATTTGAAAATTTTGAGAAATAATCCATTTTTCGTTCTTGACGACCCTGAATAAATAAAAAAAAATCACAAAGTTAGTAGATAGGGAGAAAATATGGAGTGATAAAATTCTTCTTACAAAAAATTCAGTGCTCCAGCGGAGGTGCTAGTTGTCAAAGTGACATTTTCTTTGATATGGCCAATATCTCAACAAATTGAAACAGCCCCTATATAGTATGTTACATTAAATTGCTTCATTTGACAAGTCAGGGGCATGCTAATTTTTTTAGAAACCATGTCAAATAACGAGTTATCGATTGAACCCTCACTAAAAAACCACCCTGTACATGTCTGTTTCTAGTGTTTCAAATCAACTAATTACTGTTTAATATTATATTAATTTAATCGATTATTTCTCTTTATAATCGATTTTCTCAATAAGAAATCGATTTTCTCAATAATAAATCGATTAAGTAAATTGCAAATTTTAGTATATTTTTATCTACAACACTATCTGTGCGACAGGTGGAAAAACTCAAATTAAGTTCACGATGTTCCATTTGAAATTTTGGAGAAAAAGTACGTTTTTCTTTTTTGATGATGCTGTAGAAACAAATGAAATTTTTCAATAAATGGATTTATTTATTAGACACAAAACGAGGTTTTAGAGAATGTTCTGCCTCAATAAGCGGTTCAATGTTTAACATAGTGGCGAACTACTGATCTCTCAAATTTGAGCGTTTGTTGATCCAAGCTCCCGCTACGTTCTATTGGGCTGCTCTGTCAGCATGCAGTTTTTCGAATAATATAAGAAAACAAATCCTTCACAAATCGATTTAAATAGAGGAATATCGGTTTTTATAAGATCGATTTTCTTCACTCAATGCCCCATCTTTATCTAGAATGTTGAAGGTATCATTTAGGGGTGACACTGGTCATATACATGGGAATAAGTGCAATACCATCATTAAAAAAAACAGCTCCAAAAGTACATAACGTATAACATTTTGAAGTCCGAATTTACATATTTTAGTGGAAGTGGTATAAATGCTAAGCGCCCTGCCTCCTGTTGCTCTATCGCGCGAACTAGCCTGCGTATAAAAGCAATGGGCAAGCATGGTCGCGCGTCATCGTCTCGTGTTGCGTGGAAAGGCGCCTTAAACTTGCATGCACATTGAGGGGACGAAGGGAACCGCGCCGAGATTTGTCATTTGCATGTATCAAACGTGACACGTCTTTTGGCTCCCCGTTGCTTAAGTATGGGGGCTGTCATTTGGTTATGTGTAATGGAACCGAAATAATTTCACTTCCCTGCCCCTCAATGAGCGCGTTAGTAGTAGGATATAGCGACCTCGCATAAGCCTAAAATAATTCATGACACTAGTGGCATAGTAAAGATGATGGAAAATATGAAGAAACAATAAGGAATTTACCTGCATTTTATTGCTTAACTTACTTTTTGAAAGTTCAGTTTGAATATTTCACAGTGTAAGTGTGACAGCCACATAGTTTTCGAATAAGTGGTATGCCATTAGTCTCGCGAACGTGGTTCAGGCTTGGTGCGGTGGCTTTTGCTGTCGATGACGTGGTGCCGTTCTGTCTCTTATCACAGACTTGTAGTTTTTTTTTAGTTTAGATTTCAAAAAATATTCGGAATATCGTACGACGCCGATATAACTCTGGTTGGAGGCACCGCCAAAATAATCGCCACTAGCTGCTATATAGGGTGTCCTGAAAGCTGGGACTGAAATAACAAAGCAGCGAATATGTGGTGAAACAGTAGCGAAAAAGTAAAAAAAAAATAAATAAATGTAATCTCATCTCATCTCATTTGCAGATACATTTGAAGTACGGCTCTGTCACTTATAAGTACTGTTAGAAGTTGTCGTCATTGATAAAATGTTTCGTAGAAAGTCTAGGTACTGTAAACCATCCAGTAGATTCGGGAAAATAAAACCATGCCAGCCCAAACATTCGAAGAACATGTTTGTTGAAACTATGACCGGCGGACTACATGAGGATTTACCAATGATATCATATGAGTATTTCGGAGGTTATTAACCCCGTTCCGCGTGGAGGTCGGTGACCAAATGGACTGCAACAACCTTTCACAAAAAAGCACTCTTGCGGGAAAATCCTCAGTTTGGAGGGATCGTACAAAAGAATACCATCCATCATCACGCAGCGTTTTCCATACCTTAGGGCTGTATCGTAAGTCATTCCTACAGTTGTAGGACGCCTTTATTGCCTCCTAGATTTTCATAGTTTTCTACTGTACCGTCAGCGCTCTATTTCGGGGTTATGTTACAAATAGCTATTTGCATTAAATTGTTCTTACGTTTGATTTACATCATCCGTTATATCAGCCTGAAATTTCCTACACTTCAAAAAGAAAACAGCTTCACAATAGGAGGGCGCTGAGGCTGACAAAGTAATAGTACAAATCTAGAAATATCCCAGCCTGTCTGAAGGAAAGAAAATCAAGCAGGTCATAAAGGTATCCTACAATAATTGTAGTAACGACTGACGATATGGCCCCGAGTCTTGATGACTTGCACTTGTCTAGCCACTTCACCAGCACTCGTTGAAGGATTCTTCTACAAGATTCAATATGTTTTGTTTACCTATGTTGCTGGCCCCTAGGTACTAACTGACGTACGTCGTGCTTTCTCACTTTTGATGTGATCGATATAAAGGAGCGGATTAGGTTTGCTTTAGGTTCGGTTGATTTTGCGGAGCCTAGTATCTCTGCCATCTTAAGACTTTGATGTATATGCTACTAGGAAAAAACTGCTTGCTTTCTCTAGATCGATACGCCGTGTAAAGGAAAGCCCCAACTTTGCGGACACCCTGTATATTTCAGTAGGTTAGTTTGGCTACTGTTGCTGGCGACTTCTGGATGGCGCCTCGTTGAGGGAGGCCTCCAAGGGTGAGCGCCTCGCGAAGTGGTCTTGCTCCACGTTTAAAAAATTATAACTCATAAAGCGAACATGTATCATGTTACTGTGATGATAGAATATTTATTGTATGGCTGCCATACGAAAAAAGTAGTAGTTGTAGGATATGGGCGCCCACAGTATGGGAGAAGGGGTGCCCGCCTGAGAATGTAGTTGTCCTCTAAAATTTGCATATTTAGCATGGTTTTGTATGCAATTTTTGGGATCTCTAAGATTTGACCCGCCCAGACAAAAATTGTAGAGGATACGATTTCGAAATAGACATTGGAATTATTCATTGTACCTATGAGGGAATTATATATAATAGTTATATAAGAAAATATGTTTTTGAAACTACTACTGCTCAAAGATATTGTGTGCATAATCTATATTGTTGGTCCAACATTTTGTTGAGCATGTATTCACCGAAATTTTACAATTTTATGTAATCTAGAACATAATTCTCGTTGTTTCTCGTATATTGTTGTAGATAAATTAGTGAGTTTTAAATTATCTGCTGTTTTCAGCAGTGTAAGTTTATTGCAATTATAGGTGTTTTATTTATTTTTTATGCCCATTTACTGTTTTAATTTAGAGCTTTTAGGTTGCAAGACAAATATATTTATCTTAAAAATCTACGTTATTATTCCTTTTGCAGTCGTGCAGAATGTTACCCAATTTTTATGTTATTAGTTGCATTTGTTAGAACAATAGCGCGTCTCGAATGATCATCGATATTCAAGTTACTACGTTTATATGTACACCTCAAAACGATTAGAGCAAATCATTCTAAATAGATCGCAAATTATAAATGAAAGATTGAAGTTCATCAACTGTACTCTCAATAAACGTTTTTAATGCAAGAACTGGTTCAGGTAGTGTTTGAGCCTTGTAAAGTGCACGTTATATACGTAGTGTAATGTCAATGTCCAATTTCGCTGGAGAAGCGCTTACGTCTGGCCCGACCAGAGAGGGCGACGACATCTAGGACTCCCGTTTGAGGCTTTTAATTCCAAATATAGACTGATAACTTCGTCGGTCTATAAAGGAAATACCTTGAACGGGTGTAGTTGAAGTCGTAGAGTCGATTACAGGAAATAGTCTGGTGAAGTTAACTTCGCATAATTATTAGACAAACTCCTCGAACTGCAGGGATATTTCGTAAAAAATTGTTACAATGTTATTAAGAAAAATCGGTATAATGTCAAGGTTGTGTACTACCTAGTTGACAGTCCATGACACGCGCACTCGCTGCAAACACCTATGAAGGAATGCAACAACGATCTAGTTTGGAATTTACAGTTTAAGCCATAGAAGTTATAAATGGCTTACTGTGCTACCATCTTTGAGAGATGTTACGTCACGTCAGAGCCAAACCATATAGCTGGAGTGTCATGACGTTTCCGCAACACACACCTCTGCTACAAGTGAACATGAAGTGAATGTGACAGCTCGTTCCAAGGTGATTTTTGTACGGAAAAACCTACATAATGTCATTAATAATCGATATAGTGTCATTTTTAAGTTACGTAATATGGGTGGGTTAACGGAAATAGTATCATGAAATTAACTTGCCGAAATCACCAAACACCTCGAAGAGGGGTAGTCGGACAAATTAATGAATAGTCCGATGAAATTAACTAAGCACCAACAAGAATACAGTTGATGTCATTGAATGGATTAGTGAAAATAATCCGGTGAAATTAATTTAGCGAAAGACCCCTCCAAAATCTTATGGGCAGCGGTTTTTGGCTAGTTTTTTTATTTAGTATGTTCGAAACATTGAAAACAGAAGTGTATATGGGCCCAAAGTTTTTCCACGAGTAGTTTACGAGATGAGTGTCCAATTTGAGTAATACATTCTCTTTTACAGCATATTGTCAAGGTTGGTAAGTAATATGTTTGATATTTATTTACGTTCGTGTCATCATCCCTACTGGCCTATTCAACATCATTGCACTTCTGATACATGTACTGGATGGTCCAAACGTCCAAAAATGTTCACGATTATACAGGGTGTCGGGTGTCGGTGTAGCGCTGAATACTTCTGCGTTTTGATGATCTTTTTTGACATACTACTGTGACGAAAAAGTAAGGTGATATTGTTTACGAAATGCAAATTCTTGATTTATGCTTACAAATCGATTTCATCCCCTTCAAAGTAATCCCCGTCCGATAAAACGTACTTTTGCCATCGCTTTTTCCAGTCCTCGAAACAGTCGGAATAGTCTTTTTCCGGTATAGCCTTCAAGACCATCTTCGATTCGGTTTTTATCTCCTCAATCATGTCAAAACGGCGTCATCGCATTGGCCGTTTCAGTTTGCTGAATAGCCAGAAGTCGCACGTAGCTAAATCAGGCGAATACGATGGTTGCGGAACGATACGAGTCGAGTTTTTGGCAACTCGAACGCGATGACATAGTGCATTATTGTGATGAAGGAACCAAGAGTTGTTCGCCCATAATTCCGGCCGATTCAGACGAATAGCTTCACGCATAACGCTTAAATAATATTCTTTGTTGACAGTTTGGCCCGGCGGAAGGAATTTATAGTGCACCATGCCACGATACTCAAAGAAAACTGTCAACATGACCTTGGTTTTCGATCGACTTTGCCGTGGTCTTTTCGGTCTTGCTTCATCTTTTGCACGATATTCGCTGGATTGGTCGGTGGTTTCGGGGTCGTATATGTAAATCCAAGTCTCGTCTCCAGTAACGATGCATTTCAAGTGGTCCTGATAATCAGACAGCAAGTTTCATACACATCATCGCGACGTCTGAGACACAAAACATCCTTCACAATGCACCAAATATTTGATTTGTTGGACGTGGTCTTCGTCGGTAGACGTTGATGGCCGTCCAGAGTGCGGTTCGTCTCGGCCCGCTTTGAGCTAGTTATACCACTTATAAACGTTTTTTGTGCCATAGTTTGATCACCAAAGGTCTTCCGCAACATTTTCAATGTGACCGCACAAGAATATTCGTTCCGCAAACAAAATTTGATGTAAAATTCACTTTTGGTTGTTAACAAAAACACGTGTAACTCGGCGATAATTAAACCTCTTGACAAGCAGACGCTTGTCAAATGTTATAGACAGTCCTACCTACAGGTAGTTTTAAATAACAATTTCACCTTACTTTTTGATCACAGTTTGGTCTAAAAATATGAACTTATGTTTACCTGTTTGAGTCAAGATTGTACAGAGTTCTCGAAAATAGATAATTAAATGGTTCCTTACAACATTTAAATAGTACAACCAGTGTATTTTCCCATTTTCAAATCCTATACTATTTGTGAGTTGTTCTCAGAAACCTGTCTTCCGTTTAAAATGGAGTTTTTTCACTCGCTAATAAGGTGGCCGAGATACGTAATAACATAGTTATGTGTTTTATAGGTCAAACATATATCTCAAAACAAAACTTATTTAGTTGTATGAAAATTTGTGATAAAAAGAATGTCAATACAAAACAATGTTGATATATAGCACAATAGTGGGCCACCATGTATAATCCTGAAAATCTGTATGCTTACAGGAACCTGTTAAGCAACATGCTGGACGATTTTTAAAAAGTATTTGTCTCGGAGCAATACTTCATCCATACCACATTGAACCACCCAGTACATGTGATAGAATTGCAGTGTTAGTGAACCGGCTAACAGGAATAATAAAAAGAACGTAAATAAATATCAACCCAAACACTTCGTATTATCGATATCATTCGATGCTATAAAGGATATAGTCAGGTGAAATTAACTTCGCAAGTTCACTAAACACCTCGAACGGGTGTATAGATGTCATCGGTGATGTGGTCTGATGAAATTAACGTCACAACTTGAAATGGGAGTAATTGATGTCGTCGAGAAGATTAACGGAAATGGTCGGGTGTTTATTTGGTAAATACTTTGAATGGGACTACTCGATGTCATTATGAGGATTGGTATTCGTCGTAATAATTTGTCAAGAGTGCTTGACGTACAACTCGAGTGTCGCCACGAACGGGAGTCCGTCGGATGGATTAGGATATATGGACCAAAGAAATTATATTATGCAAAGTAACACGTGACCAACTATATAGAAAAGTTAAATTTCACGATCTACCTATAGTGATAAAGCAGATCACCAATAACGAAATATGTGCCTACAATGCATTTTGATACATGTTTGAGGTGTTGAACTGAAATAAAATGGTGTGAAATAAGCTCGTCTGGGTAGTGTAATATACTGAGTGACAAAAAAGGTAAACACCTACGTATGTTTATTAGAATTCAAGAATTTTTTACATATCAATTTATCTTGCCATGAACAAGTGATAAACTGGTCAGGTTTTTCTGTTAAGTTTTTGTGGTGGCTGCGGGTATTGTTTCGTGATAAAGAAGCATTCACTTGAGCCGCCGATCGAACAACGGCTAGAAATTTCTTCTCAGTAGCACAAGGTTATATAGCACCATGTGCTAGAATTTTCTAGGATGTGTGTCCGTATAGGACAAAAATGATTGGGGCCACCCCCTTTCTCTTTCCCTTTCACTTTGCCTAGCCTTGGCCAATATTTTCACCCATGCATGTACCTTGGCAGCGCCATCGCCTTTAACTTCGCCTACAACTGGTTGTGAAGCCACTATATGGAGGTCACCCCTCATAACTGGGACCTCCCCTTCAAGCCCCTGGCCATCCTGGCTTCAGTCGAGTAAAAATGGACCAGCGAAAGATAAGTCGATAGCGTTATAGCAGCGCCAAAGATGTAAAACTTATTTTGTTATTTTTGTAAAATTGTAATGTAATGAAAATGCCTTTTTTTTTGTTAAATAAAATCTGTTAAATTTTTGTGTTTTGTTTGTTCTTCTATCCTCTAGCCATGCCATGGTCGACACACAGCTACACGCCTGTAGATGTCTTCATGCCACCGACTGAGCTACCGGAAGCTAATTGTAACCCCTTTCTGTGATTGTGCAGAAAAGTTGGAATCTTCATTGCATTCCATCTTTTCTGGACTTTTTGCGGAAAGGAAGTGTTACATAAATTGGTACATTTACACTGTCAGTTGAATGTTAAATTTCGTGTAGCTTATTGAGAAGGCTTTTTGTGATTGCTTAAAATGCCTAGAATGCCTAGAATTGAGAGGGGTCGAATTGTCGGGTTGCGTGAAGTCAGCCTATCGATAAGAGAAGTTTCTAGGACGACCAACAGATCTTTACGCAGTATTCTGCAGTGTGAACGAGTGTGGACTAAGGAAGGCCGACTGCGAGCGAGGGGTTCTGGACGCCTAAGAGGGACCACAGATCGACAAGACCGCCGGTTAAGACTTCTGGCTCTGAGAGACAGAATCGGTAGTACTCGAGCCATCACTAATCAGTGGTTTGAAGAGCATGGAAGGATGGTTGGTATGCGTATGGTATATCGCCGAATACGACAGTTTGGCATTTTTTCTTATCGCCCACATTGGGTGCTAGCTCTTACAGCTGAACATCGGCGTAATCGTTTGCTCTGGTGTAGATAAATAATTCTATCTAACCGGGAATGGAATCAGGTGGTCTTTAGTGACTAATCCCGCTTCTGTCTGGGGATGCACAATGGTCAGGCAAGAGTGAGAAGGCGACGTGGTGTAAGACGTGACCCACAATTTGACATAGAGCGTCACGTTCACCACACCGTGGGAGTTATGGTATGGGGTGCTATTGCTTATGATAGCAGATCACCACTAATTTCCATCAAAGGCAATATGACAGCCCGACGCTATATTCAGGAAGTAGTGGAGCCTACCGGTGTGAAGTTGGCAGACAAAATTCAGCGGACAATTTGCCGAAGATACCCGAATGATCAGTGGCGTCGACATCCTCGACCAGACTGTGATTGTGAAGGATTCAGCTAACAGCTCGCAACAATATATATATATATATATATATATATATATATGCACGAGAATAAGCACCCCTATAGGAAGAATCATTTTCCACCCTAATTAAACAATTGGCAGGAACAAGAGTTAACCCACAACCTTTCTTCGAATTTTCACTTACCGATTACTGTATTGAAAGTAATTAATGAGCTAAATAGCATATACTGAGAAAATCTCTAAAGGGCTGCTAGATGAAAAAATATAAATAAAACTTCATTTTCACCCCCAAAAAAATGATTCCACAAAATAATTTATACCTCAAAAAAAAAAAACTATTACAGAGACAATTCATGGGCTAGGTGGCATGGTGTGAGAAAGCTTCTGAAAGGCTGGCAGATAAAAAAATATGCTAAAAAATTCATTTTCACCCCCAAGGAAATGATTCCCCAAAATCAGTTGTACCTCAAAAAATACTCTATTATAGAGACAATTTATAGGCTAGGTGGCATGGTGTGAGAAAGCTTCTGAAAGGCTGGCAGATAAAAAAATATGCTAAAAAATTCATTTTCACCCCCAAGGAAATGATTCCTCAAAATCAGTTGTACCTCAAAAAAATACCCTATTATAGAGACAATTTATAGGCTAGGTGGCATGGTGTGAGAAAGCTTCTGAAAGGCTGGCAGATAAAAAATATACAAAAAAATTCATTTTCACCCCCAAGGAAACGATTCCCCAAAATCAGTTGTACCTCAAAAAAAATACTCTATTATAGAGACAATTTATAGGCTAGGTGGCATGGTGTGAGAAAGCTTCTGAAAGGCTGGCAGATAAAAAATATGCTAAAAAAAATCATTTTCACCCCCAAGGAAATGATTCCCCAAAATCAGTTGTACCTCAAAAAAATACTCTATTATAGAGACAATTTATAGGCTAGGTGGCATGGTGTGAGAAAGCTTCTGAAAGGCTGGCAGATAAAAAAATATGCTAAAAAATTAATTTTCGCCCCCAAGGAAATGAGTCCCCAAAATCAGTTGTACCTCAAAAAAATACTCTATTATAGAGACAATTTATAGGCTAGGTGGCATGGTGTGAGAAAGCTTCTGAAAGGCTGGCAGATAAAAAAATATGCTAAAAAATTCATTTTCACCCCCAAGGAAATGATTCCCCAAAATTAGTTGTACCTCAAAAAAATACACTATTATAGAGACAATTTATAGGCTAGGTGGCATGGTGTGAGAAAGCTTCTGAAAGGCTGGCAGATAAAAAATATACTAAAAAAAATAATTTTCACCCCCAAGGAAATGATTCCCCAAAATTAGTTGTACCTCAAAAAAAAACTATTATAGAGACTATTTATAGGCTAGGTGGCATGGTGTGAGAAAGCTTCTGAAAGGCCGGCAGATAAAAAAATATGCTAAAAAATTCATTTTCACCCCCAAGGAAATGATTCCCCAAAATTAGTTGTACCTCAAAAAAATACACTATTATAGAGACAATTTATAGGCTAGGTGGCATGGTGTGAGAAAGCTTGTGAAAGGCTGGCAGATAAAAAATATACTAAAAAAATAATTTTCACCCCCAAGGAAATGATTCCCCAAAATCAGTTGTACCTCAAAAAAATACTCTATTATAGAGACAATTTTAGGCTAGGTGGCATGGTGTGAGAAAGCTTCTGAAAGGCTGGCAGATTAAAAAATATGCTAAAAAATTCATTTTCACCCCCAAGGAAATGATTCCCCAAAATCAGTTGTACCTCAAAAAATACTCTATTATAGAGACTATTTATAGGCTAGGTGGCATGGTGTGAGAAAGCTTCTGAAAGGCTGGCAGATAAAAAAATATGCTAAAAAATTCATTTTCACCCCCAAGGAAATGATCCCCAAAATCAGTTGTACCTCAAAAAATACTCTATTATAGAGACTATTTATAGGCTAGGTGGCATGGTGTGAGAAAGCTTCTGAAAGACTGGCAGATAAAAAAATATGCTAAAAAATTAATTTTCACCCCCAAGGAAATGATTCCCCAAAATCAGTTGTACCTCAAAAAAATACTCTATTATAGAGACTATTTATAGGCTAGGTGGCATGGTGTGAGAAAGCTTCTGGAAGGCTGGCAGATAAAAAAATATGCTAAAAAATTCATTTTCACCCCCAAGGAAATGATCCCCAAAATCAGTTGTACCTCAAAAAATACTCTATTATAGAGACAATTTATAGGCTAGGTGGCAGATACAAAAATATGCTAAAAAATTCATTTTCACCCCCAAGGAAATGATTCCCCAAAATCAGTTGTAACTCAAAAAATACCCTATTATAGAGACTATTTATAGGCTAGGTGGCATGGTGTGAGAAAGCTTCTGAAAGGCTGGCAGATGAAAAATATGCTAAAAAATTCATTTTCACCCCCAAGGAAATGATTCCCCAAAATCAGTTGTACCTCAAAAAATACTCTATTATAGAGACTATTTATAGGCTAGGTGGCATGGTGTGAGAAAGCTTCTGAAAGGCTGGCAGATAAAAAAATATGCTAAAAAATTAATTTTCACCCCCAAGGAAATAATTCCTCAAAATCATTTGTACCTCAAAAAAATACTCTATTATAGAGACTATTTATAGGCTAGGTGGCATGGTGTGAGAAAGCTTCTGAATGGCCAGCAGATAAAAAAATATGCTAAAAAATTCATTTTCACCCCCAAGGTAATGATTCCCCAAAATTAGTTGTGCCTCAAACAAATACTCTATTATAGAGACTATTTATAGGCTAGGTGGCATGGTGTGAGAATGCTTCTGAAAGGTTGGCAGATAAAAAATATGCTAAAAAATTCATTTTCACCCCCAAGGAAATGATTCCCCAAAATCAGTTGTAGCTCAAAAAAATACTCTATTATAGAGACTATTTATAGGCTAGGTGGCATGGTGTGAGAAAGCTTCTGAAAGGCCGGCAGATAAAAAAATATGCTAAAAATTCATTTTCAGCCCCAAGGAAATGAGTCCCCAAAATCAGTTGTACCTCAAAAAAATACTCTATTATAGAGACAATTTATAGGCTAGGTGGCATGGTGTGAGAAAGCTTCTGAAAGGCTGGCAGATAAAAAATATGCTAAAAAATTCATTTTCACCCCAAGGAAATGATTCCCCAAAATCAGTTGTACCTCAAAAAAAATACTCTATTATAGAGACTATTTATAGGCTAGGTGGCATGGTGTGAGAAAGCTTCTGAAAGGCTGGCAGATAAAAAAATATGCTAAAAAATTCATTTTCACCCCCAAGGAAATGATCCCCAAAATCAGTTGTACCTCAAAAAAATACTCTATTATAGAGACTATTTATAGGCTAGGTGGCATGGTGTGAGAAAGCTTCTGAAAGGCCGGCAGATAAAAAAATATGCTAAAAAATTCATTTTCACCCCCAAGGTAATGATTCCCCAAAATTAGTTGTACCTCAAAAAAATACTCTATTATAGAGACTATTTATAGGCTAGGTGGCATGGTGTGAGAATGCTTCTGAAAGGCTGGCAAATAAAAAATATGCTAAAAATTCACTTTCACCCCCAAGGAAATGATTCCCCAAAATCAGTTGTAGCTCAAAAAAATACTCTATTATAGAGACTATTTATAGGCTAGGTGGCATGGTGTGAGAAAGCTTCTGAAAGGCCGGCAGATAAAAAATATGCAAAAAAATTCATTTTCACCCCCAAGGAAATGAGTCCCCAAAATCAGTTGTACCTCAAAAAAATACTCTATTATAGAGACAATTTATAGGCTAGGTGGCATGGTGTGAGAAAGCTTCTGAAAGGCTGGCAGATAAAAAACTATGCTAAAAAAATCATTTCACCCCCAAGGAAATGATTCCCCAAAATCAGTTGTACCTAAAAAAATACTCTATTATAGAGACTATTTATAGGCTAGGTGGCATGGTGTGAGAAAGCTTCTGAAAGACTGGCAGATAAAAAAATATGCTAAAAAATTAATTTTCACCCCCAAGGAAATGATTCCCCAAAATCAGTTGTACCTCAAAAAAATACTCTATAATAGAGACTATTTATAGGCTAGGTGGCATGGTGTGAGAAAGCTTCCGAAAGGCTGGCAGATAAAAAATATGCTAAAAAATTCATTTTCACCCCCAAGGAAATGATCCCCAAAATCAGTTGTACCTCAAAAAAATACTCTATTATAGAGACTATTTATAGGCTAGGTGGCATGGTGTGAGAAAGCTTCTGAAAGGCTGGCAGATAAAAAAATATGCTAAAAAATGCATTTTCACCCCCAAGGAAATGATTCCCCCAAATCAGTTGTAACTCAAAAAAATACCATATTATAGAGACTATTTATAGGCTAGGTGGCATGGTGTGAGAAAGCTTCTGAAAGGCTGGCAGATGAAAAATATGCTAAAAAATTCATTTTCACCCCCAAGGAAATGATCCCCAAAATCAGTTGTACCTCAAAAAAATACTCTATTATAGAGACAATGTATCGGCTGGGTGGCATGGTGTGAGAAAGCTTCTGAAAGGCTGGCAGATAAAAAAATATGCTAAAAAATTCATTTTCACCCCCAAGGAAATGATTCCCCAAAATCAGTTGTAACTCAAAAAAATACCCTATTATAGAGACTATTTATAGGCTAGGTGGCATGGTGTGAGAAAGCTTCTGAAAGGCTGGCAGATGAAAAATATGCTAGAAAATTCATTTTCACCCCCAAGGAAATGAGTCCCCAAAATCAGTTGTACCTCAAAAAAATACTCTATTATAGAGACAATTTATAGGCTAGGTGGCATGGTGTGAGAAAGCTTCTGAAAGGCTGGCAGATAAAAAAATATGCTAAAAAATTCATTTTCACCCCCAAGGAAATGATTCCCCAAAATCAGTTGTAACTCAAAAAATACCCTATTATAGAGACTATTTATAGGCTAGGTGGCATGGTGTGAGAAAGCTTCTGAAAGGCTGGCAGATGAAAAATATGCTAAAAAATTCATTTTCACCCCCAAGGAAATGATCACCAAAATCAGTTGTACCTCAAAAAAATACTCTATTATAGAGACAATTTATCGGCTGGGTGGCATGGTGTGAGAAAGCTTCTGAAAGGCTGGCAGATAAAAAAATATGCTAAAAAATTCATTTTCACCCCCAAGGAAATGATTCCCCAAAATCAGTTGTAACTCAAAAAAATACCCTATTATAGAGACTATTTATAGGCTAGGTGGCATGGTGTGAGAAAGCTTCTGAAAGGCTGGCAGATGAAAAATATGCTAAAAAATTCATTTTCACCCCCAAGGAAATGATTCCCCAAAATCAGTTGTACCTCAAAAAAATACTCTATTATAGAGACTATTTATAGGCTAGGTGGCATGGTGTGAGAAAGCTTCTGAAAGGCTGGCAGATAAAAAAATATGCTAAAAAATTAATTTTGAGGTACAACTAATTTTGGGGAATCATTTCCTTGGGGTGAAAATGAATTTTTTAGGATATTTTTTTATCTGCCGGCCTTTCAGAAGCTTTCTCACACCATGCCACCTAGCCTATAAATAGTCTCTATAATAGAGTATTTTTTTGAGGTACAACTGATTTTGGGGAATCATTTCCTTGGGGGTGAAAATGAATTTTTTAGCATATTTTTCATCTGCCAGCCTTTCAGAAGCTTTCTCACACCATGCCACCTAGCCTATAAATAGTCTCTATAATAGGGTATTTTTTTGAGTTACAACTGATTTTGGGGAATCATTTCCTTGGGGGTGAAAATGAATTTTTTAGCATATTTTTTTATCTGCCAGCCTTTCAGAAGCTTTCTCACACCATGCCACCCAGCCGATAAATTGTCTCTATAATAGAGTATTTTTTTGAGGTACAACTGATTTTGGTGATCATTTCCTTGGGGGTGAAAATGAATTTTTTAGCATATTTTTCATCTGCCAGCCTTTCAGAAGCTTTCTCACACCATGCCACCTAGCCTATAAATAGTCTCTATAATAGGGTATTTTTTTGAGTTACAACTGATTTTGGGGAATCATTTCCTTGGGGGTGAAAATGAATTTTTTTAGCATATTTTTTATCTGCCAGCCTTTCAGAAGCTTTCTCACACCATGCCACCTAACCTATAAATTGTCTCTATAATAGAGTATTATTTTGAGGTACAACTGATTTTGGGGAATCATTTCCTTGGGGGTGAAAATGAATTTTTTTAGCATATTTTTTATCTGCCAGCCTTTCAGAAGCTTTCTCACACCATGCCATCTAGCCTATAAATGGTCTCTATAATGGAGTATTTTTTTGAGGTACAACTGATTTTGGGGAATCATTTCCTTGGGGGTGAAAATGAATTTTTTTAACATATTTTTTATCTGCCAGCCTTTCAGAAGCTTTCTCACACCATGCCACCTAGCCTATAAATTGTCTCTATAATAGAGTATTTTTTTGAGGTACAACTGATTTTGGGGAATCATTTCCTTGAGGGTGAAAATGAATTTTTCAGCATATTTTTTTATCTGCCAGCCTTTCAGAAGCTTTCTCACACCATGCGGCCCAGCCTATAAATTGTCTCTATAATAGAGTATTTTTTTGAGTTACAACTGATTTTGGGGAATCATTTCCTTGGGGGTGAAAATGAATTTTTTAGCATATTTTTTTATCTGCCGGCCTTTCAGAAGCTTTCTCACACCATGCCATCTAGCCTATACATTGTCTCTATAATAGGGTATTTTTTTGAGGTACAACTGATTTTGGGGAATCATTTCCTTGGGGGTGAAAATGAATTTTTTAGCATATTTTTTTATCTGCCAGCCATTCAGAAGCTTTCTCACACCATGCCACCTTGCCTATAAATAGTCTCTATAATAGAGTATTTTTTTGAGGTACAACTGTTGTTGGGGAATCATTTCCTTGGGGGTGAAAATGAATTTTTTTAGCATATATTTTATCTGCCAGCCTTTCAGAAGCTTTCTCACACCATGCCACCTAGCCTATAAATTGTCTCTATGATAGAGTATTTTTTTGAGGTACAACTGATTTTGGGGAATCATTTCCTTGGGGGTGAAAATGAATTTTTTAGCATATTTTTTTATCTGCCAGCCTTTCGGAAGCTTTCTCACACCATGCCACCTAGCCTATAAATAGTCTCTATTATAGAGTATTTTTTTGAGGTACAACTAATTTTGGGGAATCATTTCCTTGGGGGTGAAAATGAATTTTTAGCATATTTTTTTATCTGTCGGCCTTTCAGAAGCTTTCTCACACCATGCCACCTAGCCTATAAATAGTCTCTATAACAGAGTATTTTTTTGAGGTACAACTGATTTTGGGGAATCAATTCCTTGGGGGTGAAAATGAATTTTTTTAGCATATTTTTTATCTGCCAGCCTTTCAGAAGCTTTCTCACACCATGCCACCTAGCCTATAAATTGTCTCTATAATAGAGTATTATTTTGAGGTACAACTGATTTTGGGGAATCATTTCCTTGGGGGTGAAAATGAATTTTTCAGCATATTTTTTTATCTGCCAGCCATTCAGAAGCTTTCTCACACCATGCCACCTTGCCTATAAATAGTCTCTATAATAGAGTATTTTTTTGAGGTACAACTGATGTTGGGGAATCATTTCCTTGGGGGTGAAAATGAATTTTTTTAGCATATATTTTATCTGCCAGCCTTTCAGAAGCTTTCTCACACCATGCCACCTAGCCTATAAATTGTCTCTATGATAGAGTATTTTTTTGAGGTACAACTGATTTTGGGGAATCATTTCCTTGGGGGTGAAAATGAATTTTTTAGCATATTTTTTTATCTGCCAGCCTTTCGGAAGCTTTCTCACACCATGCCACCTAGCCTATAAATAGTCTCTATTATAGAGTATTTTTTTGAGGTACAACTAATTTTGGGGAATCATTTCCTTGGGGGTGAAAATGAATTTTTTAGCATATTTTTTTATCTGTCGGCCTTTCAGAAGCTTTCTCACTACCATGCCACCTAGCCTATAAATAGTCTCTATAACAGAGTATTTTTTGAGGTACAACTGATTTTGGGGAATCAATTCCTTGGGGGTGAAAATGAATTTTTTTAGCATATTTTTTATCTGCCAGCCTTTCAGAAGCTTTCTCACACCATGCCACCTAGCCTATAAATTGTCTCTATAATAGAGTATTATTTTGAGGTACAACTGATTTTGGGGAATCATTTCCTTGGGGGTGAAAATGAATTTTTTAGCATATTTTTTTATCTGCCAGCCTTTCAGAAGCTTTTTCACACCATGCCACCTAGCCTATAAATAGTCTCTATAATAGAGTATTTTTTTGAGGTACAACTAATTTTGGGGAATCATTTCCTTGGGGGTGAAAATGAATTTTTTACCATATTTTTTTATCTGCCGGCCTTTCAGAAGCTTTCTCACACCATGCCATCTAGTCTATACATTGTCTCTATAATAGGGTATCTTTTTGAGGTACAACTGATTTTGGGGAATCATTTCCTTGGGGGTGAAAATGAATTTTTTAGCATATTTTTTTATCTGCCGGCCTTTCAGAAGCTTTCTCACACCATGCCACCTAGCCTATAAATAGTCTCTATAATGGAGTATTTTTTTGAGGTACAACTAATTTTGGGGAATCATTTCCTTGGGGGTGAAAATTAATTTTTTAGCATATTTTTTATCTGCCAGCCTTTCAGAAGCTTTGTCACACCATGCCACCTAGCCTATAAATTGTCTCTATAATGGAGTATTATTTTGAGGTACAACTGATTTTGGGGAATCATTTCCTTGGGGGTGAAAATGAATTTTTTAGCATATTTTTTTATCTGCCAGCCTTTCAGAAGCTTTCTCACACCATGCCATCTAGCCTATAAATGGTCTCTATAATGGAGCATTTTTTTGAGGTACAACTGATTTTGGGGAATCATTTCCATGGCGGTGAAAATGAATCTTTTTGCATATTTTTTTATCTGCCAGCCTTTCAGAAGCTTTCTCACACCATGCCACCTAGCCTATAAATAGTCTCTATAATAGAGTATTTTTTTGAGATACAACTGATGTTGGGGAATCATTTCCTTGGGGGTGAAAATGAATTTTTTTAGCATATTTTTTATCTGCCAGCCTTTCAGAAGCTTTCTCACACCATGCCACCTAGCCTATAAATTGTCTCTATAATAGAGTATTTTTTTGAGGTACAACTGATTTTGGGGAATCATTTCCTTGGGGGTGAAAATGAATTTTTTTAGCATATTTTTTATCTGCCAGCCTTTCAGAAGCTTTCTCACACCATGCCACCTAGCCTATAAATTGTCTCTATAATAGCGTATTATTTTGAGGTACAACTGATTTTGGGGAATCATTTCCTTGGGGGTGAAAATGAATTTTTTAGCATATTTTTTTATCTGCCAGCCTTTCAGAAGCTTTCTCACACCATGCGGCCCAGCCTATAAATTGTCTCTATAATAGAGTATTTTTTTGAGCTACAACTGATTTTGGGGAATCATTTCCTTGGGGGTGAAAATGAATTTTTTTAGCATATTTTTTATCTGCCAGCCTTTCAGAAGCTTTCTCACACCATGCCACCTGGCCTATAAATTGTCTCTATAATAGAGTATTATTTTGAGGTACAACTGATTTTGGGGAATCGTTTCCTTGGGGGTGAAAATGAATTTTTTAGCATATTTTTTTATCTGGCAGCCTTTCAGAAGCTTTCTCACACCATGCCATCTAGCCTATAAATGGTCTCTATAATGGAGTATTTTTTTGAGGTACAACTGATTTTGGGGAATCATTTCCTTAGGGGTGAAAATGAATTTTTTTGCATATTTTTTTATCTGCTGCCTTTCAGAAGCTTTCTCACACCATGCCACCTAGCCTATAAATAGTCTCTATAATAGAGTATTTCTTTGAGGTACAACTGATTTTGGGGAATCATTTCCTTGGGGGTGAAAATTAATTTTTTAGCATATTTTTTTATCTGCCAGTCTTTCAGAAGCTTTCTCACACCATGCCACCTAGCCTATAAATTGTCTCTATAATAGCGTATTTTTTTTGAGGTACAACTGATTTTGGGGAATCATTTCCTTGGGGGTGAAAATGAATTTTTTAGCATATTTTTTTATCTGCCAGCCTTTCAGAAGCTTTCTCACACCATGCGGCCCAGCCTATAAATTGTCTCTATAATAGAGTATTTTTTTGAGTTACAACTGATTTTGGGAAATCATTTCCTTGGGGGTGAAAATGAATTTTTTTAGCATATTTTTTATCTGCCAGCCTTTCAGAAGCTTTCTCACACCATGCCACCTGGCCTATAAATTGTCTCTATAATAGAGTATTATTTTGAGGTACAACTGATTTTGGGGAATCATTTCCTTGGGGGTGAAAATGAATTTTTTAGCATATTGTTTTATCTGGCAGCCTTTCAGAAGCTTTCTCACACCATGCCATCTAGCCTATAAATGGTCTCTATAATGGAGTATTTTTTTGAGGTACAACTGATTTTGGGGAATCATTTCCTTAGGGGTGAAAATGAATTTTTTTGCATATTTTTTTATCTGCCAGCCTTTCAGAAGCTTTCTCACACCATGCCACCTAGCCTATAAATAGTCTCTATAATAGAGTATTTTTTGAGGTACAACTGATTTTGGGGAATCATTTCCTTGGGGGTGAAAATGAATTTTTAGCATACTTTTTTATCTGCCAGCCTTTCAGAAGCTTTCTCACACCATGCCACCTAGCCTATAAATAGTCTCTATAATAGAGTATTTTTTGAGGTACAACTGATTTTGGGGAATCATTTCCTTGGGGGTGAAAATGAATTTTTTAGCATATTTTTTTATCTGCCAGCCTTTCAGAAGATTTCTCACACCATGCGGCCCAGCCTATAAATTGTCTCTATATAGAGTATTTTTTTGAGGTACAACTGATTTTGGGGAATCATTTCCTTGGGGGTGAAAATGAATTTTTTAGCATATTTTTTTATCTGCCAGCCTTTCAGAAGCTTTCTCACACCATGCCACCTAGCCTATAAATAGTCTCTATAATAGAGTATTTTTTTGAGGTACAACTGATTTTGGGGAATCATTTCCTTGGGGGTGAAAATTAATTTTTTAGCATATTTTTTTATCTGCCAGCCTTTCAGAAGCTTTCCCACACCATGCCACCTAGCCTATAAATAGTCTCTATAATAGAGTATTTTTTTGAGGTACAACTGATTTTGGGGAATCATTTCCTTGGGGGTGAAAATGAATTTTTTTAGCATATTTTTTATCTGACAGCCTTTCAGAAGCTTTGTCACACCATGCCACCTAGCCTATAAATTGTCTCTATAATAGAGTATTTTTGTGAGGTACAACTGATTTTGGGGAATCATTTCCTTGGGGGGTGAAAATGAATTTTTTAGCATATTTTTTTATCTGCCATCCTTTCAGAAGCTTTCTCACACCATGCCATCTAGCCTATAAATAGTCTCTATAATAGAGTATTTTTTTGAGGTACAACTGATTTTGGGGAATCATTTCCTTGGGGGTGAAAATTAATTTTTTAGCATATTTTTTTATCTGCCAGCCTTTCAGAAGCTTTCTCACACCATGCCACCTAGCCTATAAATAGTCTCTATAATAGAGTATTTTTTTGAGGTACAACTGATTTTAGGGAATCATTTCCTTGGGGGTGAGAATGAATTTTTTTAGCATATTTTTTATCTGCCAGCCTTTCAGAAGCTTTCTCACACCATGCCACCTAGCCTATAAATAGTCTCTATAATAGAGTATTTTTTTGAGATACAACTGATGTTGGGGAATCATTTCCTTGGGGGTGAAAATGAATTTTTTTAGCATATTTTTTATCTGCCAGCCTTTCAGAAGCTTTCTCACACCATGCCACCTAGCCTATAAATTGTCTCTATAATAGAGTATTTTTTTGAGGTACAACTGATTTTGGGGAATCATTTCCTTGGGGGTGAAAATGAATTTTTTTAATATATTTTTTATCTGCCAGCCTTTCAGAAGCTTTCTCACACCATGCCACCTAGCCTATAAATTGTCTCTATAATAGCGTATTATTTTGAGGTACAACTGATTTTGGGGAATCATTTCCTTGGGGGTGAAAATGAATTTTTTAGCATATTTTTTTATCTGCCAGCCTTTCAGAAGCTTTCTCACACCATGCCACCTAGCCTATAAATAGTCTCTATAATAGAGTATTTTTTTGAGATACAACTGATGTTGGGGAATCATTTCCTTGGGGGTGAAAATGAATTTTTTTAGCATATTTTTTATCTGCCAGCCTTTCAGAAGCTTTCTCACACCATGCCACCTAGCCTATAAATTGTCTCTATAATAGAGTATTTTTTTGAGGTACAACTGATTTTGGGGAATCATTTCCTTGGGGGTGAAAATGAATTTTTTTAATATATTTTTTATCTGCCAGCCTTTCAGAAGCTTTCTCACACCATGCCACCTAGCCTATAAATTGTCTCTATAATAGCGTATTATTTTGAGGTACAACTGATTTTGGGGAATCATTTCCTTGGGGGTGAAAATGAATTTTTTAGCATATTTTTTTATCTGCCAGCCTTTCAGAAGATTTCTCACACCATGCGGCCCAGCCTATAAATTGTCTCTATATAGAGTATTTTTTTGAGGTACAACTGATTTTGGGGAATCATTTCCTTGGGGGTGAAAATGAATTTTTTAGCATATTTTTTTATCTGCCAGCCTTTCAGAAGCTTTCTCACACCATGCCACCTAGCCTATAAATAGTCTCTATTATAGAGTATTTTTTTGAGGTACAACTAAGTTTGGGGAATCATTTCCCTGGGGGTGAAAATGAATTTTTTAGCATATTTTTTTATCTGCCGGCCTTTCAGAAGCTTTCTCACACCATGCCACCTAGCCTATAAATAGTCTCTATAATAGAGTATTTTTTTGAGGTACAACTGATTTTGGGGAATCATTTCCTTGGGGGTGAAAATTAATTTTTTAACATATTTTTTTATCTGCCAGCCTTTCAGAAGCTTTCCCACACCATGCCACCTAGCCTATAAATAGTCTCTATAATAGAGTATTTTTTTGAGGTACAACTGATTTTGGGGAATCATTTCCTTGGGGGTGAAAATGAATTTTTTTAGCATATTTTTTATCTGACAGCCTTTCAGAAGCTTTGTCGCACCATGCCACCTAGCCTATAAATTGTCTCTATAATAGAGTATTTTTGTGAGGTACAACTGATTTTGGGGAATCATTTCCTTGGGGGGTGAAAATGAATTTTTTAGCATATTTTTTTATCTGCCAGCAGAAGCTTTCTCACACCATGCCATCTAGCCTATAAATAGTCTCTATAATAGAGTATTTTTTTGAGGTACAACTGATTTTGGGGAATCATTTCCTTGGGGGTGAAAATTAATTTTTTAGCATATTTTTTTATCTGCCAGCCTTTCAGAAGCTTTCTCACACCATGCCACCTAGCCTATAAATAGTCTCTATAATAGAGTATTTTTTTGAGGTACAACTGATTTTAGGGAATCATTTCCTTGGGGGTGAGAATGAATTTTTTTAGCATATTTTTTATCTGCCAGCCTTTCAGAAGCTTTCTCACACCATGCCACCTAGCCTAAAAATAGTCTCTATAATAGAGTATTTTTTTGAGGTACAACTGATTTTGGGGAATCATTTCCTTGGGGGTGAAGATTAATTTTTTAGCATATTTTTTTATCTGCCAGCCTTTCAGAAGCTTTTTCACACCATGCCACCTAGCCTATAAATTGTCTCTATAATAGAGTGTTTTTTTGAGGTACAACTGATTTTGGGGAATCATTTCCTTGGGGGTGAAAATGAATTTTTTAGCATATTTTTTTATCTGCCGGCCTTTCAGAAGCTTTCTCATACCATGCCACCTAGCCTATAAATAGTCTCTATAATAGAGTATTTTTTTGAGGTACAACTAATTTTGGGGAATCATTTCCTTGGGGGTGAAAATGAATTTTTTAGCATATTTTTTTATCTGCCGGCCTTTCAGAAGCTTTCTCACACCATGCCATCTAGCCTATACATTGTCTCTATAATAGGGTATCTTTTTGAGGTACAACTGATTTTGGGGAATCATTTCCTTGGGGGTGAAAATGAATTTTTTAGCATATTTTTTTATCTGCCGGCCTTTCAGAAGCTTTCTCACACCATGCCACCTAGCCTATAAATAGTCTCTATAATGGAGTATTTTTTTGAGGTACAACTGATTTTGGGGAATCATTTCCTTGGGGGTGAAAATTAATTTTTTAGCATATTTTTTATCTGCCAGCCTTTCAGAAGCTTTCTCACACCATGCCACCTAGTCCATGAATTGTCTCTGTAATAGAGCATTTTTTTGAGATATAAATCATTTTGTGGAATCATTTTTTTGGGGGTGAAAATGAAGTTTTATTTATATTTTTTCATCTAGCACCCCTTTAGAGATTTTCTCAGTATATGCTATTTAGCTCATTAATTACTTTCAATACAGTAATCGGTAAGTGAAAATTCGAAGAAAGGTTGTGGGTTAACTCTTGTTCCTGCCAATTATTTAAGTAGGGTGGAAAATGATTCTTCCTATAGGGGTGCTCTCTTATATATATATATATATATATATATATATATATATATATATTTATTGTTGCGAGCTGTTAGCTGTATCCTTCACAATTACAGTCTGGTCGAGGATGTCGACACCACTGGTCATTCGGGTATCTTCGGCAAATTGTCCGCTAAATTTTGTCTGCCAACTTCACACCGGTGTGGAGCCTCATCTTATTCCATACCTAAACACCATCCAAAACCTGATTTTTCAGCAAGACAATGCCAGACCGCATGTTGCCAGAGCATCGTTAGCCTTCATGGATCAACATCGCATTAACCGTTTACCTTGGCCACGACGATCGCCTGACCTATCTCCAATTGAACAAGTCTGGGACATGATAGGTCGCAAAAGCTGGTATTTCGTAACGAAGTCATTCCCAATATAGGTCAGTGGGTCAATAAGTCAGGTTAATCGGCGGCGTCACCAATTTGGTTGCAGTTGATAAATCGTCTAAGGAAGTTTTGGTTGTTAGAGTTCGCAACATGATTGCTGTTGTTTGGGTACGACCCTACGTCCACTTCCTTTAGCTTCGCAGCCCATCACACTTCAACTCACTGTCATACGGATTCAAGCTTGACATTTTAATTCAAGGTCATTGAGTCTCAAGCCCTGTCGTGTCATTGACCGTTCACTGTAAAGTCCATAAGATCTAGATTTTACTCATCCTGAGAGTCAATTTCCATTGACTTCAACGCTTTTGACATTGAATTTTAGAGTTAATGGCCCTTGACTTCAGAGTAAACGATATTTTTAGTTTTAATGTCAACCGCAAGCTTAATTATATTTGAATTCAGGGCCACTGATCTTCAATCTTAGGCCTTCGACTTTGAAGTGATTCTTGGATCAATAACCAATGACCTTCAGGGTCATTAACATGTGACCTCAAGACAATGAACTGAACTTCATGAGACTTTTGGGATGACTTACTTTTTATTTCCGATTATTGAGCTTCAATCCCGATTAGTGTTAGGCAGAATAACGGATATAGTCAAATAAAATTAAACTGCGCAAGTGTATTCGTTAAGCCCCTCAAACGTGTATGGTTGATGCCATCGGCCAGAATAACGGATATAGTTCAAACCTCAAACGAAGGTAAATCTAGCGTCTAACGGATATAGTCAGGTGAAGTTAACTTCTCAAATTCCTCGCACGTGGATAGTTCTTGTAGTCGGGCGAATTAATGGGATACAGTCCGGTGAAATTAACTTTGCAAGTTTATTCGACAAACACCTTAAACGTGGGTTGTCGACGTAGTCAGGCGAATTAATGGATTTGATCCGGTCAGATTGCAAGCTTAATCACCAAACTCGTCGAACGTGGAACTAGCTGTGAGGTATCGGAAATAGTCCAGTGAACTTACGAAGTCAGTAATTTCACCGAACTACGCGGTCTCTGTAAATTGATGAGACTGGCAACGTAGCGTTAGATTTGGCATTATTGGAGGCACCGGGCTTGGAGGGGAGACAGGTACGTTGGATCCGCCTTCACTACAAGTTTCAACTCTCGCATTATTTGGTTGTCCGTAGCGATTTTTTTTAAACAGTTTTTCCTATTGTGTTGTAAAAATGACTGAAATCAATTGGGCACAGTGCAACAGAAACTCTTGCTAAACTTCAGCCGGCATACGGAGATGGTTTTTGTCAAGAGCCCAGGTGTTTCGTTGGTTTAAGGCATTTTCAGAAGGGAGAGAGATTTTCAAGAACCGATGAAAATATCGACAGAATCCGGGATCTAGTGCGTTCAGATCGTCGGTTGACAGTCTGAATGATCGGGGAAGAGTTAAATTTGACTCACACCACCGTTCATCAGATCAAGAATAACTGGGTGTTGCATCACGTTCACACAATGTCCATAAACAAGTTTTTGGCCACTAAAAATATTCCTCGGCCTCCTTATTCGCCTGACTTGAGTCCTTGTGACTTTTTTCTCTTTTCCGAAGTTGAAAAATCACCTCAAGGGTGGGACAGTCGAAAACATTCAAGCGTCTGTAACCGATCAGCTGGAGGCTAATCCAGTATCGGTGTCCCTGCACTGCTATGAGGAGTGGAAGAACGGTCGCCAGTGCTGTGTGGCTTCAGAAGGAAGTTATTTTGAGGGGATGATATAAAATTGTAATTATATTTCAATACAAAAGAAAAAAGACAATCACTTATTTTAGAGACCTCGTATATCCATTAATCCATCCGATGGCGTCATTACCTATATTTAAGATATGCTCAGCTACAAAAAAGTATTCCATTCCGCCATTTTCGGCCCCAGAGTGAGATAGAGGATTACTCCAATCCCGTTTTGAAACAGTTTTACTTTTGTGCGTATAAAGCTACTAGTATCACAGAAACATGAGGAGGAAGGAAGAGGTATGTTGATAAAATACAATCTGCTGGTGGGTATAAATAAATTAAATTTTATTCCAAAATATACATAAAGAAATAGCATAACAAATAGTATATCACACTCATACAAAGTGGCATGATTGCAATATAAAACAAATCACATTTTCTAAGGCTATACTGATTGCATTTCCATTCACAGTTTCCCTCTTTTTTTCATCATAAGTTTCCTCCGTTTCTCTTCCTCTTCTTTTTTCATATCTTCCAGATCTTCCATTATACCTATGAAGTTATTAAATTAATCATTAATAAAAATATTTTAAATCGTATATAAATGAAAGTGTAATAATATTGCTAGCCTGGTGTTGAAGTTTAATCAAGGCAGAATCTATTAGAGCATAGTAACGTCAAACAACACACGCAAACAACAAGAATTCTGCTGCTACAAAAAAATAAAACACACCTATTTTGGTGCTGATGACTTCCTCCCTCATTTGTTGTGCAAATGAAGACTCCATATTGTCAACGTCTTCGTCCATATCTCTGTACCTTGACTTATCGTATCCAAATATTTCACTGATATATTTGGAATAATCATTATCGGGCCCCTCGTCGTCATCAATAAAGTCATCCATCTCTGAGTCGTATTCCTCTTCACCGTCGTCATCCAATATTCTTCCTGAAAAGTTGAAAAATAATGTAAAATTGCAAATATATTGTTTGAGCAGATAGTTCATAATTTGACGGTATCTTATATTTGTACTTAATCTAACAATGACTTGAACATACATATGTATAATATGTATGTTACAGGCAAGAACGATAACTATGCATGTGCAATAACGCTCATCAGACAGCGGCCAATAACGATATAGTAGAATGTAAGGTTATGTTACAAACAATGCGTGATTTTTGTATTGCATATACCCTATTTCACGAGTATCCATCACGCTTTGACGTCTACTGAGGTAAACAGCTGATCAGCAAGTGACATTTTCCTGTTACGCCGCGTACAGACCGAGATTCTAACGCAAACCAATGCACATGTGGTTTCAAATTTGGCGGTGTTCGAATCGGTGTGTTCGGCGCGAGCCAACATAAGCCAACGGTTTCAACGTCGGCGTTAGATTGCGTTCGCTCCTTGATCGGTACATCAAAGCAGAGTTGAAAAAAAACATGTTAATTTTTTTTTTGTTTAACGGCCTTCATACATACCCCTGAAAGACGATAATCCACAAGGTGGCAGTGCAATGAACAAATTCATGATAAAATGATACGCCTTACCCACTATCCCTTGAACACACCTACTCGTCGTGGTTTCAGAGCACAACGTTGCCACAACAACGGTTCATAGCGTAGCGACCCAGTCGCCCTGCCGGCCAGTGTGATATTTTGCCATAATAACCACCGATCACGAATAGTTGGTACCACCCTCACACTCTGCCTCGCTGCTAAGCCGTTCGGCGCGTGCCACTCGGTCGATAATTCTACGTGTGGGACGCAAGGATCTGAATGTTTACTTGCGGGTAGCTATTGGCACTATCACAGCCATTGGAAAATATGGGGGTGATAGATGGTCAGCGATGTCATACTAGCTTGGCATTTTGAATACGGATATATATATATATATATATATATATGCGCATACTTACTATATAAGTAAATGGTCAATCATCTACAACTAACATATCACAAATAAGCTTATCTACGACCAGGCAGAAAAATGTATTTCATAAATTTGTAGGTCTGAGCGTTTATATTCTCTTTTGCAGTAAAGTAGTTGTAGCGCCCGCTAGGTATAAATTATTGTTGAATACAAGATTACTGTTCGTTCTTTTCCGTTGCTAGGTAAAACGACGCATCTGCCCTGTATAATCTGCGATATTGAAATGTTCAACAGCCACTTTTTGGCTAAAATATTACACTCACGAATCAGTTGCGAGACCTTTGAAAATTATCGTATATACACTGTTGTAAAAAAGATACGCATCGTAGTTATAAACGTTTATTCAAATAAAAACAGTTTCAGTATATCTGTATCTATATATCAATGTTATAAGATTCGAAACAAAAAATTTAAACAGTTTTCATGTATATCAGCTCCTTTGCTTGCTTGCGGTTTTGAATTTGCTTTTAGTGCGAACTGAATTGGCAGCATCGAACCCCAAAAAAATTAAAAAAAAAATGAATTAAGCTGATAGTACCGGCTTACTTATAAACAGTAAAAAAAGTGGATGAGAGGTATTGCAAAAACAAAAACCTTCAAATGTAAAATACAACTCAACTTTGAAGTTGAGTCATTAATTTTCAGATAATGATTGTAGAAGGAAGATAAACCAAAATATGTGTGTAAAAATAAAAAAAAATTAAAAAAAATGTTACCTTGTTTTATAAAGTATCCTCCCGGCAAGTATTTCAGTGCGGACCTGTATTTGATCGTGCGGTCTTGGAGCATCGGCATGCCCTCCACTGTGAGGTCTTAAGTCACCTGTACTACATTAACAAAGGCACGAGGGGTTGGTTGCACTCGATTGGGAAACCGATCCGTATAAATCCGTGATGCCGCGGCAGCATTTTGTAAAGACTCCCTCCCCCCCGTAAATAAGAATCATGTCTACAAGTTCACCATTTTCGTAAACATGTGCCATTTTTTATTTCGTTTGAGCCACGCAACAAACATCACTATTCACTCACGCGTTACCGACTGACACATTGACTGAATACAACTAAAAACATCGTGATGAGCGTTTCAAATTCTTTCGCTTTTTTGTTTCCGATGCGATGAACCGATAAGGCGGATTATATCCGTTGTTGCCAAACACGACCACATAATATTATTATTGAGACAGGACGGTACTCAAACTTCTAAAGGGCTATAACTTTGTTACTTTAATTTTACCAGAAAATTGTTAAAGGAAAAAACATTTCTTTTGATCAGATCTACTCACTGTTAAAATAAATGACTCAACTTCGAAGTATATGATGTAGGTATCTATATAAAATACAAAATAAATACTACTACTAAACTACTGGTTACTTTGTACATGTTGAGTTGGTATGTTTGTACTTTCTCGTACTGGCATTCCACGAGGAATTCTGCCGTCTTACAGTTCTCGCAAAATACACTTTATAAAAATACCCTAGCTTGGGCACCATCGTCTCACGCCACAGCTTATCATCCTTATACTCGTATATCCTCTCTACATTGAAATCGGCATCGCAGTAGAGAATGAAGTCGCAGAATCTGCGCTCGGTGATGTTGAGTTGCCCTTGAACCTGGAAATAATAATTGTGATTTCTTTTTAGCGACACGGTACCGTTTTCTATTGTGCAGCTGCTAAGAAAGGATACTCCTGACTCACAAAAAGTCCACACTCTTCAACGGATGTCCCTGTTTGCTGCTCATACTTATGTCGGGCTGTTGCTTCGTGTACTCTGCCATACATAATCGCTGCTGTTTGCAGGCTGTCAACGTGATATAACAGGTTTTTGGCTATGTTATGGCAGGGAGTAGATACTCTCCTTTTATTACGCGACTGAAATTAGATGCCGTTAAATATTCTTTGCGTAACTCCCCCACAAAGCATTTTCATGCTGGCCTCTTGTGGGTGTTTCGAGCTCTGCAATTTTTGTCTTTGACTACTCGGTTGGCTAGAGCCTGCAGAAACTTGTCTTTCCTCTTCTCCATTTCTTGCTCGTTTATATCCTCGGCAGCTGCGCATTAGGACCGTAATGCACGTCCGGCCGACCAGAAGATTGCTTTTTTGTTTTTTTCTTGCAGATAAGTCTACTCCTTTCCAGTGCCCTTGTCCTTTTTAGACAGACCTTGGCTGTCGTGGCCCCTGCCGAAAAATTATTTTTCCGTAAAGCTTCCACATGCCAGCCTGGACCTCTGGAATGGGATATGGCTGCCGCGTAGGCCCTAGCTGTGTAAGACTTCCTTTTTGTAAAATTCGCTCTTTTAGCCCCGGTACATTTTGCCACTAGCGACATGTATCTGAAAATTAAAAACACAATCTATTAATTCAATATGGTACGTAATGACGTCATCGTGACATAGGATATTAGTCTGATATGATTCGCTGATTTGAGCAAAAATAAGGTGTCTGGCATTCATAAGAACAGAATCACACCTCAACAATTGATCCGGATAATTTTTAGCTTGCTGAAGTCAAGTTCCAGATTGGAAGACAGCACACCAATATGATACGATATTTAGGGGATTTTTGCAATTTGATTATTAGGGCTACTATTGTGATTTATTTCCAGTTTCAAAGATCTGAAAATGACAGATTTACATTTATTATATCTAATTCATCTGTTCAGTAGTGTATATCGGCATCGCTGCAATATATATATATATATATATATATATATATACATATATAAAGTTGAGGTTTTCCTTTACACGACGTGTAGATCTTGAAAACATAAGCAACTTTTCTTAGTACCATATACACCAATGTCTTAAGGGAACCGAGATAAAGGGCTCTGCAACATCAAAAATATCTGAATACCGTCCTGTAGCCGCGACTCGCGATACCCCCAACTGGTACCGGCTACTAGCTCAATCCGACGACAGAACTGGGTCGGGGGTCGGGGTCAGTGTGTCAGGTCAGTATGCAACCTTCAACCAACGGTTACGGTCACGCGTGTCGAGGTAAACGAACTCGTATAATCGATTGCGTTTCAAAAAACAACAAGCACTAGAGACGTGGCTAGAGAAGTGCAAGTATCAAAAACTAAAGTGTGACAAACGCTGCGTGAAGAGGGGCTGTATCCGTTTCACGTCCAACGTGTACAAGCCCTTCAACCTGACGATTTTCCAGCAAGAGTGCGGTTTTATGAGTGGTTGTTGCATCAGCATGACAATAATCCGGACTTTTTGAAGTGCATATTGGTGACAGACGAATCTACGTTCACGCGTAATGGGGTGAATAACTTTCGCAACACTCATGTTTGGTCAGTAGAAAATCCGCACGCTGTCTGTCGGGCACATTTTCAACAAACATTTTCGGTTAATGTTTGGGCTGGCATGGTGAACGGTAGGCTCATTGGACCATTTATTCTCCCAAATCGATTGGACGGGATGCAATACCTAGACTGTTTACGTCTGCTCGGTAGCGCATCAGCTGATTTCATTTTCTGTTGTAGCGGTATGATTTCGGGCAGAGACGTACTTAGCCCTTCTCGTCAATTGGAGAGTGAGTACTTTTTCCTTTATTTTTTTACTTGGTCGCCCTCGTTTCACTACACATTATCTTTGTTATTACAAGGGTACTTGTTTCTGAAAAGGAAAACCCCAACTTTGCGGACACCCTATATATATATATATATATAAATAGGAAAATAATGGGCAAAATCCGCAAAAAGTGGACTATATATACATATATATATATATATATCTCCACGTGGATAGGTGCTCCTTTCATAAACCAGCAATAAGTCACCTACCAGAAATACTGAATATATATCAAATTTAATTCGTGAATATCCGACACCAAGACACATTGATCCAAGATCAGTTAAAAAAACTGTATATTAACATTTCGGATTTCCATACAAAGTCCGATATATAGGTCTCCCTTTCAAAAACAGTATGATGTGTCCTCTACCGGAATACCCTCCAGATAACAAAGCGGCATTAGGTCCTCCAAAATACTCAAATTATCTAAACATCAGTGGATAAGTCCTCCGTGCAGTGGTGCCAAGTTTCAGTTATTTCTCTTAAGATAATACAATTGAAGTCTCCTAACTCGGGCTTGTATTATTCTATTACCTTCCAAGGATCTAATGCAAAAAGGTTCATGCATCATTCGAATCGCCTTACGCTAAGAAATGTTTAAACTTTTTCGTTATAGATAAAATAAAGAAAAAATGTCGATTGGTGCTTTGTTGGGACTGTATGGCACGGCATTCTGAACTAATCCATTGACTCGAAAATGCGCCATACAACCCTGATCTAGCACCAACAGATTTCTAACTTTCCCAAACGTTAAGAAATTTTTCAGTGGAAAGCGATTGGAAAATGATGAATTATGGAATAAACTGTTATTTACGGGTTGAAAAGCTGATGCCATGACTCAACGAATATTAGAATTTTAATGACAATTATTTTGTTAAGTGGGAACATTGTCATACTTTTGTGATAAAATTTACGTTAATAAACAGAATTCCCTTCATCTCATTGTAAAACCGTTGTTGCTTGAAAAATGAAGTAATTTTAAATTAAAGCTGACGAATGTCACTATTTTTTCTGAATCTTTAGTATGGTAGATCCCAAACCTTCTGTTCTGGTATTAGTGGTTTTATTTTTTCAACATTATATATTCGGTTATGTATGATTACCATCGTAACTAAAATTTAAACTGATATTTTTTGGCTCGCTCCTATAACCGCATGCTTGTCGTTTCCGAAGCAAAATATATGTATTTTACATACATATCATAAAAACGAATCAACTGATTTATCGTGTTAAGTAATTTAAATCTACATTTGCCATACTTTGATGAGCCGTGTTATCGACATAAAATGGGATAAAGCCCTTATCCTAATTTTCTATTTTGAATTCAGATGTCTCATGTATGTATGAAGATTTCGGAGGATAACGAATATCAAAGGTTTTTTTTTTGTTTTTTATATCGAAGCAGCCGCGCAGGCAGAAGCCTAAATGCCGGAACACCGCGGCTGCTATGATGATCCCAAAGAAATTTTGAAAATACGATTTTTGAACTGACTAAGGTTAGTAGAACTACTCTTGTAGATTGTTCCACAATCTCGACACCCTCGGGACAAAGGAGCGGTCGTATCGGCCAGTTTTGGATGTACGAAGTTCGACACGGTTAGGATGGGACGCCAAAGTCGGACGGGTCTGTCTGGCAGGCACATCGTGCGGTGGAATCATGGAAGAGAGCTCTGCGGAGCAAAGCCCGTTAGTATAGCGGTAGAAAAGAGCTAGATCGCCGATGGCCCGTCGGTGCGACAGAGTCCCGAGACTGTCTTTTAGGCCCGTATCGTCAGTCGTCCCTACTATTGTAGGGCGCCTTTATGGCCTCCTTGATTGTCATAGTTTTCTACTTCTCCGTGTCAGAACTCTATTTTGAGGTTATGTCACAAACATCTATTTGCATCAAATTGTGCTTGCTTTTGAGTTATATCATGTTTTATCAGCCTGAAATTTCCTACAATTTAAAAAGATCTTCACAATAGGATAGCGCTGACGCTGACACGGAACAAGTGTAATCTAGAAATTTTTGAAGGAAAGAAAGGAGTATGACAATCAAGGAGGCCATAAAGCCGCCCTACAATTGTAGGGACGACTGACGATACCGGCCTTAGAGAAGAGTCATCGATCAGTCGGACCGCCCTCCTCTGGACAGCATCGAACATGGAAAATATAGTCGGGGCGGCAGCACCCCAAACGTGTGAGCAATACTCGAGGCTAGGCCTTATCTGGGCCTTGTATAGAATGGGAAGATCGTGCGGAGAAAAGTACTTCTTAGCCCTAAACAAATAGCCTAGCTTTTTCCCAGCAGCTGCAGCTATTGACGAGACGTGTTCGTGCCAGATCAGGTCCTCGGTGATCTGGGCCCGACCAGCCGAAATGGATGGCTCTTTGGCAGAACTCGGCCATCCATCGAAACCGGATGAGCGCTAGGACGCTTTTTGGTTCGTCAAAGTACAGTACTGTGTTTTGGAAGCATTGAACTGTACAAGATTGTTGCGTCCCCAAGCAGTGATAGCATCCAGGTCTCTTGTCAGAGAGGGAGTCCTCGCTAGTCTTCTTTTTTCCAGCTCAGTGGCAGAGATCGGCTTGTCACTCTGAATTCCTGCATGTAGAGTGCTGTCATCAGCGAAGCTGTGGATTGGGTTGATCGTGCAGGAAAGGAGGTCGTGGATATGTAAGAGAAACTGTCGGAGCCAAGACCGATCCCTAAGGAACACCCGCGTTGACGTTGTGGGTATGAAGAGGAGAACCCGTCAATTACTAAGGATATCTTTCGGCCAGAGATAAAGTCAGCCACCCATCTGCAAAGCTTTTCTGGGAGGCCATAGGATGGAAGTTTGCTTAAGAGGGCAGCGTGCAACAGCTGATCGAACGCTTTCGTGCTGTCAAGAGCAACGACATGAGCCTCACCATAAGACTGGATGAGTTTACTTCACAATTGCGTGACGTAAGCTAGGAGGTCCCCTGTGGATCGTTGGTGCCGGAAACCATACTGCCTGTCGCTAATCAAGCTGTGGCGTTTGAGGTAGTCCAGAAGCTCGCGATTTATGCACATCTCCATCACCTTATTTATAACAGAAAGCAGAGCTATAGGCCTGTAGTTGTAAGGGTCGGTTTTAGATCTTTTTTTTGGGATGGGTTGGACATGAGCAAATTTCCAGTTTTCTGGGAAGGTGCCGGATTCATAAGATATCTGGAAGAGACACGGAAGAACTGGACCAAGCTCCGCTGCACACCTCTTCAGTACAATGGTAGGAATCACGTCCGGACCAGAAGCTTTGTTGATGTCGAGCGACAAGAGCACTGGTCTTGCGGTCTTATGCCTGATTGTTACCTCCCGCATAGTGTAGGGAACTCTTTGAATTGACGGCACTTAGGCGTCGGGGGGACGTCCATGGTGGAGTTGGCAGCAAAGATCTTGGCTAGCACTTCCGCCTTAGCCTTTGAGTCGAATACAATAGTTCCATCCTGACACGTAAGTGGTGGAAGGCTACTGTGTGAGAAGTTCTTTTCAATCTGCTTGGCCAGCGTCCAGAAAGACCGACTGACATTGCGCTGCGACATTACCCTGCCTAACTTTTATATCGTGCTGGTTTTTGGCATTGCGAACCGCTTCGTTATATTTGTTTCTGAACTCGACGCCGGCTTGTCTGTTGTCTACAGTGGGGTTTTGTAAGAAGGTTCTGTGTGCCTTGATCTTCTGCTGGCAAGCAGTGTCACACGATTTGTTAAACCAGCCATTGGACCCTGGTTTAGGTACTTTCACTGTGTGAGGGATATATTCCGACGTGGATAATTTCTGTTATCGAAGAACAGACAGCCGACGCACCCGCGTCAGTGGAACAGACATCTCTCCAACGAAAGTTAGAGAAGAAGTCTCTGAGCCCCTCCCAGGTCGGCATGTCCGTAATGTTTTGCGGGCCTGTACGAGATTCTGCTGCCACAGCGGGTTGTGACCGAAACCTAACCTCCACAACACCGTGGTCTGAGTTACCCAAGGGGGACAGGACAGCAGTGCTGTAAGGGACAGGATGCGTGGTCAGAAAGAGATCCAGCAGGCTAATGATGTGTGACGAAACGCGGGGGAAAAAGTAGGGCTCGTCACCAGCTGGGTCAGCCCTTGAGTAGGAGCGAGCGCTTCGACTGCATGACCTGCCGCATCGGTCTTGTTTGAGCCCAACCAAAGCTCATTATCGGCATTAAAATCACCGATAAGAACTACCTCTGAAGAGGGGTGATTGATGTTCAGGAAGTCGATCTGAAGATTTATTGAAAATAGAATACCTTAACTAACACCTCGCCAAATCCAGAATCACCTCATTCCCTCAGCTCCCCTACCCCCAGAAATTATTCGGAAAACGATTGGGAAGCTCTAAAATATTCAGAAATACTTAAAACGATTTTTAGTTTTGTCGTTGTTTAATACTCCGCCGCCCGTAACCCCCGCCACCAAAATTTACAGCCCTAAAATTTTCTTGGAGGAATGTCTGAAACATCCGGAAGCGAAGTTTGACCATTTTTTTCTTCGTTTGTTAACCACTCTGCTGTTACTCTACCGATTTCCGAGAATATTCAAGGTTCTTTGTGCATGGAATAACAGCAACCTAAAGCAGATTTTTTATTATTACAAGAATTTCTGTCAATAGGCGCGGTAAGTAAAGGCATCTGTCTTAAATCGTAAAACAAAGATAACATCTTTCATTTTGTTCCATAGAATATTGGATTTGAGCATTACATTCGAACAAATATCATCGCTGCATTACGGTACTCCCGGTCACGGCCGCTCGTGTGTAATACTTGACGGCGAACTGGGCCGTAGCAGACATAGGAAGATGAAAATCCAATCCTCTTGCAAAACAATTCTAATAAATGCCTAATACAGCGATGCCAATATTAAGGAGGACCTAAAAGCCACGATCTAGATACTGAATACCCGGCAGATGACCTATCCACTGTAGACTTGATTGAAAATATACGGGCTGAATACCCGCGCGACTGTGAGTCCACCAAATCGGCGCGGCAAAGCCCGGAACTACGGTACCCAAATTTAACAAAAAACACGATCTGGGTCATCCCTCTGGAATTTTGCCAGGTGACAAAGGGGAGCCCCCCAGGCCGACTGGTGAAATTTGCGATAGGTCCTCCATATACGAAGGACCTAGATATATATATACAGATTCCGATGGTTAGGTCCTCCACTCATTGGCTTTTTAGAGTCGATAGGTCCTCCGTTGCGCAACCGTGCAGCGATGATATTTGTTCGAATGTAATGCTCAAATCCAATATTCTATGGAATAAAATAAAATATGTTATTTTTATTTTACGATTTAAGGCAGATGGCTTTACTTACCGCGCCTATTGACAGGAATTATTGTAGTCATAAAAACATCTGCTCTAGGGTGCTGTTATGCCATGCTCAAAGAACCTTGAATATTCTCGGTAAATCGGTGGAGTAACAGCAGAGTGGTTAACAAACGAAGAAAAAAATGGTCAAACTTCGCTTCCGGATCTTTCAGACATTCCTCCAAGAAAATTTTAGGGCTGTAAATTTTGGTGGCGGGCGTTACGGGCGGCGGAGCTAGTATTAAACAACTACAAAACTAAAAATCGTTTGAAGTATTTCTGAATATTTTAGAGCTTTCTAATCGTTTTCCGAATAGGGGGGTTGAGGGAATGAGGTGAATCTGGATTTGGCTAGGTGTTAGTTAAAGGTATTCTATTATCAATAAACCTTCAGATCGACTTCCTGAACATCAATCACATCGCTTCAGAGGTAGTTCTTCTCGGTGATTTCAATGCCTATAATGAGCTTTGGTTGGGCTCAAACAAGACCGATGCAGCAAGTCGTGCAGCCGAAGCGTTCGCTCTTACCCAAGGGCTGACCCAGCTGATGACGTGTCCTACTTTTTCCCCCGCGTCTCGTCGCACGCCAATAGCTTGCTGGGTCTCTTTCTGAACACGCATCCTGTCCCTTACAGTACTGCTGTTCTGTCCCCCCTGGGTAACTCAGACCACGGTGTTGTGGAGGTTAGGTTTCGGTCACAACCCGCTGTGGCAGCAGAAACTCGTACAGGCCGCAAAACTTTGCTTCACGGACATGCCGACTGGGAGGGGCTCAGAGACTTCTTCTCTAACTTTCCTTGGAGAGATGTCTGTTTCACTGACACGGATGCGTCGGCTGTCTGTTCTTCGATAACAGAAATTATCCATGTCCGAGTGGAGGAATACATCCCTCACACAGTGAAGGTGCCTAAACCAGGGTCCAACGGCTGGTTTAACAAATCGTGTGACATTGCTCGCCAGCAGAAGATCAAGGCACACGGAACCTTCTTACAAAACCCCACTGTAGAGAACAGACTTGATTCCTGCCATTGTACTGAAGAGGTGTGCAGCGCAGCTTGCTCCAGTTCTTTCGTGTCTCTTCCAGATTTCTGATGAATCCGGCACCTTCCAAGAAAACTGGAAATTTGCTCATGTCCAACCCATCAAAAAAAAAAAAGGATTTAAGAGCGACCCTTATAACTACAGGCCTATAGCTCTGCTTTAAGTAAGGTGATGGAGAGGTGCATAAATTGCGAGCTTCTGGATTATCTCCAACGTCACAGCTTGATTAGCGACAGGCAGTATGGTTTCCGGCACCAATCCACAGGGGACCTCCTAGCTTATGTCACGCAATTGTGGAGTAAACTCATCCAGTCTTATGGTGAGGCTGATGTCGTTGCTTTTGACATCACGAAAGCGTTCGATCCGCTGTGGCACGCCCCGCACCCTCTTAAGCAAACTTCCATCCTATGGCCTCCCAGAAAAGCTTTGCAGATGGGTGGGTGACTTTATCTCTTCCCGCAAGATATCCGTCGTAATTGACGGGTTCTTCTCTTCATCCGACAAGGTCAACGCGGGTGTTCCCCAGGATCCGCTTGGCTCCGACACTGTTTCTCTTACATATCAGCGACCTCCTTTCCTGCACGATCAACCCAATTCACAGCTTCGCAGATGACAGCACTCTACATGCAGGAATTCAGAGTGACAAGCCGATCTCTGCCGCTGAGCTGGAAAAAAGAAGACTAGCGACGACTTCCTCTCTGACAAGAGACCTGGAGGATATCACTGCTTGGGGACGCAATAATCTTATACAGTTCAATGCTTCTAAAACACAGTACTGTACTTTGACGAACAAAAAGCGTCCTAGCGCTCATCCGGTTTTGATGGATGGCCGAGTTCTGCCAAAGAGTCATTCATTTCGGCTGGTCGGAGTCCAGATCACCGAGGACCTGATCTGGCACGAACACGTTTCGTCAATAGCTGCAGCTGCTTTAGGGCTAAGAAGTAATTTTCTCCACACGACCTTCTCATTCTATACAAGGCCCGACTGATCGAAGACTCTTCTCTAAAAGACAGTCTCGGGACTCTTTCGCACCGGCGGGCCATGGGCGATCTAGCTCTTTTCTACCGCTATACTAACGGGCTTTGCTCCGCAGAGCTCTCTTCCATGATGCCGCCGCGCGATGTGCCTGCCAGACAGACCCCCCTGACTTTGGTGTCCTATCCTAACCGTGTCGGATTTCGTAGATCCAGAACTTGCCGATACGATCGCTCCTTAGTCCCTAGGGTGTCGACATTGTGGAACAATCTACAAGAGGAAGCTTTTCCTAGTTCTACTAACCTTAGGCAGTTCAAAAATCGTATTAACAAAATTTCTTTGGGATCATCATAGCAGCCGCGGTGTTCCGGCATTTAGGCTTCTGCCTGCGCGGCTGCTTCGATATAAAAAAACAAAAAAAAACCTTTGATATTCGTTATCCTCCGGAATCTTCATACATACATGAGACATCTGAATTCAAAATAGAAAATTAGGATAAGGGCTTTATCCCATTTTATGTCTATACCACGGCTCATCAAAGTATGGCAAATGTAGATTCAAATTACTTAACACGATAAATCAGTTGATTCGTTTTTATGATATGTATGTAAAATACATATATTTTGCTTCGGGAACGACAAGCATGTGGTTATACTAGCGAAGGATACGCCCAAAAAATGTCAGTTCAAATTCAAACGGAGGTAACCATACATAACAAAATATATATGTTAAAAAAATAAAACCACTAATACCAGAACAGAAGGTTTGGGATCTACCATACTAAAGATTCAGAAAAAAATAGTGACATTCGTCAGATTTAATTTGAAATTACCTTACAATGAGATGAAGGGAATTCTGTTTATAAACGTAAATTTTATCACAAAAGTATGACAATGTTCGCACTTAACAAAATAATTGTCATTAAAATTCAAATATTCATTGAGTCATGACATAAGCTTTTCAACCCGTAAATAACAGTTTATTCCATAATTCATCATTTTCGAATCGCTTTCCACAGAAAATTTCTCAACGTTTGGGAAAGTTAGAAATCTGATGCTACTAGATCAGGGTTGTATAGCGCATTTTCGAGTAAATGGATTAGTTCAGAATACAATACCATACAGCCCTAACAAAGCACCAATCGACATTTTCTCTTTATTTTATCTTTAACAAAAAAGTTTGAACATTTCTTAGTGAAAGGCAATTCGAATGATGCATGAATAAATGGTGAATCTGATTATGTTGTTGAGTAGAAAAATAGTTATACTTTATAGTTATAGGTATATAGCTGCTCAAGCCAAATGACTTCTTGTGACTCCTTTTTTTAAAAAGAATGAGCCGACATACGTGTTTCTGTATAGTAAAGCAATACTTACCTTGCTTTTAGAGCATTCTGTCGACGAAGACATCTCTTTCCTGACATGTGACGTCTTTTTGATAGTGGAGGACGGGCCTTAGGCATCTTAATCACAAAACTGAGCAACAACAACAAATTTATAACAATAATCACAGATACAAAACTTCGGCACTCGAGGAATAAATCGAACGGGTGACAACACGGTGAATAATTAGCATGCCGAACAAGGCAACTGTCACTCTAGCCACTTATCACTCTGGAGGCGTGGTCAGCGGGAGGCGTGGTTTTGCTACGATTAATATCCAATTGCCTCCACGACTCTGACACCCTTTGAAATAGAAAGCTTATTTTTTTGTTGTGGCTTGTTCTACAACTTCTCTATGTTCAGTATGAACAATATCTGAAAAATTGTTTTTTTCCGATAAGAAAAAAATATTTTTGCGAAAGAAAAACACGTAATCTATCAAATGAACCATACGCGACCTTCCTTTATCCATTTGTAATGCAATCACGAAATCTCATGTCTGTGCGACTATTTGTTCTGAAGCTAAAACGGCAGAAATATTGACAAAAAAGTTGATATTTTGACAAAAAACAAGAGATTATCACAAATCAGTCATTTTTACACACACCATAAAATAATTAGACAATATGTATTAATAATGCTGCCCCAATCGCACAGTTGAAAAAAGGGATGAGAGACCTTAAAACTGTTTTTTGTTTAAAACAGTAAAAAAATTAAAAAACCATTGCCTATATAATCTAGCAACGTTAATGAAGTTCCTTGAAAGTGTTATTACTATTTTTTATCCAGCTCTATCAGACCACATCTCTAATTTAAAAGTGGACGTCGGAAAACTACCGTGCGGTCGTCGGGGAAGTACCGTTTGCCTTTGGGTAATTTTTAGCGTTGCGATCTCCAGCAGTCAAATGTGCGAAGTCGTAGCGTGGTTTTGTGTTTTGTTTTTTGTGCATTAAAGATCGGCAAAAAAAGAAAGGCAATGACAGGGAGGAGAAAGGATCCCGTGTGGAAATATTTTAAGGAGACTGATGCCAAAGCTGGCTCGAAAATAAATAAAAGAGCAAAATGTTTAACCTGCAATATGGATACAGTGCCACTGGTGGCTAGAATGCGCAAGCACATTAAAAATTGTAAACAACTTATTAAACAAGGAAGTTTGTTAGAAAAACAAAATATGCATATATCAGATAGTTCTGATACCGACAATGATGATGTTTCTACCGAACCCATTTCCTCAAAGTTAAGTAGTTTGGAGAATCGTGAAAAAGGTAAGAAATACCTAATTGCTGTTAAATTTTGTTTAGATATGTTAAATATATAAGAATTAAGAATAAAACAGCTTCGTATTAAGGCTCGGCATATACTTTTTGTTTTGTACAAGCAAATTTCTGTTAATCAATCGCATTGAATTTTTAGATATTACAATTATACGTATTACATAGGTATACTTTATTTTTTAGATGGTTCGTCACAGACCTACTACACTAACAGCAATGTTATTAGCGCTTTCAGTTCAGCGTCATCCAGTTTTTCGCTATTGAGAAGATAAGGAGATAGAGACGATGACTAACTAAAATCGCGATTGGATTCATTCGTTGTCAAAACAACATGTGGGGAGAAGAAAAAAATTGATAACCAAGTAGCACGTTTTGTTTATGCCACAAACTGTGCATTTAGAGCAGTGAACACCCCGAGTTTAAGCGGCTAATGGAAATGTTGCGTCCAGGATATCAGCCACTTAATCGTCAGCAAATAGGAAACGATTCAATAGTGTGTGTGTCCGTAACTGATATTCAGGAAGGTAAAGTATATCTAATTGACACTTCTGACACTGAAGACAAAATTCATACTTCTTAACACTTGTTAAATTTATTAGTGGAGTCTACAAGGTGTTGTTACACAGATTATAAGTGTATTGTCAGAAGTGCTGTGACATATAATGCTGCAAATATGACTAAGATGCGTGCAGAACTAGCAAAATGGGAGCAGGTCTAGCTGATATACTTACTTATGGGTGTTCTGCACACATTTTAAATTTATTTGTACAAGATATTCAGGTGCTCACTTCACATAAAGAACATAATAAAGTACTTTATAAATGTACATTTAGCAGCAGGCAAATCTAAAATATCTGACGGAAAAGCTCTCGTGATGCCACAAGATGTTAGATGGAACACTTTAGCTCATTCCATTGAATCTTATCTACATTATCGAAAATTTGTTTAGAAAACCGAGCTGCTATTGATATTCATATCACGGATAAAAATAATGATTTAGATTTAAAAATAAATGCCCAGGATTATTTAGTAAAGTTAAAACAAATAGCAATTGCCATAGATAAGATTCAACGAGATGACTGTACAATTAGCGAATGCACAGAAATTTTGATAGACCTATTTGCCTTTTTTAAAGAAAATGAAAATTGTACTGATTCAGATAGAGATCATTTTATAAAAAGGGTTTCATATGGCTATATATTCAGCACACTATCTGGCAAATATACTAGATCATTGATTCCAAGGACTTAAATTGAATCTAGAGCAACGCGAAGAAGGTGTTGAGTATGCCTCTCGTTATCATCTTGAAGCGATGCCTTTTATTGTAAGTTATCAGGCAAAAACATCACCATTTAAGGATTATTTATTTCAAGACAATTTGAAAGGCCTCACACCACTTGTTTGGTGGAAGTTCTTGAAAGATAACTTAAATGAAGTTACAGTTGACCTAGTTCAGCAGCTTCATACAGCAGCTGCTTCATCTGCTGGGCTTGAGCGTATTTTTTCATCATTTCCACACCAGACTTCGTAATAAGTTGGTCACAGAAAAAGCGACAAAATTAGTCACAGTATTTTAACACCCAAATCAAAGCGTGAAAAAGTAGATTTTTACATTTTTTTACTTGGAGTTCCGTAAAAACTGAAATTTTATTCTATGTACATTTTTCATGATTTTATATTTTAAACATATGGATTTAAGGATTTTTGTTACATAAGATGGGTTGTATATTTTTATAGAAATTTGTTAAGTAACTTATTTAATGTTATTACTCGTATACAAGTAAATACATAGTCATATTATATGATTATTCTGCTGCTTGTAGTAGTATTAGAGTTCAATGCAGTTTATTAAGTCGACTCGTTCCACTAGTATTAGTTCCCTAGTTTCATGTTTGATTAATTAATAAAGAATAAAGTATATTTTTCAGTACCTATGTGTTTTAACCTATGGCCCTTTTAGTTTAGTTTTGCAAAATAAAATCAATTTTAATCATACTTAAAAAAAACTTGATTAATTGACAAACGACAAAAAAACAGTGTTTAAAACAAATTGGTTTAAAACACCTTCATTGTTTTAAATAGTATTTAAAACACCCGTTTAAAACAACAACCCTGCATATCAAAGGGAGGTTTGAGTTGGTCTGGACAGGATATGTTGCGCTTATAGTATTTAGTCGTTTGTCTGTAGCACCGAACTTAAACCAACGCGGTCCAACTCGAAACTAAATTTAGGTGTAGATGATCTGTAGACGAGCGCATTCGAATACATTCCAACAACAAATGCCAACGTCACATGTGTTTGTGTTAGTCTGCAACGTTGGTAATAATGAATCACGTGAAAATCTGGTAAAATTTATTTGTAGCGTTTAGTTTTTTGTTTGCAAATGAACTATTCTAAATAAAAGAGCGTTTAGCAAGTACAAAATGAATATGTAGCGTACCAAAACAAAATATGACTCTGTCTACCTGGCATTGACGGATCCGTCAGGATTATGTGTCCTTTGTCGATATGGAGAATTTTGAAATATTACTAAACTGAATCCAAATTCAAGATGAGATGTAAATAATAACAGTTAGCGCGTGATCTCTCGGTAATAGGTGGGGACAACGCCTCTTATTGGCCAATTCGCCATTAAATTTCAAGCGGTTGCCTGGCGGAATAATGCGCGGGGCAGGGGCAGGGCAGGCAGAGTTGCATTCAGGCCACCGACGGTCGCGTGTGATTCGGAGGAAAGTGCACGAGATCTTCAGAAACGAAATACCGACAGTTGATAAAGTACTACGGGAGGTTAACGAGGATGCTATGTTACCAAATTTCAAACGTTCTACTATTCATAAACTTTTGAAGCATCTTAATTTCGAATGGAAGAAACGAGGTCGTAACAGCTTACTTACGGATAGAGAGGAAATTGTTCTGTGGAGGAGAGAGTACCTGACCAAAATTAAATCATTCAGGTATCAGCACACGAATATCTATTACCTTTACGAAACCTGGATTAACGCTGGGCACACTACTCCGAAGGTATGGGTTGACAAAACTGTGACTTCATCCAGAAGGGCATTTCTAGATGGACTGTCGACCGGATTGAAAAATCCAGCAGGTAAATAGATCGAAGTAGTTCACGGTATCAATTTTTGCGCACAATATCTCTCCCTCTTCGTACCTACAAGACGTGCATGTGTACTTAGCGGATTTTATCTTTCTAGGCAAAGGAAAAAGGCTCATTATTTGCCACATTGGGTTTGTAGATGGCTTCGTGGATGACGGCTTATGGTCTTTTGAGTCAAAAAAAACCACTGAGATGAATGGAGAAGCATTCGAGAAGTGGTTTTCAGGCATTTTACCACGTCTCGAAGACAATTCTGTGGTTGTTTTGGATAATGCTCCCTATCATTCTCGCAAAATAGAAAAAATCCCAACTTCAGCTTCAAGGAAATCAGACATTCAGGGCTGGCTCCATTCCAAAAATATAACTTTCGACCCTTCCTTACTGAAATTACAACTATTAGATATTGTGAAACATCACAGACCAAGACATGATAAATATGTCATAGATCAAATGGCCAGAGCACACCACAAAATAGTACTCCGTTTGCCGCCTTAGCACTGTGAGCTCAACCCCATTGAGCTCGTATGGGCAGATGTTGAGAATTTTGTTGCTGCACACAATACAGCATTTAAATTTTCTGAAATGCAAGAGCTTGTCAGAATTGCTATACAGAGGGTCGCACCAGAAAGATGGCAAAAATGTATGCAGCATGTTCAGGAGAAAGTGGAGGTAGCAATGTGGGAGCTGGACAACCTAATTGAGAGAGATTTTGAATCCATCATCATAAACATTAATGACGATAGCTCTTCAAGTGAGTCTGAGTAAGTTTCGCGTTTTTGTTTTGTCACGGAATACATATTATGGGAATCCTAGTTATAGTGAAATATTAACTTACAGATAAACTACAGACAATGCAAGTCCGAGTGCACCTTCAAAATCTATTTTCAATTGATTGAACAGCCTTATATTTATTCCATGTACAAAAATGTCATCTCTACCCCTCGTTGACTACGGATTCATTGTGCATAGTGAGCAGCTGGTTACCTCTGGTATGTATTTCTCCATGTTGTCTAGTTTGAAAAATCTGTAGAAAAACTTAGCACCCCTTCAAGAATAAAAATTTGATTTTGCGACACCCTTAACTATAACTACTTCACTATATTAGATAATTTCGTTAAATACTGTCATCTTTGTTTTACAACACGTTGGTGGTAGTCCATCATTCGGAGGTAGCCCTGAATGCGGCCCTGTACGCCGTTCCTTGCTTTTGGCAATCACGCATCCATTCTATCTTGGGTGTAAATACACTATAGATACTCAGCTGTCATTCTACCGTAATGCGCAGATGTTGCTAAATTGATCATGAATACAAACATATAGTCATTTAGCATTGATATGTTTCGAACAAATATGGAAATGAGATTGGCAAAATCTAAGGCAAAGGGTATATCGAGAATTCTTTAACCCATGTTCGGAAGTTGAACTTCAGTTGTTCATCATACTAGCATATTAAAGTCCATACCATCATCAGAAAATAGATATGTATTAATGAGATTATAATGACTTTATAAAACTTTATGAAGCACCTTAATTTAAAACGAAGTTTAATATTCGGTAGTCGATTTAAGGAAAACATTGATGTTATTGTAACACATTGTAGAAATTAAACGCAATGATAATAAATCGTTTTTAAGCATTGAGAAATATAGCAATGTATATGATATTAAAACAGCAAAAACTTTGATGTCAACACCAGGATTTGGTTTTAATATTTGTTTTGTTTTTTTGACGTTCCTTATCTCTTCTTGAACATTATCGCCAATAATCGGGCAAGGACGTTAAAATGACAATACTAATACTTCCTGAACGCGTTGGACATTCACGTCAATGAACAGCCATTAAAATCAGATCCCAATTGTTGTCTTTGTAACAGATACAAAAAATTTCTTTCATCTATTTTTTTGCCAAAAAAGTGCGAATTCCATTTTCTTTTGTGCTTACTTTGACCACACAGTGAGTCACAGATTGCCAACCCAATGAGCAAAGTCATTTATTAAAAGACAAAATGCCCAGGTCTGTATGCCAAGAAAGTGGTCAAATTCATAAAGATGAACATTATTTTCCCATAAAAAAATAAAACGAATTAAAAGGGTTTCCTTAAATATCACAGATGTTCGGCAAAAGGAATATATAATAATAAAACATTTATTATTCTAATTCCTATGATACGAAAATAATTATGATATGGAGAATCTTTCATCATTTGTATGAAAATGCTAGACTTACTTTTATTTGCCATTACAGGTTTCTTTTTTGGTGGTGCAAACCTTCTAAGATCTGGCGGAGGAAAGTGTTTTGGCTTCAAATCATTAGATGGGAAAGGTCTCGATTTCACTTCTTCTAGCCTCTTGGTAGGTCTTACTTCTCCCGGTCTCTTAGCAGCCTTCATTTCTTCTGGCCTCTTCATTGACCACATTTCTTCTGGACTCTTACTAGATTTAACATCATCTGGCCTCCTATTTACACCTTTAACCTCAGATTTCCTTACGTCCAATTTTCTATTGTCAGATAACCTTCTAATAGCTTCTGGACCCTTAGCTCTTATATCTCCCGGTAGGTACTTCTTGGCAGGTCTACCATCTTCTTCAGAGAGCTTTCTTAGGTCTTCTGGGCCTTTTGCTCGTATGTCACCAGGTAGATATTTTCGTTTTGGTTCTTCCTCGGATAGTTTTCTAATATCTTCTGGTCCCTTGGCTCGAATGTCACCTGGCAAATATTTTCGAGCAGCTTTAGTGTTCTCTGACCCATACTTATTGGGCTAAAAAGAAATTAAATGTCTATCGTGAGATTTATATAAATCATACCTCCCCATTTTAGCAAATAAACATCAATAAAGCATTTTCATTTCACTTCCCACTCCAATTGGCGATACGTTTCTAAAATGATGTGTGTGATAGATTTCTAAAATGTGTTTTTAAATGCTACACGACATGTACATCACGAAAATTCACCTGTCGCCTGTCCGCTAATCCTTGACCCTTCTACAACTCGACGAAAGCACAAGGGTTTTATTGAGCTTTTGACCCAAGATTTGTGAGTTTTGTAAATTGATCGAATGGTGACGGAGTTACCGACAAAAAAAATAATAACGAAAAAACCTTTTTTCAATGTTTCAGAGACTCCTGCTTTCAGGTATGTATGGGCTTAAAGATTGGGGTCTACAAATTCTGCATCTTTGGTATCACTGAAACGCATTCTATTATAAAGAAGCTTCTGATCCCAGTAATACTAGGCAGCTATTCTGACATAATAGACACATAGAAACAGAAATATGATAAATGTATTTATTGTAGCTTGAGATGTTTAAGTTTGTGATATATTTTAGGTTTTTACATTTAGATTTTATGAAATTTGGAAATCTGACATATCAATATTGTAGACAATTATATCCACACGTTAGAAGAATAACAAACAACATTCTCTCAATACATCATTTAGGTGATTTTTATCCTGGAGGGTATGGATATCATGGTATATATAAAGTCAATCTACTTTACGCCATTATTCCAATCAAAAACTCGTTCATACGTTTCAATAATGTGAAAAGATTTAAATATTTTTGTTGTTACATATTTTTAAATTTTAGGCTTGGCTTTTTTTTCGCGAAATGATGTACCATTTAATCCACATCACTTACCTCTGTCATGGGCTTTTTTTGTTTGGCATCACATGTAAGGTTCTTCAACCCAGATGTTGATCTGGATGCCTCAATTGGTTTTGAACTTGGAACGTATTTTTGTAGGTCTTTCTGTGTGTTTGATGTGACGGTTTTTTGTGTCGATGGACTTGGTGGTAGTTTAGAATTGTATGGCTTCTTAAAGCTATCAGATTGACTTTTATACGCATCTCCAAAAGCTGTGGACTTTGATTTACTTGTAGCTGTAGCTTTTGGAATTCTATCTTCAGCAATTTTCGGAATTTTTGTTTGTGGTGGCCTGTCACCATCGCTGGTATTGTTTCGATCACTTGATTTTGCAATTCTATTCGGTTTTTCCGTGCCATAACGCAATCTTTCCGCTTCTCTTTCCTGTTTCCGCCTCAAAAATTCCTGCTCCTTTTCCATTTCCCTCTTTTGCTTCTTTGTCAGCAGTTTTTCTGCTTCCTTTTCTTTCTTCTCTATTATTATCGGTTCATGTTGTTTCTTTTCAGCTATTTTCAGAAGATCTGAAAAAGTATTAGTTACATTTATGCCTCTTCACTAAGCGACTTTTGATTTCAACCGCGGAAGTGTTGTAATCGCGAAAAATTTTAAAATCGAGATATTTATGTTTTTTGAATATCATATGTATATCAAGAAAAACCTCATCACTGATTTCCGTCAATCTGATTGGTAAAATACTGCTAAAATTTTTATGGCGTCTGACCGTTACATCTGTCGCGAGACCAATACCACGCTAAGAACAAAGTGTAGTAGGTTTTGGGAAGCGGTCTAGTTGCGGCGGGCTTATGAACAGAAAACAAACATTTGTTTTTCGTGATTATGATAAAACATTTTCAGTAGGTTTAAAACATTTGAAATCTCAAATATTCAAAACTAAACATGATCTGACAAAAATTCCTCAAGAGAGAAAATTTACGGAAAATTGAGTAGTATTTTCTAAAATGCACATATTTTCTTTGAAAAGGCCAATGGCATAGAAAATATTACTCATAGTGGTCCAGGTAGCCCAGTTTCTACGTCCATAGTTTAGTTTGGACTGGGAATATTGAATGCTGATAATGTAATGAAAAATGTCATTCCCCAGGCCTGGATTCGAACCCGCACGGGTAATAAGTATCTTGAAAAGTGACGTTAAGTCGATTTTTTGATATTACGTAGGTTTTTCTACAAGATGTTAACTTAGCATTAGCTAATGGACACGTTGCGAACTCGTTATGTAGTTGTACGTGTTGCCTAAACGTCATGAGGCTCCAGTTATCAATGTTTGGCTCCGATGTGATGTAAAATCTGATTCAGAGATGGCATTACTGGAGGTCTAAGCTCGAAGGAAACGGCAATGCATAGGTACATAGTGAGGATTTGTGTGCTAATAATATGTGTTGATGATAATTCCATTGTATTCTTGTCTCAAATACACTTACTTCAGATGCAAAGCTAGAAATTAGTTGCGCATCCACTTTTTCTTATCCATTCTGGAAATTACATATGCAAATTAGCTGAATTTCAAAAATGAGAGAGATAAGATGCCGAATTACAAGTCATATGCATTCTAACAGTAATTATACACAACGCGGGCGCGGTCGTGATTTCCCGTAATTCTCCTCAAAGTTTTTGAAAACACAAAAAAACCTAAAAAACCGTAATTTATAACTTTGAACATAACCTGATTTCAGAAAGGATAACATATAAATAACTCGTCGGGCACAGCTAATAGACATACTTCATTGGCAGCATATTCAATAATGGTTTTCTCACACAGCAAATTAATGGTTTTATACACATGCAGACCAATACACACAATCATCCAGATGCGATCTTGCTATTCAACCAACTTTCTTCTCAGAGATGAAAACTATAGACTACACTCGGCTTCACAAAACATGACGTGTAGTTGAGCCATTCCTCCATAGATGGACGCTCACAAACATCCTGGTGAGCAAACGTGGAATGACCGTTTGCACCCTAAAAACTACCTAGTCTTCAAGATGACATTTTATAGGTTTTTTTGACGTTTTATAGGTTTTTTTACATAATACCCGTGCCGCAGGAAGGAAAACGTTTGATTTAATCTTACCTTCAAATTTCATTGGTGGAGGAGCTGGCGGCCTAGGCTTAGGCTTAGGAGGAGGTGCAGCTTCAACATCATCATCCTTGGTACCTCTTTCTGGAGCATCATAACTGACTCCCTCTTCATCATCATCATCATCCTTCTTGCATTTATGTTTCCGTTTTCGCTTGTGAGGCATCATCGCTTCTTCTTTTTCTCTCTCCAAGGCAGCTTTTACCCTATCCTTGGTGCTACTCAAATTCATGTTCACCTTCTTCTTTGTCATATCAAATGTTTGCTTGTTTGGCAGTTTGCTGTATTTTTCCATCATCTTGTTGTAGAAGGCGGATGCCTCATGTGATACATACCTACAAGCAAATTAACTTTGAGATGTCATTTGAAATAAATCTGTGAATGGTTTGGCCCCACTGAGCAGAGCATCGAAAATAAGTAAAGCTAACCTCACTTTCCCATTTTACATAAGCCAGGTGTAAGCATATACATAAGATTGTTGTTTTTATCTGCTATATTTTATATTAAGTCAAAACAGATAATATATGATAAAATATAAAATCATATAAACCTGGAATCTTACCCATAATCATCTTCATCTGGTTGCATTGGCCCAGCAAGGGTGACAGCAGTATTGTCCTCATCCACAGCATCATCAATTACTGACTGATTAGCAGATTTTGTTCTTTTTAGCATGACATTCACACGTTTCACAGCTTTTTTATCCTAGAAGAATAGATTACTAATAATTTATGAACATGGAATTGGGCTTCAATTATTCATAAATGTTTCAACATTTATATCAGATTTATCTATATCCATTTTTGCCTATTCTTGTTGATCTTGGTAGCATCTAAGTCTAAAGCCTGTCAGGGAAAATGGTACATATTCGAATGTTCTTTTATTGTAAATAATAGCATAGGTATAGCAGATCTATGAGGTAGAATTATTGAAGCTCAAAGTATCTTATGAATTATTCTGTTGAATGTCAAAAACCCTGATTAAACTTTATCAAATCTTTTTAAACCTTGGATATATTTGAACTGTTCGAGTACTAAGTTGTTGGACTGATCTTTCAAAAAACTAAGCAGTATCAAATCGTTTAGTTTAGATTTTTTCATCTTTTTTGGCAGTTACATCATCAATGTCATTCAAAGTAAGTAAATAGATCTACTACTAACCATGTCATGGATATACCTTATTTTTCCTAGAATACTGCACAAACTGATCTTCATGTAGTGGGTACAACAAGCTGTTCTTTTCATTCATTTTTTGTTAATACTCCAATTCTACCACAAACCGTCAAGATTGCTCACTAATTGTAAATCCAGGCATTACTACACTTTATATGGTAGGTCAATCAGAGGTCAACTCAAATTACACAATGATGACAAGAGAGTTTTCACACTGACAGTGCATAATGGCAGAAAATTCATGAGTTGAGACAAAATTTTCGAAAATATAATAAAACAATAAAAAAGTATGTCTCTGACCTGCCAAAAACTGTGAAAAGAACTGTATTATAGATTATGTGGAAAAATACAATTTAGATGACGCCATTGAATTTTGTGCAGATTTTGTATGTTTTGTTACTGTACATCTATATATCTAGAGTGGTACTCGCACGTTCGCTCGTTACGGTTTGACGTGTTTTTAGTCGCTCTCGTTTTTTGGTCGTTTTTTGTAGTTCCTAGTGTAAATAATCTATTGCAAAGTGGTGTTAGTGTGTTGAAAAGAATGTACAATTGTACACAACTTCATCCAACCTAAAGAATGGATCCAAATTTAAAAGAAGAACTGAAAAAGAGGGGCACACTTACCTTACAAAAAGAAGAGATAAATCAAATAATCCTTGGCAGTGACCAGGTTCCCAATAAAAGCAACAGAGATAAAAGTTAGTGCAAAAAGGTGTGGTACTGACGAAATTGTAAGCCTGCATGAAAGAAATCTAACAGGTGATAACACAAAATAAGATAACAAAAATGATACAACGTATTATGTTGACGCAATATTCAAACCAAAATCCTCAATTTCTCGTACTTCACCTAAAGTAAGCCAAGAATACCATAGAAGCCACGTGAACGTTCTTACAGAATATCACCCTAACATTGAAAAAGGTAAAAGACCCAGATCGCAATCTAGTCCAGTGGCAGAAAATGTTAGTAAAAGGCTGTCATGAAGTGAAAAACTGTATGATGGAAGAATTAATTAAAAACTTTTTTGATGAAATTGATACCATAAGCAGGCGCATCGATAGAGACATGATGCTAACTCCTTTCAACAGACAGGATGAAACATGCATCGTACAAGCCACTATGAATATACAAAAATTACTGACATAAGTTGTGTACAAAGTCAGTCAGCTAGAAAAAGAGAATGTAATGTTAGCAGCTAGAATAGAAAACACCCAGCCAAAGTATACACACACGGAAGCTAGTGGAAGCCTATCGAACGTGCAAGGAAATCAAGAGACTAGTAGAACTCAAATAGTACAACCAAGAAGTTATACCAGTATTGTAGGTGGAAAGACAGTAAGTACAACCAAATAACCAATAAGCAAAGTGGAAGGACCATGGACGACTCCACCAGAAAATCGGAAACATGAGTCAATCATAAGAGTGGAAGAAACAGAAAATCGTAAGGTGGTCCTACGTAGACTTAAACAAGACGCAAAAGGATACTGAAGGGGGCTTTAAAAATATTAGGTAATTACAATCAGGGGCAGTAATAGTAAAAAGCCACACTGAAAGCCAACAAAAGAAACTGAAAAATATATTGAAAGATAAGAAAGACATAACAATCAAAACATCAGATGGAATCGATCCTATGTTCATGGTCACAGGAATTGAAAAAGGATATGAGTCAAAAGAATTCATAGATGAGCTCATAAGGATGAATAATGAAATTGAAGCTGAATTAAACTATAGTGTCACAGATAAAATCAAGGTCGTTACAAAGAAGAACGGCCTTAAACCACATAAAGAAAACTGGATTTTACAAGCACCGCCCGAAATTGCTAAGTGGTTCTTAAAACGTGGTCAGATAGACTTCGATTTGGTAAGAGTCTATGTTAAAGAACACATTAATTTGGCAATCTGTTTTAAATGCTCAAATTTTGGACACATTGCTAAGTACTGCAAACAGCAGACATGTTGCTACAAATGTTTAGGTAACCATGAAGCCACCAGCTGTCAGGAACATGATCTTTAATGTGTAAATTGCCGAAAAATGAAATATAGTGACCTTAATCACTCTGCCCGCGACCCAAAATGTCCAGTCTACACATCGAGAATTAGGAGGTTTAGAAATAAGATCAATTACAGACAGGATTTTCAAACATAAACAGGGAACAAATTGATACTGATGAGTCTGACACCTATGGCTCTCTCAAGCAAATGGAGGAATACAACAGAATAGCTCTATTCCATCAAAACGTCCTGTCGCGTGAAAACTCAATAAATGAGGTAAACTAGATGATAGCAAATAATAGTGACTGTAAATTCATTTGCATCACTGAACACTGGAAGAGTCAATACCAAATTATCAACTATGGAATTAGGAACTTCAAGTTAGCATCGTGTTTTTGAAAACAAGGGAAGCATGGTGGGAGTGCAGTTTATATGAGGGTGGGAGTTGTCATAATGTTGTCAATATATAGACCACCGTCTGGTGATATGCATGTGTTTTTAGAAAAAATGGAACGAATTCTACTGAAAATCCGCGATGACAGTGCCACAATTTTCATAGCTGGTGAGTTCAATATAGATTTTGCCACGCCTTTTTTTATAAATATGAAGAAATGGTGTGATTCCTCTTTCCTTTTGTTCAAATATATTAATAAATTACTATAAATGAAATCTAAGGATCAGTCAAAGCAAAAGAGCTGTCAAGTGGCGTGCAAATTTAGGCCCTAGCTCAATAAAGCGGAGAGTAGGGGGGGGGGTGTTAAGAGCGCCAGTGACTCAAGACGGATTAAGCCACAAATCCCCGAGTTTTTAGTCGGAACTTGTTTTGCTTGACTACCACACAAAGAAAAAAATCTAATACTAATGATGAAACTTAATTAACTGTATACAGAGAGCCAAATAAAACAAGATATCTAAAAAAAGAAAAGAATCACAATATATTGCCAAAACAAGCAGCACATATGCTCCACCATTGGAATGCAAGTTAAAAGAAAAGATGTTATTAAAAACTACCTGACAATAAACTTAATAGACTGTAATAACTAACCCTGCAAAACGTTTACCATGGTACACGTGCGAAGGCTTTACAAATATAGGTCTTACAAATATTTCAACGGGCAAACCTAACCTTATCTGGACAATGGTCTTCTCCAGTTACAGCTCTAGGCGTAGCTGTGATGCTCTCAGCTCTCAAAAACTCAGGCCAAAAATCAGTAGCCAGTAGTGAGCAGTGAAGTAAGCAACGTCACAAGTGCACTAAGGGCTGCTTGCCTCGTTCTCAAAATTTATGGTATAAAAAAAACCTTAGAGAGAAAAAGACTGTTTAAAAATCTACTCTCTACTCTATGTGTGAGATAAAACTACTCATTTAAAAGACTCAAAACTTGAAGAAAAATCCATGTACATTTTCTTTTACAAGAAAACTACCTTTCTTTCTGCAAGGGCAAGAAAATATAAAAATATACCAAAGTGATATACCATCAGAAAGTTATCCCGTGTTCTAAAATAAGTTATGGCAGCTCAAAATTCAAAAGCATGCTTAATGTAATAAGCCCAAAAGACGGTGTCATGTAGGCACTACCCTATATATATATTTGAATACGTAAAATGCCGAACAAAATCAAGAATTTCAGTTAGCAACAATCAATATATTAATATCTATAAAATACCCAATTAAAATGATATTTTACCTGTTCACATCAGGGTTTTTATAAAGAGATGGCTTCCAACAAAATCGGCTGCGAAACAGCTACAAGGCAGCTACAAAACAAAGCTGGAGGAGTGTGAATAGGGGTTCTCAAAAATGGCTTTCCACTAGAAGGAATCAGATATTGAACAAACTTCTTCAGGACAAGCATTAAAGGACGTAGTCCGATGGTATTCAAAAGAGAACTTACCACTGGAGGTTAATCCCATAAAAAAATGGATGGGTGGTAGTACCCAAACCAACACAACTAAACGTAAGGTACAAAATAAAAGGGTACTACTCCATAAACTGGAGCTTGGGGCGTTAATATCCCAAAATCTGGAAGTTAACGAAAAAAAAAAAAAAAACGCCCGCACAAAACCAAAATCATGGGCGGAAAGAAAATGGCGCTGGACCGTCTGCGCACGCAACTCCCTAAAAGAAGGTTGAATAAGTGGCCCTGAAGAAGGCACGTTCGACAGAACATCAAAAGCAACAGATAAAAGCCGGTAAAGAAGATATCTTGATAGGAAGGTAAATTCATATATGGCTAGTACGTATAAACATCATAAGATAGCGCGCTGGTTGCCGATGGGCAGACCTTAGGCAGAATCAAATCTATCTACGAGGGAAAAACAATATTTTATCAGAACATTTGTAAGATAGTCGTTAATAATACTATAACATTTGTGTCCAAAAGATTTCAATACGATATTGAGTCGATGAGAATGACAGATATAATACGTGAAAAATTCTACAATCAATAAACTATGAAATTTGACAAAATAAAATCATTAAAAAGGGTTTGGTCTAGGTCTATAATCAATAAAGAGAAATTTAAATTACTCAGTGGTCAAAATAGTAAAAAGAAAGGTTACGAGGTTTTGGCACGTGACAATTTTTCTATATTCCAATACACACGCATAACATCCACTAGTGGATCTTGTATTGACAATATTTTCATCAATACCTCAACTTATGTGGTGTTAACATGGCGCAGACAATTCCCACTCCTCAATCCGAGTGTAAATTAGCGCACCCCGTCAAGAATTCTATTTTCTTAAGTCCCATTACAAGGAATGAACTAATAAAACATATCGCATCTTTGAAAAGTAATAGTCCTCCTGGCTAAGATGGCATACAGGTTGAAACTATAAAGCAAACTCATTTTGAAATTTTAACACCTTTGTTACATATTTACAATTTAATTTTGGTAACTGGAATTGTCCCAAAAGAGTTTAAAACGTCAATAGTTATCCCGATACATAAATCAGGGTATACTACATCCACTGGAAATTATAGGCCTATAAGTTTAACAACAAATTTTGCACTTATTTGAAAAATGTCTTAAAACTCGATTAATGGATTTTTTTAAAGCTAATAATGTATTATCAGATAATCAATTCGGGTTTCTGGAGGGTTACAGTGCAGTGGATGCTATGCAGAAATTAATAAATGAGATTGTCAATAATCTGAATAATGGCAACAAGAGTATTGCTGTTTTTTTTGTCCTTGCCAAGGCTTTCGACACGGTTCCTCATGATAAGCTAATCGAAATTCTTCACAGCAATGGTATAAGGGGAGTGGCTTATGATTTACTGAGGGATTATCTTTCAAACAGACCACAACTGCTAAAACTAAATAACATAACAAGCAATGAAAAAATAATAAAGATTGGTGTCCCGCAGGGTACTGTTTTGGGTTCCTTTTTATCATTTCTATCAATAAGATGCTAAAGCTGAACGAGGGGTTTAACTATTTCTTATGCTGATGATACTGTACTTCTTTTTGCAGGTTCTAGTTGAGAGGATGTAAAGTGTAAAACAGTGTATGGTCTAGGTATGGTAAAAGACTGGTTACAAGAGAGTAAACTAACAATGAATTTATCTAAGACAAACTTTATTGCGTTTTCGTTGACCAATAAAAACCAAACCAAATTACAGCACTATTATGTTGGATGATCATTATTCTGTTCAGGAAGTGTCTCAAACTAAATACCTTGGAATCATTATCGACCAACATTTAAAGTGGCAGCCGCATGTTGATTATGTATCGAGTAGAGTTAGAAAATTAATCCATAAATTTTATCTACTGCGTGACTCTCTCGATAAAAAAAAATTTAATAACAGTTTATAAAGCATTTGTTGAATCTATAATTAGATATGGGATATTAGTATGGGGGGGGATTGTATAATAATGCTCTACTTAAACTCATTATTATTCAGAAATATATTATTAAAATTATTTTTAAGAAAGATAAAAGATTCCTCACTAATAAACTTTTTACAAAGGATGTGTGCAATATTAGATCCTTGTACGTGATGACAGTATCTACTTTTATTTATAGAAATGAAAAACTACAGAAACAAGTAAATCATAACTACTGTATTCGTGCAAATGTGGGCAGGCAAATAGAAATTCCCAAGAATAACAATAACCTAAACTTAAGATACATAACGTATATAGGACCAAAGATATATAACATTCTGCCAGAACACTTGAAAAAGTTGAAAAATATTAAAACATTTAGCACCAGCTGCAGAGAATATATTTTTTAGAATACTGCACAATTTGAAAGATTTTTCTAATGATTTTTTGTATCAAAGTATGATTGAACTATTGTTCTGGATATTGAGGTTGATTATTGTTTTTTTTTTTAATCCAATAAATAGCATTTTCTTTTCATTTGTAAGTCCGAATGATGAAAGCACATACAGGTGGTTTGAACCATCTAGGTGCATCTTTCTGTCATCAGGATGTCCTTGATGAAGAGGAATTATATTGTTGTGTTATATATTTATGTGTATTTATAATTTTTTGTATATGGTCTTTGTTGGATGTTATTATTATTAAATAAATAAATAAATGTATCTAATGTCATTAATTCATTAATCTCAGATCACACTGCTCAAAAAATAGCAAAGTAGGTTCATAGGTACAATCTTGGTAATGTTATACAGAAAAGGATATTCAGTTCAGAAAATAGAGAATTTTTTTTAACTAGCCTCATATCTGTAAACTGGCAAAAATTACTTCAAATTCCTCAGAATGATGTAAACAAACAATGGAATTATTTTAGTAGTATATTTCAATATATTTTTAACCTCCAAATCCAACCCGTACGTCCTCGAGTTCGTTCTGCGGGGCGGCCTTGGGCGCTGAACCGTGTGCGACCGTGTAGGGGGGACAACGGGGTGCCGGTCTTGCGGTGGGCCGCCTCGATCAGTTTTTGAGGAGACCCGCCGGAAAGCCGGTAGCCCGGCCAATCGAATGATTCGATGAGCCACAGGTGTCTCGGATGTATATCTGGGACGCCTGCAGCTCAACGGTCATCATGAGCAATGGTACTTTACCCAACCCAAGGTGTTAAGCGATTCCGTGCCGAGGGGTGCGTGGCGGTGGGGATGCACCGTCTTAAACGGAGCCTCTGGGACACCGGGCGACCTCCCAGAGTATCCAGTCTTGCGTCCGTGTAGGGGCACCGCGGACGACGACCACCATTTCCCCTATACTCGTGGGAACAATATGGAACACGATGAACATAATAAAAACCCCGAGGTCACCCCTACGGGGGACCCCGAACATCCGGGTGGACCCTCACCAGGGGACCCCGAACATCCAAGCGGCCCCTCACCAGGGGACCCTGATCGTACCCTGACAGAGGAATCTGTCAGAAACTTAGCGAGATAGCTAGCGGAAAGGGTGGGCTCTCTAAAAATTAAGAAGTATTGGCCAGGTTCCGAAAGGAAAAGGGCTCGGAAGCGGAGAGAGGCGTAGATGACGGAGGGCTCGGAAGGTCGAGGCACCACTTCTGGGGCCCCGGCTTGACGGACCCAACCGGCATCTGGGCTAGACGGTGCGCAATCCGGTGTGTCAGCGGGGGCCCTAAAGCGGCCTGGCGACGGGAAGCGGCAGAGGTCTGCCGGTGGGACACCGGAGGGCGCATCCTCGCCGAAGAAGCCTCGTACTGCGACGCATGCGCAAATTAGCTATGCGCGTGCGTCCCAAGCGGGTCTCAGGGTGGATGTCGAGTCCGACGGTTATCCTGGGACTCAATTTACTGAAGTACAGGTGCAGCAGGTCCAGGAGGCGGTCAGTGTGCTGATAGATGGGCTCCCAGATGACGCGGCCCTTCCCACGTACATTGACTGCTACCCCTCTCGAGGGGCAGACGTCTTTGTCTGCGAGGACGAATCCTCTAGGGCATGGTTGGAGGCCCACGTGGAGGATCTGCGGCCGTGGGAAGGCGCAAGGCTCATCACGATGAGCTTTGGAGACCTTCCCATATACCACCGCGTGATGGCCTTGGTTCCCGGGTCACAACCTGGAAAACCAGAACTCCTCCGTGGAAGCGGAGATGAAGGAGGCTGCGACAGTGAAGACTGCGGCGGCGACGGCGGTACGCCCGAATAGGGGACACATACCGTCATTCGGTAAGGTGTAGGAGGGGCCTCTCAACACCCATGGTAAGTCTTAATTTCATTCAAATTAACTTACAACACTGCATAGCGGCTTCGAGGGCCCTTACTCAGGAGATCACTCGAGGCCGACATGATGTGGCTCTCATCCAGGAACCCTGGCTGAGAAACGGTTCAGTAAACGGGCTTAGTATACCGGGCTATACGCTTTTTAGCGATACTCTGGACACTAAACCCAGAGCTTGCGTAATGACTTCCGTTAACACATGGCAACTTAAAGAATTTACATTCAGAGACTTAGTTGCAGTCAGAATTAGATATAAGAAGGAAGGCAGTGACAGGGACTTGGTTGTATGTTCGGCTTACCTTCGTTACGATTCAAGAGAGCCTCCTCCGTCCAAGGAAATGGGGGATCTTGTCGCATTCTGTAGGGATTCTGGACTCGACCTCGTGATTGGATGCGACATCAATGCCCATCACGTTATGTGGGCAGCTCGAACACCAACAGACGGAGCGAAGACCTGATGGAGTTCCTAGAGGCATCGAACCTTGAGGTTCTGAATGTCGGTAACATCCCAGGCATACTAGATGGGGGTCCTTTAGGGCAGACATTGACAGTAAGCTTGGAGCGGTCCCATACAGGCTTTGCAGGGGCTCTGACATAGAAGCAGCTGTCGAGTCTCTGAGCAGGGACTTGACGGCTGCATATGAGGAAAACTGCCCGTTACGCAAAGTCCAAGGTAAGGGCAAGGCAACCTTCTGGACCAAATAATTAGAGGATAGAAAACGAGCGGTGCACAAACTTCTTAGCAGAGTTAAGCATAGGAGAAGTTCTCCTCTATGGGAAGACTACAAAAAGGCATTGCAGGAGTACAAAAAGGAGATTAGAAAGGCCTCCAGAGAATCCTGGAGGTCAGTCCATAAACGACATTCCTGCTACCGCGTATGGCACTAAAATAAGTTACTGTTCTAGAACTAGCAGAACTGGGCAAAAGTCTTAAGAATAAAATGAGTAGTGGTGATGATGGCATTCCAGCTAGTATTTTAAAATATTGCTTACAAGTGATTCTGGAACCTTTGGTTCACAAAATAAACAACTCACGTACGGTATTTTCCCTGAAAAACTTAAATTAGCTGTAATTCTACCTATATATATATATATAAAAGGAGATCCTAGTGACTTGCTAAATTACAGGCCAATAAGCTTACTTTCTTGTTTTGAAAAGCTACTATTCGTCAGAGCGGTCCGGTGGATCTTTGCTCTTAGTTAAAAGTCTCGTCGGTCTGTTAGTCTGTCAGGTCTGACTACCCAGATACCAAACATGTTTAAGGGGAAAAGGGAAAGAAGGAAAGAAAGGAAGAAATAGAGCAAAGAAAAGAAGTAAATCATTTGAAATAGCTTAAGCGTTATTGCTTTGACTACTCGAATTATTTTGTAACTCCAAAAAATAATTTTGATCGGTTTGTATACTGAAATAATTTTGGCTGGTCTGAATTTACAATTTAATTTTGATCACAGTGAGAGGCGCGGACTGGAATGTTTGCGAACTTGCTCGACTGTGTAGTCTACTGAATCACGCAACAGAGGGTTGCTGTGCGATTCCGCTTGATTAAAACGCCGCGGCGCCTGTTATTTTACGTAATCCCTTAAATATAGGATATCAAGATCTCTGTGAATAGTCTCATTTGACACGTACCAAGGGGTGTTAGTAATTGTGCGTAGGGTTCTGTTTTGCAGGACTTGCAGTCTCTGCATGTGCGTCTTGACAAGAAAACACCAAGCCGCGCATGCGTAGGTGATTACGGGTATTTGACTATTTTATACAACCGAATCTTGTTGGTCAAACTTAATTTTGAATTTCTGCACAACAGAGGATAAAGCTGCCGAAAGGTAATTTGGAATTTTGTTTTCAAAATATCAGTATGTTTCTGCCAGGTCAAGCCCTTGTCAATGATGACTCCAAGATACCTGACAGATGATAAATGCAGGTTGTCTATTGTACTTAGCCATTCAATGGTTGCGGAAAGATCGCCTGCAATGCCTGAGTGGTGCTAATCATGGGACTTATTATTTGTTGAAGGGACCTAAGCGCAGTTGCTAGGTCCACATTCTGCGTGTTCAAAGTGGGTTGAACAGAGGGGGCAGCCGAAGATGTTGACACGGCTGCTTCCGCGTATGACTTGCTGCATCTTTGCGCTATGACTTCCAGATTTCGCCTGGGGGTGAATCTGCAAGTAGGCGCCCCTCCACAGTTCGCACACTTTCGCTCTTCTTGTCCTGTGAGGGGGCATAAATGTGTCATGTGGTCAGAAGCACATTTTAAACATTTGGGAGGTGCTGTGCAGTAAGACTGCGCACGACCATACCTTTGGCAGCGGTGACACTGCCCAATAAGTCTAGAGTTCTTTTGAACTTCAACTCTGATTGCTAGTCTCAGCAGCTCGTGTTCATTGAACAGCTGCTGGGACTTTTCAATCTTGGGCAGTATCACGACCACCAAAGGCATGGGTGCGCCGCCACTGCGTTTGAGTCGGATAATGTGGACGGGAGTATATCCCCTCTGTTCTAATTCCCCTTTGATCTCCTGTTCCGAAAACATTGCGTTTAATGAAGCAGAAGGTTTTGAGGGGAATGCTAACTTGAATTTTGATTTTGCTTTTGGAAGAGGTGGGAAGTAATCCGTCTTGTCGGTTTTGTCGTTGCGTCTTTTCCTAGACTTGGCCTGGATGAATCCGTCATTCTGTATTTCATCGTCGGTCGATGTCACGACAGTTAAATTTTCAAGAGGTCTTTTTAAATTGACAGCCTTGTCAGATTTAGAATTAAAATTTGCATTATTGATTAACTGTGTTACCTGGGTGGTCAGGCAGTCTATTTTACTGTTTTGGTCCCTAACTGTCTCAGTCAGCTTCTTTATTTGCTGGGCCTGGCTTTCGATGATCAGGGTCTGACGCTGGATGGTTCCGTCCTTTTCATCTGCTACAGCAGGTGTCATCAATTCCTTTGATTTCATGGTCTCAGTCAGCTCCTTTATTTGCTGGGCCTGGCTTTCGATGATCAGGGTCTGGCGCTGGATGGTTCCGTCCTTTTCGTCTGCTACAGCTGGTGTCATCAATTCCTTTGATTTCTTGGTAATTTCTCCTTCTCCTTCTGGCTGGGTAGATTCATCATCGGGGACGCTGGGGGATCATTACTTTGACCTCCAGAGTCTATCTCCATGTTTTTAAATCGGATTTTCTATTGAAAAACTTGAAAACTTTCACGAGCAAAAATATGACGTATTGTCAATTATCCCTTATACAGGGCGAATGTTTTGCAAAGCTTTTTGAGTTAGTGATGTATTCAAGAATTATGAATCATATAATATGTAGCAACTTAATTGCAGAGTCACAACATGGGTACAAAGAATGAAATATCAGCCGTTTCATCACAGTTGACGGTAGAAAGAGGTATTCCACAAGGTAGCGCCTTAGGACCTCTCCTCTTTTTGATTTTTGTGAACGATCTGTGTGCTAGTATTACAAGCCCAAATAATGTATGCACGATCCTATACGCTGATGACACTAGTGTACTTGAGCCTCTGCAAGAATGCATTTTTGGGGTTTCCTCGTAATTCATTATCTCTGAATACCTCAAAACCAAATGCGATTGTTTTTGAGTTGAAAAAAAAAATCGAAGCTACAAACATCACCTTAGCAGAAGGAATAGAAGTCCCTCTGACAGACTGTGCAAAATTCTTGGCAGTTCATATTGATCAAGCACTTTCTTGGGCTAAACATATAGAACATCTAGAAAAAAGGTTAAACAACGCATGTTATGGTATTAAAGTAATAAGTAACTACCTAGACCTAAAGACTCTAAAAATGGTATATTACGCGAATTTTGAGTCCATTGTACATATTGGAATAATTTTCTTTGGACATACTAGCCATTCCAATAGGATTTTTCTAGTGCAGAAGCGAGTGCTGAGGTGCATCCTGAAAATTTCCTCTAGAGACTTGCAGAGGAAAATTTAAGAGTAATAAAATTTTAACTGTAGCCGCAATATAATATTCAAGAGATCCTAATTTTTACATTCAAAAATATTGACAATTTTATCGGTAGCCCACAAAGTGACTGTAACACATGAAATAGAAATATAAATCTTCTGTATCTACTCCATCATCGCACAATTACCGAAAAAAATGTCCATTACAGCTGCACTAAAATATATAATAAGTTACGACAAGAAATTAAAAGTTTGGCAGATATAAAAGAATATAAAAAGAGTATTTATCAATTGTTAATGCACCTAGAACCATATGACCTTCAAGAATATTTTCAAATGTAAAATCTCTATTATGTTATATGTTTTGCCTCTTCGTTTTTTCTGTCTCGATGACACTGTGACGTATATTTCACATATCAGTGTGTAGGACATGGTAATCATGCACTGTTATTTTGAAATAAAGATTTATTATTATTATAATATGTAGCATAGGCTATGTTCATAGTGAAGATGCATACTGTGATGCTCTCTTCGCTACCTTAATTATTGCTTCCTTGATCTAACCACAATGTAAAGCAAACACATGTTTTAAGTTGGGAGCGCCCGGGACGACGATGTATTCTGCGCCGCTACCTTCGCTTCCTCATGGCCGACCACACGGAAATTCAAATATTTTGTTTTTACCTAGCTGTCAGGAGGGAACAATCAGGGTGGGCTTAGCTGTGATTGGTTCCTCAGCAAGAATTGGATTTCTGTGCAAGTTGGTGTACTTGCAGTCGAGCAGTAGAGACACAACTTTGTCGAGTATGTAACCAACCGTATTCTCAATTTGGGGAAAAGATGGTGGTACTCTCCAAATTCCTGTCTTGGTTTGTTTACTGAATGTGTACTGCATTTTCGATTTGGTAGAGAACTTAACATCCACCACTTGGTGACTAGAGACAAATCACTCTGTCACTGTTGCTCAACAACATCCTGCCTTACTATCTCACGAACAAATGAAACATTAAGAACTGTGTTCGAGGAGAGAAAAGAAAACATTGAGGGTGACTTCAGTATGAACATCCTCTATCCATGTAGAAAGTCGCGAGGAAGCGCTCATTGAGGTAGTGAAGAAAGCATAACAGTAAGCATCTTTCACTATGTACATACCCTTAGAATGATCATCAGTCCAATTATCTGCCTCTTTTTTGATTATTTCTCTGGTCTAAAGTCTCGAAAGCATGAGTGGTGTAATCGAGTAATTACCTGTGATCTCAAAGCTAGGAGCTCCTCTTTTCTTCTCCTCTCTTCATCAGCTTTGGCTTTCTCTTCTTGTTCCTTCCTTGCAAGAAACTTTTTGATATTCTGCGATAGCGTATTGGGCTTCTTTGACTCCTTCTTAGGAGGCTCAAATTTCGTACTATAATATCTGACCTAAATATATGGAGTGTGAATTGATTGTTGTTTTCTAGAATGTATGCAGAGGTGATGGATGAAATCTTACCCCATTGCTGCTTGTAGTCTTCTCGTTTTTTTTGGCAGTGTGTAGGATCTGGCCAAAATCCATCTTATACCTAAAAAAATATAGTCAATTATATCAAAAATTAAAATTAATTTAAGACATCGAAGTCCATACACTGTACACAATTCTGTCATCAGCATCAGCAAGACAGCAAGAATGCTAATGTCAAATCAGCTGTGAAATTGACGTTCACCACTGACAACCACTACCAACTGCAAAAAAATCCTCTGGTCCTAACCATGAAGACTAGAGATAGGAGGTTAATCTCATGGAGTGGGGGTGAAGCCAAAAATGTCGACAATGAAGTGAGTTGGTACACTGCATACCAAATGAATATCGGAAATGCAAAAATAATGTTTTATGTTATATGACATGTACATAAAAAAACCATTCGCTCAGTCGAAAATTAAAGGAAGTAAAATTGGCTAATTGGTTGCACCGGTGCCTCAACCGGTGAATTAAAGAATACGCCTAATTAAATCCAAGTGAACAATCAAAATTTCTGTGTTATATACCACGGTTATAATATGAATCAAATTTAAGCGAATAACCAAATGAAAATGGTATTTTACCATTTTGGATTGGTATTTACCGATCCGTTCAAGCGAGTGTGGTTATCAGTTTGGTTATAAGATCCGTGACGTCATTAATCAGCTGTTATATCGCTCCGTTGATAGAAAAGTGACATAATTCAAAAATTGCATTTTTTCGGTATGGGCAATTCAAAAGTTTTGCAATGGAACAGCGTATTGATCAGGACAGTGAACATGAATGAAATAATTTTTTTTCTTTTATACTTTCAATTATAATGTATCCTTTGGAAAAATAGACGAATTTGTATGGTTTGACCTTGTGGACCCTAATTACGACGTAGATTTAAACCCTTATCCTAGTTGTGACACTTTTCCATATCAGAAAACGATTACTTGTTATAAGATGTCATATAAAATCGCCAGAAAAAATCGAGAAATCTCGAAAATGTTTTAATGAAACATGTAAACAATATTGCAGATGTACAAACATTGTTGAATGTTGAAATGTTTAAGCACAAAACGTAAAGTATTATGTTTTATAAAATTCTGCATGTTTGACGGGAATATGCTCTTTTTTCACTAGTTGCAGTAGTCCGTTTTTTTTCTTGTCGGCAAGCTTCAGTTTCTTTGTGTACAATTTTTGTAGGGTTATACCATCATTTCCTTTATTTACCGTCGTTCTGGTTTTTTTTATATCCAATGTACTGAAATGTTCGTCTGAATAAGACATCTTGTACAGAATTTTGTATGGATTTTCTTTTGAAATTTTTATTATTTTCATGTCACCCATCTTATCATCGTTAGAACTTCTTTTATCTGAAGATCCAATTTTCTCATTTAGTTTTTTTGGATCAAAAAAATCTTTAAAAGACAATTCCCTCACTAAGTAAGGTCTCCCATTTTTCTTGGCAGTTTTGATGATTCCAACGTATTCTGCTGGCAAATTGGACCTGATTTCAAACAGCGTTTTATCTGACGCTCAATCACAGAATGTGCTGAATCGCCCTCATTTTGTGTGTGTCCTTGGATTAAGAACTTGTGGGTAATGGACTTTATATTGGTATATTTAATCAAAGCATACACATACATGGTTAGAATAAAACGATTTTTTTGTTGTCCCACACAGTTGTCGGAATACAGTACAATTTCTATTTCACCATCAGGATTTGCTTTCGATTTTTCGTCTAAGAATTTGAGGAGACAAGAACCAATTTCATTTGCCCCTCTTTGTCCTTGAGTTTCATCCCAAACATAACAGTAGCATTGATCATCCTGCTTATTTCGCGACATTTCGAATATTGTGAAATTAAAAACATTAAGCTTTGAAGTATAATAGAATGTTGACGTGTCTCCCTTGGGGCATGGTAGCACTGCCTGGAGGTCAAAACAAGCTACTACATAATTTTGATCAATCTTATGTTTGTCGTCAGATTTTTCAACCCGGGACAGATCTTTTTCTGATAAATGGGTTTCATATTCATTTCTTAAATTGTCTCTCTCTTCGGCTGAAGCGTTCGTGTAGGTAGAACAAACTCCACATTGATCTTTTTTTGGCGTGAAAAAAGAAATATTATATTCACGAGTAAAAATTTGATGGTAAATCAAGTACTTTCCAGCAGGTGAGTTATTTTCTGCACACGCCTTAGTGTAATCCCTGTGTAGATCACGTACGGACCTACCACCTTCGATATATTCACGAGAAGAACGAGCTCTCAAATGGTGACTGTCGATTCTTGGTATGGAGTTTATATGGTTTCGGATTCCTTCTTTTATGCTCGCTTCCAGTTTAGGATGTTTGCCATGTTTTCCTCGGAGATCCTGTGCCACCATTCCTCCACATGCAGCCTGTTTGCTTACTACAGTTCTTATTGGTCTATCTGTTATATCCAGAGTAGATTTAAAAAATGATTTATAAACTCTAACAATATTTCCATTAACTTTAAAATGGAATGAATTACGCCGATTGGAGTTACTCCGATGGTATTGGTATTTGGGTTTAACAGGCTTCATGCAAGATGATAAATAGTCTCGTTGTCGTTGTGAATCACCAAACGCCCAAAAGTTATCAAAAATGGTTTTGCGACAGTCCTCAGTAATCCTTGTTTTGCATTTGAGTCTACAGCTATCTTTCAGGGAGGCTTCATTTCTCTTGCTCGGATCACTGTTTTGGATTTCGATGATGACACATACTCAACTCCAGCATTTCTGGCTAATTTGGCAGCATTTTTTTCCACTGGGACTCATTCCGCTTACGTTTCTTAGTTCTCTTAACATCTGCTGTGGTTATTTTATCAATTTCTGGAAGATTTCCTGAAGCATTTCCTGCGCCCTGCTGGGAACCCAAGGATCCTATAGCTAATGAATTGGCGCTCACAGACTCGCTCTGTGATGAACTCTCGCTTTCTGTCTCAGATAAGTAGTTTGGGTCTTCATCAGTATCGTCAGAATCAAAAATGTCTTGCACAGCTGAACTGTCATTTCCATCAGCATCGTTGACCATACTCTCTGAAATAATAATAAAGCCTGAGGATGTGCAAAGAACATAATCACAAAACCAAAGAAAGATCTGATTACCTACCAATTTCAGGTGTTATGTCGTTATCCATACTACTATCAACTTCATCGGTAGCGTTACCAATTACATTGGTGGTTTTGCGCATGGGCTGTAATTCATAGAAACTGGGAGAAGCATGATCTGGAAAATACAGAGGACTCAGATTGATCTAACGAATTCGATAATATGGACCAGAAAGGTGGTGATGCCACGCCCCGGCGTTTCCATGTTAGCCAAAGGTAGATTAGGACCAACAAAAGTTGACCTCGTGTTAGGTTACTTTATCCAGTAAACAAGGGAGAACCAAGGATTTTTTTCTATGACTTTACCAAGCAAATAATGAAGCAATATGAAGTCTAAGAAAAACTTCCAGAGTTATTAAATTGTCCTGCATTATGTAGCAGAACTTCTGTCTGTCATTGTTGACAAGGAAGGATTCACGCCAGCCAGCAGTATTTTTTCCCTCTATAGAACAGACACAAGCATGCCCCCTATCCTAGTCATTCTTGTAGAACTTCACAGAGTGGAAAAATAATAAAAAAGGCGCACTAAAATCACTGTAGTACTTCAAAAACCATGATTATTTAATGAACGCCCAATTGGAATTTACATGGAATCTAGGATTTGTTGGTCAGGTTGCTAGGGGCAACGGCTCGGGCAAAGGTCATCTTTTGTGATCTCTTGATTAGGTATAAAAACTGATGCTTATTGCTTAAAAGACTTCATGAAATACAACACACTGAAGTGAATAGAACGTTTGTGTAGATATTTACCACATCCAGGAATATCATCAACCATATTAAGGCCAATTTCACAAGCAATATTATTTTTATCAATGAAAGTAGCTTCACCGTTAATTATACATTGTGAAGCATTATCGACACTCTTGGTTGCACACTCTACAACAGTTGAATCTGGAATTAATTTATTAGGTGAGTAAGCATAAATTATACTGAATATAGTATGAAAAACTGGATAAACTTGCTAACCTTTCACAGTCTCAAGTACCTTCCATTCTTTTGTAGGCTGTTCTAAGGCTAGTTTTGTAATAAGTTTCCCTCTTTGGCAAAACATCCTGATTGTTAAAAGATTTAGGACTGTTGTGTAGCCTAAAACAAAACAGAAACTGATTAGTCTGTCAATGTCATAATTCCAAAAATCATTTTCTGATATTTGTAGAAAACTGTCACATCTCCAAGTTTGAGGTTAGAAAACAGTCACAATTCAAATATTTTATTGTAAAATATAAAGAACAATGTCACAACTTGAAGAAAGACACTTCTCTGTAGATAAAATGAATCTGAAATACACCTACCTTCTAAGGGAAAATGACAAATCACGAAATAAGAGTTTCTTCCATAAATAAAACCAATTAGTATGAGCCCATCTATGAAAGAAATATGGCACAGCTCGAAATATGACGTTTTTCTATAAATGAAATGAACGAGTATAAAGTTATTTCACGACGAAAGATGACACAACTGGAGATAGCACGTTTTTCTATAAAACACTCCACGACTAGCAACACTCCACTACCGTATCTGAATCACAACTGTCGTTTTTCAATAAACATGCATGGCCTCCTTGTTTAGAGGACATCTGACACTTCTGCTCTCTAGCGGTAAGTAGGAAGAACTATATGTGTTTATGTGTGTCACTTTTCCACATAAATATACATGCGTTAGGATGCCTTTTTATTATCCTAACTCAAAAATGCTAATTTTTGAGTTATGTCACTTTTCTATCAACGGAGCGATATGTCATAGTTATCACCGCAAAATTGTGGTATTTACCCAACTCAGGAGTAGTTTTATATTTCTGGTTATTATTTGAAATGTGATAAGTTAGAATTTTTCCGGGTATTGGATATTGTTATTGTACTTCAGCTTCATTTTTGGGAACCTTGATACGGGCTGACTTCAGTGTTAGCATAAAGTGTAGCACCTTATTAGTTATACTCATTACTGTTGTTGGGAACACTTTCAATCTAGTTCCTATGTTTAACAAAGTATCCTGTGTAGCCATATACCTAGGGTGACCATAATTTTTCATCAAAAAAAAAGTACATTTATAAATTTAAAGGAAATTCAGTACAATACTCTAGAAAATTTATCTGGTTAAAATTTTAAGAATCTTTAATCGAACAATAAGAGAATGTTTTTTTTTTAATCAAACATAGGTACATAAATTATGTATATATATATTTAAAGCTAATTTTAAAAGCTAATTTTCTTTCGACGTTCCTGCCAGAAAATTTTGATCATCATTCTGGTACCAGTCGTACTTTTTGGAACCATGAATTTCCTTCAGAAGTTGTGTTTCACTCTTTAAGAACTGAAACATTTCATTGCACGAAACTTTGAAGTTTGTGTAGACTTGCATGATGGCTTCCAGAGTAGATATTTTCAGCTGCGATTTGTCGGGACTCCAATAGTTATTGATATTTGAGAACAACCTCTCAAGCGACGCACTGGTCCCAGGCAGACAAAAAACGAACTCGCATAGAATTTTGAGATTTTTCAAAGCACTTTCTTTTTGGAAGACTTCGAGCCATCGATCTTCGGTAGAAATATTTCTCGAATTCCAGTCTACGATTTTATCTTCTGTAACGTTGGTTCGTATTAAACTAACTTCATCGAACAGTTCGTCCTGATTCAATATCGGACCTATGTAGTCCTTGAAAGCCTCACACGACGACAAAATTTCAGCCCAAGAAACTTGTTTTTTCAAGTTAACCCATCCAAATAGCTTTAGTTCACTTAAATTTTCACTCCAGTTTTTCAAATATGTTACACAATTCGAATAGAACTGCTTGACATGCATGATGAAGATATCCCGATAGTTTACACTACGGTCAATGTCTCCCATATTCTCAAGTTTCGAAAGTGACTCTCTTACTTTAAGCGGTAAATATAACTCATTTAAACGATTTTGAAGCTTATTTATGAGTTCGAAATACTCCAAAGCGGCTTCTGTTGCGCATATTTTGTCACCTTCTACATCTAAAATCACTTTGTGGAAGAGAGACGCAATGTTATGCACAAACCACATCCATGCTTCACTGATTGGGTTTTGAAAAAACTGTTTTAGAACTGTTGGACAATTATCAGTCGATAAAAAATATGCTTTCAAGGGTTCGAACATTTGTACAATTCGTTCAATGGCTGGCATTAGGCTTAAGAATCTAGTTTTTGAAAACGACAACATTTTTTTTGTACTCGACATCAACAAAATCACAAAACTGTTTTAGTTTCTCCACTCTGACTGTAAAAATATAGAAATGCTTAAAAATCTTGACCGCAATAACCTCGACGTCTATTGGTAAGACGTCCGTCGCATTTTGTAAACAGTTGTTAAAGATGTGTGGTACACAACCAATTCCAATGACGGGTTTGCCACGAGAAGCATTTAACTTGCTGAATAGATTATTCACTCCTTTTCTCCTCATTCCACCAAAATTTGTATTTGTGTTATCAGCAGACATTCCGATGCATTTTTGAAGTAGATTATGGTGATTCAAAGCACTGACCACGTAATCTTTCAACTGCTCTGATGTTTCTCCAGGTAAGTCACGCAGCTGAAGTAATTTTACTTGGATACCCTTTTCACCATCAAAATACCTTACCATTAAGGGCACAACTTTAATTTCTCGATGATTTGACGAATCGATCGTGATGCTAACAAAATTTGCTTTTCGAAGGTCAATTTCTAATTGGGACTGAGCTTCTTGAGCTAAAACATTTTTTACAATCGCCTCAGTCTTGGTTCGAGCTGCCGCAAATTTTGGTTCAAACATGTTTACAATTAGTTTTGACGTGCAGTCTAAGGATCTGAAGCTTTGCAAATGCTTAATTGTATGGTAAGCAAAAGTACCTTCCTTGGCAGCAATCAACATATCTTCAGAACTTGAACTGTCACTTTTAAGAAAAGTTTCCAATTTTCTGCTCTTCAAGTTTGCATTTGCAGCCAAAATGTGTTTCTTCTTGGACAAATGTTGTTTGATATTACTGCGACCACTGTTAGAAATATCAACATCACTTCTGCAAACTTGGCAAAACACAATATGCGGTGAAACATTTGATTTTTGTTTCAAAAATGGATACTCTGCTTGCAACTCAGCGTTAAAATGGCATTTTCTTCGAGGCGGTGACATGATAAAATTGTTTACTTTTCCACACAGCACAAAAAAGTATAGATAAGATACAAGAAAAACTGCCGGAATTTAACGTAAAGGTAAATAGACTAATCGACAGCAAGCCCAGAAGTAACTAATAAACATACGACGAGATACTAGCTGCGAAATGAAATAGACAGAGATGGGAGATGGACGTATCGGCTAAACTAGACGACGACCTGCGATCGGTTGCTGCTAGGGATGGGCGATTCTTCCACAAAAGATCGATTCTTGAATCAATTCAAATCATAATAATCATAGTTATATTTCGTTTTCACAAATAGTAGGACTAAATTTTGTGTAATTAAGAAAAAGAGTACATGTAGGTGTACTTCATAAATCGTAAAGTACAATAGGACAGCGTCTGAAAAGAAAGTACTGTCCCACTAAAAAAAGTACATATGGTCATCCTACATATACCACAAGAATATTAAAATATGACCATATAAACCCACTGGATAATGTCCACCTGTATATGGTTTTGCTAATACCTTTTTTCATCGCTTTTTCCTATCATTTCTGCTAAATCAATTAATGTTTTCTTTAACATGCGGAAAAGTTTAGAGAATTGAAAGTTATCATAGCTCCAAAGCCATGGTTCCACTAATTATGAATGGTGTCTTTTTTAAATATTCCATAGACTGTTGTAGACGAAAAAGCATCGATTATTAAGTGATATTAAAAATAATCAGAAATTATATACGCGCTTTTCTAAAATAAACAACTTGCAACAAAAATGCGGTTAAAACCAACGCGTTCAGGCGATTTGTGTAACTGACGTCATCAATCCGTGTGTCATCTTGAACCATATTATAACCGCGGCACATAACACAGACATTTTGGTTATTCGCTTGGATCAAAGAAGGTATCTACAGCTAGCAAAATATATATATCAATTAAATTTAACCAACATTAAACGTAGACAAGTCAAGGGAAGGAATAGGCTGGGAGTAGAGTTCCTGGATTACAAGTCAGCAAACTCTTTTGCAAATAAAGAACTCAATGGGTACAATATATATATATACAATTCAACAAAGTAACATGCAAGGGAATCATAATGGTGCGTTTCCATGCTTGCCAAGCAACCACAAGGCACAAGCGTCCACAAACCACGCTTGGCATTTGGAAGTCGTTTACACGCTTGTGAATGCGTCAGTGTGCTACGTACATCCAAGCATGGCGGACACCGAACTTGTATCGGCTATTACGTTTGGTTTAACCTACTTTTATTTCAAATATAAGCAAAGTAAAACAAAATCAAGGAAAGCCCGACGACCACGAAGATGGTGGGAAATCGTACCAGGTAACTAATAAGTTTTTCAGTTTATTTATTTATTTTATACTTTATTGTACACTGTAGTTATTAGGATTTGCAAAGTACCTACATGATATATAATTAACAGTGAAAAGTACAATGGGCGGCCTTATTGCTAAAGGCAATTTCTGCCAGGCAACCTTTTTACCTATGTCTATTATGTTATCCCACAATATATAATTATTATGTAGGTAGGTATATTAAAGTGCAATAAAGTATATCAATAAAAAATAAATTTACATAATAATTGCTTTAATTTGTTACAGCCAATTTATAGAAGATACATTTAATGAACCATCTGGAGAGTTCGATAATTTCTGCCGAATGAGTTATGCTGATTTTGAGTTTTTGCTGCAGTAAATTTTACCAATAATTTCCAAGCATGATACCGACTTCAGAGAAGCTATACCAACTAAATTTCGTCTTTCCATAACGCTACGATTTTTAGCATCTGGTGATTCTTACAAAAGCCTACACTACTTGTTTAAAGTATCTGTCCCTATGATATCAAAAATCATTCGTGAAGTTTGTCAAGCTCTTAATGAAGTTTTAAAGGATCAAGTTAAGGTAAGTGGTAAAATAAAACAACTGTTATTATTTATTTATTCAGATTTTAATAAGAAATCTGTTGCATGTAATTAGTTGACTGGTATTTACTTATCATTTAATTATTAAGTAGCTTCAAATAAGAACCATCCCGATGACTGAAAATCTTCGAAAGTTTTCAGTAAAGCCTCGTTTATACTGTTGCGTTCCGGCGGGGCAGGCTGGATGATTTGATCCCATATGATATTAATAAGTTGCGAGGGTGCTTCTGAAGGAGATGGAGCAGTTGAACGTGATCGATGTTCAATTATTATGTTTGAGAAGGGCTCTGAATGAGAGGTTTGCGTGGATGGAAGGTGGCCATTGATGAAGGTCTAGAATAATATTGAGGGGATGATGTATGACGTGCGTATGACCTTTGGTTGATTCTGCTTATAAACAACCCGGCTATTTGGTACATAATAAGTTTTGGTTCATCATTTGGCAGTTCGCGTAGCTTTATAGCTAATAGCTTTGCGTATAAATCGCAATCATCGTCTTCGTGAGCTGGTCTACATTCACTTCGCCTTTGTCTTATATCATTTGTAAGTTGTTCGAATGCTGTGGCCATTTGCTTTTCAGCCGTTTCAGTAACAGGGCGACGACGTTTATTAGTAGATGTCGATGGTCGGGATGGTGTAGTGACCGTATCGGTATGGTCATCCTCTGTCTCTTCCGTTTCTTCATGTACAAAATTTTGTTGTGATTGCTGCAAAAAATAACAATTATTAAAACATATTGTTACTTACAGTTCATTTCTTTTCTTTTTACAGATGCCCACCACAGCAGAAGAATGGCTTAAAATAGAAAAAGGATTCAGGACCAAATTCCACATTCCATAGGTTCATTGGATGGCAAGCATATAGTCATAGACAGCCCATCTCATAGTGGAACAGAGTATTTCAATTACAAGAAAACTTTTAGCATTGTTCTTTTGGCATTAGTGGATAGCCAACATAAATTTATATTGGCAGCATAGGGAGTCAAGGAAGAATAAGTGACGGTGGAGTTTTTAACAATTCGTTATTATGGCAAAAAATCTCTAATAACGAGATACATTTTCCCTCGCCATGTCCACTTAAAGGATCGAATATAAATGTGCCTTACATATTTTTAGCAGACGGTGCTTTTGCATTGAGCAAACATGTAATGAAGCCCTACCCTGGAAACCATGACGTCGGTTCACCAAAAAGATTATTTAACCAAAACTTATCCCGCTCCCGAGTTGTAGTAGAAAATACGTTTGGAATTTTAACTTCAGTGTTCAGAATTTTTAGACGCCCTATGGACTTAGATCCACAAACTGTGTCGAAACTTACGATGACTTGTGTATTGCTACATAACTATTTGAGAACAAGTAAAAGTTCCTCAAATCGATATACTCCTCAGGGATCGTTTGACGTATATGATAGTAGTGGAAATATGGTGACCCCTGGTTCGTGGCGAAATGAAATCAATGGATATAATGCATTGCAAAATTTGCCTTATGTACCACGAAGATCTCCGCTGAATGCCAGACAAATCAGAGACGAATTTACTTCGTATTTTAGTAGAAATTGCTAAGTTCATGAAAATTAAAAATAAAATTATTATAAATAAATGTGGTTTCATTGATTTAAAATAAACGTTGCTTTTTACTTACAGTTTCGGTATTTATTCCATCAATGCAAGTATATACTGGTAGTAAAAAAGACTCATTTCATCATCATCATCATTTCGTAAGCAAACCAAGTTGGTTTATATATGTCTTCACCACCTAAAACAAAAGATAATTTTAAAACTACTTTTAATAATACAAGTAATAAGAGCAAAGATACACCTTGCTTACTTAATTAAAATAATAAACACTGTACATACCTGCGCCAGAACGAGTAGAATCCTGTTTTTTTTATATGCTTTCGGAAAGTTGTCATCAATATTTCTTTTTTGGATTTTAATTCCTTTACTGGCTTCCCCATTAACTGGGCAAGACGACTCCAAGCATCTGCAACTTTCTTTTTATCTTTGTGGTTAACATCTTTGGGGTTCCAGATACACGTTTCGGTCTGGTAATATTCCAAAAACGATAAACTCTCTTCGTTCGACCAGCCACTCATTTTGAAGTCAGAACTAGACGTGCGTTCGTCGCGAGATCACAACGGCTACTAAGCGTGCGCCAACGTGTGAACGCGTCGCGAGCGCTTGCCGCAAGCGCCCTTTGATCTGTGTCCAAAAACCGACACTAGACCGGATCGGATACAAGCGTCCACAAGCTCACGCAAGCCAAGCCAAACACCCTCTTTACACGCTTGTGTTTGTGGACGCTTGTCAAGCCTTGGCAAGCATGGAAACGCACCTTAAGAAGTAGATACAAGCTTCACAATTGAAGAGATTATTAGCGTTATCGAATCTCCAATGAAAGTGTTAGATGCAAAAAGGCTCAATAGAAAAACCATAGTAGATGGCATTACAAAATACACGCCCACTGGTACCATACTAATAACATTTCAAGGCACAGTACGTCCCAGAGATGTTTCTATTTACTATCTTCTCTTTCCCGTATTTACATATATACCACATGTCACTCAATGTTACTCTTGTCTCACTTATGGTCACACTAAGACCCAGTGCAAGGGAAAAAGAAGATGCTTTAATTGCAGTAATCCTGAACATAATGAAGAGGGGGAGGACTTTCACTGTCAAAAAATGTTATCATTGCGATAGTCTGGAACACAGATCCAACTCGAAAGACTGCTCAGAGTACAAGAGGCAGGAAAAGATAAAACAACTTATGGTATTTGAAAATATTTCATACTTTGAGGCAAACGAGCTGTGTCCTAAAGCGTATAAATCGCAAAGTAATATGATAAACACAACCGACATAGCTTACAATAATAGAAATTTCCCAACAATCAGAAACCAGAATACACCTTCTACCTCCGGAACAAGTCAAATAAATATAGCACAAAGAAGAACATTTGAATTCGCGCGAATACAATAAAAACAAAAAGAACCTTTCAACAAGCACTATCACAAACACCAAAAAAAAAGAATAGTTGAATATAACACCGGATACAATAGAGAAAGTCACAATGAGAACCTAATAAAAATAAACGGTAGACAACAAAACAGTAACGGACCAATAACAGTACAAGCACAAGTGCACAATAACGCTTCAAACACAGAAGCACCATTCAACACACCTAAGATGCCTACTAGTGCCCTTTACAGAAATAACACTAAAGAACAAGTAGATGAAATCGTTGAAAACTTAAAATACCTTAAACCTGAAACCCTAACTAAAATTAAACAAATGATACAGACCAGACTGACAACGAATTTTACTGAAAAAGCAAAAAATGTTACATAGCCTAGTCTCAGTAGTACAAAACACACACAACTGCAACTTTACAGTGGAATCTAAGGAGTTACAGTGTAACAGCGTGAATTTAATACAATTTTTAGAAACGCATAACCCAGACATCATTTTTTAAATGAGACATGGCTAAAGAAACAACAGAGTTCTCATATTAGAGGCTATCAATGCATTAGAGCAGACCGAGAAGATGGGAAAGGTGGAGTAGCTACATTTATAAAAAATAACATCTGTTTTCAAAACATAAGACTCCCTAACCTAACCCATTTAACACTGAAAACCTACAATGTATTGTCACTAAAGTCCTTAATATTAATTTTGTTAATGTATATAGCCCTCCAAGCAACAAAATCACAATAAAACGGTTCAATGAACTATTGAAATCGCTCGTGGGCGAAGTGGTGTTGGTGGGGGACTTCAATGCCCATCACCCAGCATGGGGTAGCATTAAGACAAATTACAATGGTAGAGCTCTCTATGAAATCATAGAATCCAACAACCTCATCATAATGAATGATGGTTCCTCAACCAGTCTCATAGGACCAGGGGAGAATCCGAGTCCTCTTGACCTGACCATAGTGTCGAACAACTTGGCCACCATCACACATTGGGGTATTTTGCAGGACTAGTGATCACTTCCCGATCATTTGTAAATATGATCACTCACTAAGATCAACGAACGAAAGACCCAAAAGAAATTATAAAAAAGCAAATTGGTGTTTATACAAACAATTGATAAACGAACACTTTAGGATGAATACGGAAAATGTTGACTACCAAACCCTTGCTCAAACAATAAACATAGTAGCTGATCTCTCGATCCCCTATACCTATACCAAGCAAGATAATAACAGAAAGGTATCCAGAAGCCCATGGTGGGATGAAGAATGCACAGCCAAAATTGAACAAAGGAAAAAGGCCAAACGACAGTTTAAACTAGAATCTAGTTTAGAAAATTACATAGAGGCGAAAAAAATCAATGCACACACAAATAGATTCTTGAAAAAAAAAGAAAAAACCCAATTTAAAAAATTCTGCTCCACCATAAACAGAAATACGAATCCCTCTTTCATATGGAAAAGATTCAAAAAATTTAGTGACAAAAAAAGTATACAATAAAAACTCATCCCCTAACCCACAAATTGCCGCAAATATCATAAAAAATCTGACTGTGTGTAACATTCCAGCTGAATTCTCATTCCATTGTTCAAAAAATGAAAACCATCAATTCTACTTCAGAGATGTATGTATCGCTCCAGGAATGGACAACATCTCATATTTATTGCTCAAGAATCTACCAAGCTCAACACTACACTCACTATTAAACATATACAACAACTGCCTATTGGGTATGCAAATTCCTAACAGCTGGAAAGAGCATTTGATATACCCTATACTGAAAACAAATAAAGACCCAAATAACCCCAACAACTATAGACCTCTGATTCTAAGCTCGTGCGAAGGGAAAACACTAGAGATTTTGATCAAAAATAAACTCGAAAGTAAGATAACTTTTAACCACCTGCTGACAGGATTCAGAAAAGCACACTCTACCCAAGACAACCTCGCTTTCATAGTTTCCAACATAAAATTGGCTATTTCACAAAAAGAAACCACGTTAGCAGTCTTCCTAAACTGTATCCATCGAAGAAACAAAGTAAAATCAAACATATACACCTGTATTGCACGTGATCAAGAACTTAACCGTAGGAGACGCTACAGGGCCGTATCAAGCTATTGTGACTGATCTATCAAAAAATGTCGTACAAGATATGTGTTGCTGTAAATTCTATCAAAAGCATAGTAAATTATCAGGAATATACCACGCCTTTCTAATCATATTTCGACATTAGGAATCAGTGCAAAAAATTCTGTATTCACCATTTCAGCAAAATGTTACTAAAACGCACACGAAAAAAACTTGTGGACCATCTCAATTGAAATTGTTCATATTTTATTATTAACTTACATATATACCCAATAATATTTACAAATCAACCTTCTATTCACAATGCAGAGCATATTTTTTTGAGCAAATAGAAACTACAGACGTAGTAGTAGTAGTACAAAAGTTTATTACAGACTCCATCAAGTTTGTTAGTTTGATTGCTATTAAAATTTACATGAGAAATAGGAAGAAGGTCAAAATGGCACTATTATGCTTTGGAACTCCTAAATCAACCCTAATTTTGTGTAATTATAAATTTGGAATTTCCACATTAATAACTAGAAACTTACACTTTGATTGCAGTCTATAATGAACTTACCTGTCTTGCCAAAAAACCCGTTAAACTGCCAGTCTTAATGGTATCAATCGATTTATATGCTGTATTCCGAGGAGCTTGAATCATCAGAATTGTTGATATCAATTATAAGGGGTTCAACTTGGGTGTCAATGATATTGTCCATATCCCACATTTTGGTTTCAACCTTCTCTTGGACATGGTCAATACATGTTCTCCATTTTGCTGGCGTAATTCTATCGACAGCAACATCAAACAGTTTTTTAAGGTCAGAAAACTTAAAAGTGCTGTTATTTGACGGCACGTATTGCTTGATGTCGGCCCAAATCAACTCGATAGGATTCAGTTCGCAGTGATAGGGAGGCAGCCTGAGAATCGTTTTATTTTGGTTTTTGGCCATTTCGTCAACAATTTTTAAATCATATTTATACTTATGTCGCTTGACTATATTTATCAGCTCAGCTTTGACCATTGTTTGGTCGAAGTCGATCTTCTTTGAGACAAGCCACTGTTGAATGTCTGCCTTTTTGGTGGCCATTGTTGGAATTTTTTCCAATTTTCTGGAGTGGTACGGGGCATTATCCATCACAATAATTGCGTTATCATCAAGTGTCGGCAAAATTTTTTTGAACCAATTTTCAAATGAGTTACCATCCATTTCTTCGTGATAGTCTCCAGTTTTTTTGGATTCAAATACCCACAATGCTTCAGGAACAAATCCATCTACGCTACCTATGTGGCAAATGATCAGGCGTTTTCCCTTGCCTGAAAGTAATTAGTTATTTTACTTCTCAGCGAGCGCACTAAATGACGAAATTAAGCAACTTACTCTTTTTAGGTTAGTGTAGGATAGGGTCTTAGATTAGTTTTTGGGTGAAGGAAATACTCAGAAACTTGGATGAGATAGCAAAACTGAGTTCGGAGCTTCCAAATCATTGATTCGATCAGAAAATGAATTATCTGCATCCAAAAAAGTTCATATACTTCGAAACTTACCTGCAGGATTTTTCAATCCCGTCGAAAGGCCATCTAAAAAAGCCTGCCTTGAGGACCTCACAGATCTGTCTACCCAAACCTTTCCCTGCGTATGCCCCGCGTTCACCCATGTTTCGTCTAAATAATAAATTTTTCTTCCTTCAGCGCGGAATTGCCTAATTTTTCTAAGGTATTCTCTCCTCCAGATAACAATTTCCTCCTTTTCTATCAATAAACTATTCCTTCCTCTTTTCAAAAATCGAAAGTCTAGTTCTTTCAATAGCTTATGGAACGTAGATCTTTTAAAATTTGGCAGGTCCTCATCATCATTCACTTGCTTCAATATTTTATCTATTGTAGGTATTTCATTCCTGAAGAAAAAGTGATGTACTTTTCTTCTAATGGCACTTTTGTCAAAGTCATCTATTTTTTCGATGATTTTTTTCTCGCTGGATATGTTTTTCGCTCAGATAGTGAGTGATTTTGTCTATATTCCTTCAAGATTTTGTAAACACTTGATCGACCTACTCCAGAAATTTCAGCAACCTTACATACGATATTTTCTATAGCCAATCCACTATTCTCTTGCATCTGGTTCTTGTAGATATTTAGAATAATTTGTTTTTCACCTGCGCTAAGATGAAGCTTTTTAGCCCTTTTTCTGGGTGACGTTAAGCTGATTTCAACCACTTCATCAGCTGTATCTGTGTCAGACATTTTAGACTAATATTAAATTTCCGCAAGAAAAATCAAGTCAAGACGTGCATAAAACGTTCGCGCTCATAAACGGGTATCCGTAACTGATTACAATCCTGTGCGTGGTGACGAACCATCAACGTGACGCTGAGAGTTCCCTCTACTATGCAGCGTTGCCAGGCTTAATGTCACAATGATCATGTTTTATTGGGAAAATTGTCAGAAATCGCCGAATGTTGAACAGAAACATTACAAGAAGTCTAACCTTGAAATGTGAGGCTACAAATCGATATTCTTATAGGGGGGAAGGGTAGGGAGCTGTTATGGTTCCTATTAACCTTGGTGAAAGTTGGAAACGGTAATATCATATATGGCATACATTCGGTTGAAGGTGTGTGCACGGAAAATAGATTGCGGATAGGATTTTAATAGATAAATCTGCCCAAAAAAACACAAAAGGAGATTTTTGTATTTCCCTGAAGAATATCTCAACGTTATTTCAGATGTACTCATCGAAACTTTATGGAAGGATTATCGAAACCTTATTTTCAATTGCGATAGGGCCATATACCTCGACATCGCATTAATGTGAAAAATAAGACAATAGAAAAAAATTCCCTCACTGATGCTATCTCTTAGGAAAAATTTAACTATAAAGATTGCACAAAAATTTTCTTCACCTTTTTGAGCTTGTTTTCGCATCTCCGTATATGCCGTTCATAATTTGCTGCAGATCAAATTGGAATATACCTTTGTGATGCCATTTATTGTTATATAATGTCCTTTACAACAGTTATTGCACGTATTGCACCAACAGATTGATTTGTGATCCATGCGAATGTGATCAACCACTCTGGCGAAAACTCGCCGAGCGTGGCAACCGTGCAACTTTGTCTGGAGGCTCGTCGCTATAAGCCAATCAGGAAGAGGCCGACAGAGCGCCATGGCTACTGATCACGCGTTTCTCACGAATCAACCACTGTTTACGATTACTTTGTAGCTTCGTTAGATACACTTTAGACACCAAATCAGCATACTTCAACGTAAACATTTTTCTATTATACGAAACACTAATAACACTTGGAATATCTAAACAAATTTGTAATCTAATTTTTAATTTACTGAATAACAGAACAGTATATACAATAGATAATGAAAACAATATACATGGCCCAAAGGTCACCTCACTAGGCCTTCCTCAGGGGTCCACTCTAAGCCTACTATTGTTTAACATATATATAAATGAATTATATTCAATATTACCAGAACACATACATTTACTCAGCTACGCAGGCGATATGGCACTGATGGTCAACGATAACAAAATAGACAAAATGGCGGAAATATTAAACGAGTATCTGGAAAGAGTAAACGTTTGGATGAAAAGCCACAACTTTGAAATATCAGTGAAAAAAAGTTCAGCGATATGGTTTACGAAAGGTAATCGAAAGCGGTCCACACCAATAATAATAAATAAAAATATAGAGCTCAAAAACCAAACGAAATACTTAGGGGTCATACTACATAAAAATTTAAAATGGAGCGCACAGATAGACAATATGATAAATAAGGCTAATAGGGGAATAAAACTTTTAAAAATTTCTGGGAAGGTTTCCTGGGGTGCCGACCCTGCAACCTTACACATGGCGTATAACGGACTAGTTAAATCCCATCTGGATTATGGTAGCATACTATTAAGTTCCTGCAATCAAAAAGATCTCAATAAACTCCAGAAGACGGCATTTCAAGGGCTCAGGATCATAACGGGTACCATGAAGTCAACACCAACTAACACGTTACTAGCAGAAACCGCGGAAATGGATCTACACCACAGGCGGTTCTGGTTATGCACTAAATTTCTAGCGAAAAAAATTAGAATTCAAGCCCACCCCTTAATCATGATATTAAAAAAACTAAAAAACCAATATGAGTCAGGCCAAGACTATTGGAGGAATAGAGCGCCCACCATCACACCATAGAAGCCCTTAACATTTTGGAGGAATACATTCCACTAATCCTTTCGGGACGAGTCCTACCGTGCTTCGAGTTTGATTACACTACTCAAACTTGGGCAGTGAAAGTCATCCCCCTTAACATAAACAAAAATGATCACAATATCGAGCTGCAATTTCTACAAATTATGGAACAGTTCAGAGACACTCACACCCTTATATACGCTGACGTATCTAAAGTGGACTATAAAGTGGGATATGAGGTACACATTCCTCAACTGGAACATAACTACACATCCAGACTCCCTGACTACTTAAATATCTGCGCGGCGGAAGTAGCAGCGATTAACAAAGCATGCAACATAGTAATAGAAAAGAAAATCCGGAAAAGCCTAATATTAACAGACTCGCAAAGTGCTATAGCACAAATAGCAAAACAAGGTGTGGATGCTAACTCAGAATATGGCTGTCTCACAACAGCTAATTCACGAAGCTGCAGAAAAAGGATACAATATTGAACTGGCTTGGATCTCAGGACACTCAAACATTAGAGGAAATGAAACGGCAGACACTCTAGCTAACTTAGGAAGACAACTTGGAATCCCACAAGATACGAAACTTACTATAGCCGATATACTAAGGCCAAAACAAAAATAAAGGAGACATTCACAACAATGTGGAAATGAACATTCATTAGCAAAGGCAGGTGGTATAAGAAAATACAAGAAGAATTTCTGGTCAAACCATTCTACTCCAAAATCCTGTATATAAGCAGAGGACACCTAACAGCCATAATCAGAATGAGAATGGGACATGCAAGATATAAAGTTCACATGTTCAAAATAGGAATGGAAGATGACCCCTTCTGTGATTGTGGACAATATGCAGATTTAAATCATATACTATTAGAATGCTCAATAAATCAAATATTAGGTTTTAATCTATATGAAGAGATAAGAAAAGCTGGAGTCAATGCCCCCTTTAACATTCAATTAATACTTGCAAATATCAACATGAAGTCATATACCTATTAACCTACTTCATTCAGACAAATAAAATAATATTATAACTGTTTCAGATCCCCATCTTTTAAAACCCTGGGTGCTAATCCTTTTCTGAGGCAACATTTAGGGTGTGTGTAATGTACCTCCGTTGCCCAGGTACGAGAAAAGTTTATACCTGTGTTGAGCCAGACAAAGTACAGTCACAACAAATGAGCTGCCGGATTGTACACATGTACAGAAGCCACAAGGAATAAAGAAGAAGCATGATTAAGAATGCTAAAAATGCATTTTTAAATGCAAAAAAGGCATTATTAAATGCATTAATGACAGACTGCAAACACACAGCAAGAGTCATGAATACTTTAGTGGATGCCAAAATGCATTTTTAAATGCAATGAACGCATTTTTAAATGCAAAAAATGTTTTTTAAGTTCCAAAAATTCATTTCCACATGCAAAATAATGCATTAATGACAGATTGCGGATGCGGAGCAAGAGTCATGACATGTATCAGAAAAACACTCATTTTTCAACATCTATTTATATAGTGTATTTCAGAACAATCTAAGATGTTCTGACAGAGAACTTAAAAATAACAATTTAGATAGAAGCTTGCTGGTTAAACGGCTTCGATTTTTTGTAGCTGTCAAACCAGCTTTGGAAAAAAGTATTTCACTTGGAACAGAAGTGGCCAAAATGCAGAAGTGTTTTAATGACAATTTATATAAATTTAGATATATGCCCTTCATTTCTTCCCATAATTCCAAGGGATCCTCTTTCAATTGCCTCACTGGTACTCCCAAATACTGTGTTACTTCATCAGTACCCACAATGGGGCTAGAACTTTTCCTTTTTGTGTGTGCTATCTTCTTGTGGTATGCCCATAAATCAAAGGAATCATCTTCTGACATTGCTGCTTCAGATTCTGATGAAGAAAATGATTCATTTTGTGCGATTTCAGATTTTATAAATCTTATTGTTGTGGAAATTGCAATTGGATCTTTAAAATGCAAAATTTTACACCTGGGATCCAATACTATTGATATGGCTGGCAAAAGTGATTTTTCTATCCCATCAAATCTTTTGTTGAATTCTTTTAAAAATTCCATCTTCAACTTCCTTCCAAGTTCATGAACTATCTCCTGCCCATTATTATTACTAACTGTAAGAAAATTCTGACCACTTATCTCTTTGGTCATTTGCTCCAAAGGGTGTAATAATCTTTTAATTTCCTTCAATTGATCAAGCTCATTCCCACTTAACATTGCTGGTGCATCAGCTTGAGAAAGAATTATATTGCTAACTTCAGGCACCAGCTCTAAAAATCTTCCAATCATATACAATGTTGAATTCCATCAAGTTTTTACATCCAAAATAAGTTTTTTCTGATTTCCTTCAAGTGTCCCTGCCTGTTGTTGGGTACTCCATACCAAATCAGTAGCTTTTACACTTCTTTTGAAATAAATGACAATGGATCTTGCTTTTTCAATTAGGTAACTTAAACCTTCTGTATTTTTAATTGCATTCTCACACAGATTTAAGGTATGTGCCAAACATGGGATATGTTTTTGTTTTCCAAATGTGTCTACAACAGCTTTGACAATATTTGCAGCATTATCTGTTATCACAGCAACTACTTTATCAGTAGTTATACCTCATTCGCTCAAACTACTGACAAGTTGCGACCCAATGTAAGCAGCTGTGTGTGCCTCATTTAATTCAGTAACCCCAATTGTTGCTGAGTTCAATATCAATTTATGAATAAAATGAATTGTAATACCCAGATAACTTTTTGTTTGTAAATCAGCAGTCGTCCATGTCTGTTATTACTATAAAATATTGTATGTTTGAGAAAATTTCTTTGAAGATAGCAGAAGCTGTATTGTACTTTTCATCTACTCTTGCTTTTACTGTGTTCCTAGTTGGTATTTTATATAGTGGTGCGACCCTTTTCATGAAGTTGTGAAAGCCTTTCTCTTCCACTGTACTGAAGGGCAGATTGTCTTGCACAATGAAATTCACAACGGCCTCTGTTATCTTGACATTCCACCATCTAAAAATAATATGCAATTTTCAATAATTAAATTATTTTATTGATAGCCTGATTTAATACTGTTGTAAATCATCCATTGACTGTACAGTGTATAGGTTAAATTAACAAAGTCATATTTTAAACATGTTTTGCAAACTTTACCTGAATAGGACGAGACTTTTTTCATTGAATTAATAATTGATGGCTGTTTCAAAACTGTCATATCAGTCAAATTTGAGTGACGACTTTCCTCATTTATATTTGACATTGAAGAAGTAAAAGCTTCAGAAGATTCAATAGTCAAAGTTGATGTATTTGACTGGCCATCATCTTGTAAGGAAATCTTTTCCTGAAGTAAAAAGTATATCATTAGATGAAAATATATAAAAAACTAGAAAAAGAATATTAAAATATAAATAACTCACCTTCGTAGTGCCACCTCCATGAGGTTGAGGACCCTTTTCCACATGTTGAGAATCCCCGATTTGTTTATAATTTTGTTTTAAACGATTTTTGAGATTAGTGATATTCCCCGAAGTTTTCAAAATCTTGGAGCATATATTGCAATGAGCTAGATCTTTCGAGAGCTTCGTGAAATGTTGCTATATAAAACTTTTTGGTGGAGCCATTTTCAAATAACGTTGATTCAAACTATCAAACAAAGAACAGAACACCCCCCCCCAGAACAAGAAATACGCACAAATCAGTCCAATTCCAATCGACCTCAGAGTTTGTGTTAGAATGTTGGGGTTTAGAAAAAGTGAAAAAGAAACAAAGAAAAAAACAGTATCATTGAAAATATTCACATTGACTTTTGACACTAAAGACATGACGCATGACAGCCGCATTTGGCGTACCACGTAACACAATGGGGTGTGTTCGGATCATCGCTCGAAGTGCATAAAATATCATGGAAGTACTGATAAGATAAAGGAATACGATATATTGTATGAAAATATCGATATATACCGATATATTGAAACAAATATATCGATTATAATATATCGATATGTTTTTATGAAATATCGATATATAAAAATAATCGATATATCGTTGCCATCCCTAAGTGGGTGTGAAGCTAAAAATGTCGACGATGAAATGAGTTGGGACACTGCATACCAAATGAATATCGGAACTGCAAAAATATGTTTTATTTTGTATGACATGTATGTAGATAAAGAAACACCATAATAGGCGTATTCTTTAATTCACCGGTTGAGCCACCGGTACAAACAATTAGCAAATTTTATTTCCTTTAATTTCCGACTGAGCGGAAATTACAAGAAATAAAATTCAAGCGAACCACCAACATTTCTGTGTTATGTACCGCGGTTATAACATGAATCAAATTCAAGCGAATAACCAAATGAAAATGGTATTTACCATTTTGGATTGGTATTTACCGATCCGTTCAAGCGTGTGTGGTTATCAGTTTGGTTATAAGATCCGTGACGTCATGAATCAGCTGTTATATGTCACAGTTAACACCGCAAAATTGTGGTATTTACCCAACTGGATAATGTCCACCTGTATACGGTTTTGCTAATATCTTTCCTCATCGATTTTTCCTATCATTTCTGCTAAATTAATAAATGTTTTCTTTGGCATGCGGAAAAGATTAGATTTAGATTTAGCTACAAAGCTATGGTTCCATCATTGAAAATTGTTTTCTGAAAAAAAAAACACTTCTCCCATTATTATTATGAAGTTTCTTTTTAAACTTTCCATACACTGTTGTAGACGAAAAAGAACCGATTATTAAGTGATGATAAAATAATCAGAAATTATATACGCGCTTTTCTAAAATAAACAACTTTTCAACAAAACCGCGGTTAAAACCAACGCGTTTAAGCGATTCGGGTAACTGACGTCATCAACCCGTGTGTCATCTTGAATCAGTATAACTGCGGTACATAACACAGAAATTTTGGTTATTCGCTTGGACTTGATTTATATCCAGATGGCAGACTTCAGGAACGGTCCTAACCATGAAGACTAGAGGTTAATCTCATGGAGTGGGGGTAGGGATGGGATTTCATAATTAATGGGAGAAAGTTTTTTTCAGAAAAACATTTTTTATGATGGAACCATGGCTTTGGAGCTGCGATAACTTTCAATTCTCTAAACATTTCCGCATGTTAAAGAAAACATTAATTGATTTAGCAGAAATGATAGGAAAAAGCGATGAAAAAAGGTATTAGCAAAACCGTATACAGGTGGACATTATCCAGTGAGTTTATATGGCCATATTTTAATATCCTTGTGGTATATGGCTACACAGGATACTTTGTTAAGCATAGGAACTAGATTTAAAGTGTCCCCAACAACAGTAATGAGTATATCTAATAAGGTGCTCTACTTTATACTACAACTGCAGTCAGCCTGTATCAAGTTTCTCAAAAATGAAGCTGAAGTACAACAAAAATATCCAATACCCGCCAAAATTCTAACTTGTCACATTTCAAATAATAACCAGAAATATAAAACTACTCCGGAGTTGTTGTTGTTGTTGAAGATTTATTTACCATTAATGCTACAATGTCAATATAATGATTCGGTTACATATTTTTCTTCAATCCATTTTCTGTAATTTTACATTCTTGTCTATTAAAATTAAAATTACGTCACAAGGTATTTTGATTAATAATAAAGTGATTTTTTAATTTCACCTTGAACATTTTTAAATTCGAACTCTGTTTAACAACATTATTCAATTTATTAAATTCAAATACTCCCCTTTGAAATATGGATTTACTAGTTATGCGACTATAACAATTTTGCAGGTAAAAATCTATACTGCCTCTAGTTTGGTAGTTACGATAATAGAACAATTTTCCCCCTGAAGGGAAGAAAATTGATATTTCGGGTCTTGCCATAGGCCTGACCGTTGTGAGTGGTGTATTCCCCCTTTCCTCTCGACTTTACTTACCCCATTCTAGCAACCCAACCAATACGCCAATGAGTATTCCCCACCCCGCGCCATGGCTAGCCGGCAAGTGGCAAGTTTCTCGCTTATTCTTCAGTACCTTTAAGCCGGCAAGGAATTGGCTAGGTCTGGCCTATGGCAAGACCCGAAATATCAATTTTCTTCCCTTCAGGGGGAAAATTGTTCTATTTCGGCTCTGTGCCTACGGCCTGACCGTTGAGATCTGTTTATGTTCTGCCAGCTAGGGGGGCTTTAGAACTGTTAAATAGTGATATTGAAAAAATTATGAATTGGTTAAATGTCAATAAAGTTAGATTAAACACTAATAAAACAAAATGTATGTCTATAGGGAAACATTTAGGTGACAATACAATTAGGCTCATGATTAATGATGAAAAAATTGAAGTAGTCGAGTCATTTAAATATCTTGGAATATATGTGGATAGTAAGCTACTGTTTCCTGAACATTATGAATACATTATTTCAAAGATATCAAAAAAGATAAATTACTTCTATAGACTTTCCCATAATCTTAGTATGTATTCCAAAAAAATTGTGTATAATATGGTATTATATATAATATATACATATATATATATATATACATATATACAGGGTGACTTTGAAGTTGAGTCATTAATTTTCAGATAATGATTGTAGAAGGAAGATAAACCAAAACATGTGTGTAAAAATAAAAAAAAATTAAAAAAAAAATGTTCTTACCTTGTTTTATAAAGTATCCTCCCGACTAGTATTTCAGTGCGGACCTGTATTTGATCGTGCGGTCTTGGAGCACCGGCATGCCCTCCCCTGTGAGGTCTTAAGTCACCTGATTCACGAGCCCTTTGTACTACATTCAGCATTTTCGTAAACATGTGCCATTTTTTATTTCGTTTGAGCCACGCAAGAAACACCACTATTCACTCACGCGTTACCGACTGACACATCGACTGAATACAACTGAATAAGATTGTACATTGTAGTAAAAACATCGTTTCAAATTCTTTCGCTTTTTTGTTTCCGATGCGATGAACGGATAAGGCGCATTATATCCGTTATTGCCAAACACGAGCACATAATATTATTATTGAGACAGGGCGGTACTCAAACTTCTAAAGGGCTATGACTTTGTAACTTTAATTTTACCAGAAAAATGTTAAAAGAAAAAAACATTTCTTTTGATCAGATCTACTCCCTGTTAAAATAACTGACTCAACTTCGAAGTTGAATTCTTCCCCATTTTTTATATTATGTTCAACCATCTTGTTTACAGCAAATGTAAACATATTTTCAAAATTACAAATTCTACAAAATAAAGCTGAGAATCATTTTAAATAAAAACAAATATGCTAGGATTAAGTCTAAGTTAGAAAAACTGCAGTGGTTGGATGTGAAAAATTTCATATATTATTTAGTTCTCATTTTCATATTCAAATTAAAAAATCATTTAGTACCACTACATTTAGAGTACTTCACAAAATTAAATAGTCATTTCGGCGCTGAGCCTACGGCCTGACCGTTGAGATTACCCTCTTCATTTACAGCGTTGTGAGTGGTGTTCCCCCTTTCCTCTCGACTTTTCTTACCCCATTCTAGCATCCCAACCCCTACGTCTATGAGTATCCCCCTCCCCGCGCCATGGCTAGCCGGCAAGTGGCGAGTTTCTCGCTTGTTCTTCAGTACGCTTTATTTACAGCGAGTGAGCGGTGTTCCGTGAGTGCGCAGAAGTGACGCGTGAGAGCTAACGTTGTATAACGTTTGTATTAGGATTAAGATAATCTCGGTAACATCCCATCTATGAGTAAATGTAATTTTCTCTGTTTTAGATATAGTAGCAACATTCGATTCTCAACACGGCTAATTAATCTACGAGAATCAGACGTATCTCTTCCTATGCTCTCAGGCCATGAACAGACGTACGGATATATACAGTGATTCAGTTTTATGGCCGTCTAACCAGTGCTCGAGTCAATCACACTCAGCTATGCAAACATGTGTTTCAAACGGCACCGCAGTTTGGCCCGAGCTGTTCGGGACCTTGAACCGGGTGGACACAGAAATTGATCCTACCGTCTGATGAATTTGGGGCCCGACCACCGACTAAACCGGGCCCGATCGGAAGAAAAATTGTCCGACCAACCGCACACTTTGGCCCGACCGGCCGCACACTTGATTCGACCAACCTATGACGAATCACAGAGAGCAGTTATCTGGTTAAGAATCGAATTGCTTACAAGGCAAGCAATAATTTGTGATCCATCTTCAGATGGCAACTGAATTTGTTATGCTGGGCTGTTCCTGAGAAGCTGTGGAAATGGAGATGAGGAGGTTTATGAAAAAATCAAGCTCTTAATAGAAGACACTTTACCAAACGGATGGCGGGCATGGAAGGTTATAGTCTGGTCAAAGGAAGAGCTATTGGGAAAAAACATCGACCATAAGGCTCTCAATAAAATTAGGTTTGCGTTACCAACCTTTGAAATCGTAAAAGCTTTTCACCCAGAGGCAGCATCTGTGGGGGAGAAGACCTACAAAAACATCAAATTGGCTCTCTTAAATAAATTGGGATATCTGCGAGGCACTTCGACCGGTCAAGCGACCCAGAAACATAAAACGTCAGTTATCCCCGAATCATGACAACATTGAATCGAGACTGAGCAAGCTGGAAGGAATAATCGAGAGCATTTTCCAAACTCTCAATGGAAATAAAAAAAAATCAAGCGACACTGTCAGCTGGACGGCACCAAGCCCCGACCTGAACTTGCCGTTCGAGGCAGAAGTAAACAATTCTCACGATTTTCTCCCCAGTGACAAAGGAAACCGAACCAACTATTCCTGAAGCTGAACAGCTAATTTAATTGCTGGGCATAGCATGTCAACGATTTGGGCTTCTTGGAATAAAATTCGTTATAATGAAGTCCATAGGAAACTACATGCATCTCCAGTTTTCAACTGCCTTCGAGTTAACCCAACAGTATTCTCGAATGCTCAGACGGGTGGTTTGAGAGACTCACTGGCAAAAAGTGACCTGGCACTATGGTCCACGGCCTGTTACAACAGCGAGCTAAAATACACGAGTCGTTAAAAAAAGTAGCAGAAGAGCACCCTAACTAAAGCAGGGGAAGGCTGACACTTAAGATACTGGCATTAGATAGCGAGGTTCGAAGAATTTCCGAAGATTTGCTTCAGTACATGTGTGGTAAAAGAGCAGAAATTATCGAAGCTGGACGAAAGCTCTACGAGCCAAAATCCAAATATTATCGTTCCATACTGAACGAATTTCCATCATCAGGAATCTTTCTGTGGGATGAGGAGAAACTCCAGGAGGCCATTAAAACCCACGGAATTTCAAAGTTCTCTTCCATTCAGAATATTTCTTATGGACCACATTGGGTGAGAAAGCACCTAAAACAAATTTATCTCTCGGACAGACAAGAAAGCTCCATCAAAGCCCATCAAAGAAACCCGTAAAGCTAGATGCAAGGCTTAATAAATCTTATAAAGATAAGGACCGCAAAAGATCTTCCTCCAAGGAACGCAGCAGCTCTGAAAAGAGACGGCGTTTTTGACCCAGTCAAAGTTTTTCAAGCGGGGCAGCTATGAAAGTAACTAGGAGCCCCAAAAGCAGTTTTAAAGGTGCTCAAAGGCTATGCGATACCATTTTTAGGGAAACCTCCGTCCACAGCATTAACAAGGGATAAGTTAGAAAAATTCGAGACACCACACACGCCGCCAATTTCCAAAGAGATAGCAAACCTCATAATCCAGAATGCTCTAAGAAAATTGCATTCAAGAACAGGTTTCGTGTCAAGGATGTTTCCAACCCCCGAAATCGGATGGCTGTTGGCGCCCAGTCCTGAACTTGAAAAGACTAAACGAGTATGTATCAACTCTGAAGTTGCGCTTGTTGAACCACCGGAAGTTAGCTCTGTTTATTCAACAAGAAGATTTTATGGTAAAAGTAGATCTGTCCCAAGCTTATCTCCATGTCCCAATCAAGAAAAGGCACTGAAGATATTTGGCAATATATTTCCGGGAAACGATCTACGCAATGACGGCGCTCCCCTTTGGACTAAGTTCAGCCCCTCAAATTTTCGGAAAAATTACAAACTGGATAGCAAATCTGCTCCGTCAAAAGGGTATACGGATAATAGTTTATTTGGACGACTTTCTGATAGTAAACCAAGACGCAGCGAACCTGAGACAACAAGTACAGCTGCTACTAAACATACTTTCAAAATTGGACTTCACCGTGAATTTGGAAAAATCAGTAATTTATTTATTTAGCAACATCCAACAGCCATACCCAATTACAGGATGGATAAACATGAAAATATAACAAATGCATGTTGTGGATGTATGTAGAGAAAGCTAAAACGCTGCAAAAAAAACCTCAAAACAGAACTGGGAGGAAAAAAAAGCGTTCTAGCTTTACCTACCCAGCACTCAACAATCACACCGGCAAGCATTAACGAAAATAAACATTAATGTCTCCCAAAGTCGCACAAAACGAAAATATATCTAAAACGCTATTAACTGAATTATAATTACGGCACATTATATATATAGGGGAAAACTTAAGTATGTCAGTCCTAGGCCTGGCTAAGTAAAAAGTTAAACTAGTTCGTGACGCTAATCTAGGAATTAAGAAGTTAAGTTGTTCTAAGATGACACTGGAGTCAATAATGCCGTGGATGAGCTTGTGAATGAACTTTTGCGTCTGCTCTCTAAATTATAGATTTTGTGTCTCGCCATCAACTCACTATGAGGAAAGCCAATAGCGGGATATATCCCGTCAGCTTTGCATGAGAGGTATTTTAAAAACTTTCTTTGAACGGACTCTAAGCGGTCAATATATATTTGATGATGAGGATACCATACCAGGGACGCATACTCAAGCTTAGATCTTACATAAGCATAGTACAGTATTTTCAGTGTAAAGGAGTTGTGGAAATCACCGGTATTTCTTACAATAAAACCATACGCCTTTGATGCAGCCACAACAGCATTTTCAATGTGATAGGAAAAGGAAAGTTCTCTGTCAAATGTGACTCCCAAGTCATAGTAGTGTCCTTATGGGGATTGAATCTCAGTAGTTCTAAAATCGGCCACCAGAGGCGCTGGCGTCGCGCGCCATTGATGGGTTGGACGAAATCTGTATGTGAAATTGACGAGTTGGGGATGCCGCCGCTAGATGGCGCTGTACAAACCAAACGGAATCTATGTGTCATTGGACACGGGTTGGGCATCTCGCGCATAGATGGCGCCGATTTGTTGTCTGGCGCTGTACAAACCAAACGGAATCTATGTGTCATTGGACACCTGTCATTGATGGGTTGGGCATCTCGCGCATAGATGGCGCCGATGTCGCACCTGTCTGGTGTTGGCGTGGATATACGGGGGGCATTTAGAACCTGTATACAGGGGTGCATCGAAAAATAGCGGATCGATGGACCGACGGTATATCGTTAAATCGTATATAGCAAGGCGTGACCTAAATAGCGTGGTGGGCTCCTCTGGTCGGTCGGTCGGTCGGTCAGAATGTCTTATAACCTGTATACGATGTACTGTTATTATTATACAGGATGATACCGTTCAAAATGAAAATAGTATAATGGATATTTTATTGAAACATATAGTATATACAGGGTGACTTTGAAGTTGAGTCATTAATTTTCAGATAATGATTGTAGAAGGAAGATAAACCAAAATATGTGTGTAAAAATAAAAAAAAAATAAAAAAAAATGTTACCTTGTTTAATAAAGTATCCTCTCGACAAGTATTTCAGTGCGGACCTGTATTTGATCATGCGGTCTTGGAGCAGCATGCCCTCACCTGTGAGGTCTTAAGTCACCTGATTCACGAGCCCTTTGTACTACATTAACAAAGGCACGAGGGGTTGGTTGCACTCGATTGGGAAACCGATTCGCATAAATCCGTGATGCATCCGGGAGCATTTTGTAAAGACTGCCCCCCCGTAAATAAGAATCATGTCCACAAGTTCAGCATTTTCGTAAACATGTGCCATTTTTGATTTCGTTTGAGCCACGCAACACACTACTATTCACTAACGCGTTATCGACTGACGAAAAACATCGTGATAAACGTTTCAAATTCTTTCGCTTTTTTGTTTCCGATGCGATGAACCGGTCAGGCGGATTATATCCGTTGTCGCCAAACACGAGCATATAATAGGCAGGGCGGTACTCAAACTTCCAAAGGGCTATAACTTTGTTACTTTAATTTTACCAGAAAAATGGTAAAGGAAAAAAACATTTCTTTTGATCAGATCTACTCACTGTTAAAATAAATGACTCAACTTCGAAGTCACCCTGTATAACAATAAGGTTGATTGGTGTGTGTGTGCCATGTTTTGAATACCCGATTGAACAACTTGAAACAAGAAATTCCGACAATATTATTTCGCAAACCAGAGGTATTTTCAATGAAACTACAATAATACGTTTAATGTTTTATTGAAAATAGAAAAAAACTACATAGGTAATATGATATTTGAAAACCAGTGGCGTAGACGTTCAACATTTCTCTGGGTACAGGAAAATTGTCCGTTGGTGTGACATGGATTGGAATCAGCAACAAAGTTTCCAGTAGCACACGGTGTACCATCATACTTGCAAACATCAATAATGTTGGGAAAAACACCAAAAATGTGACATTTCTTGAGTAAAAAGTTTCTGTTCTCCACGAACGTAGACATAGTCGGCATATATCACCTTATTTTTAATTATTTCATTTAACTTGGAATATTTAACGTCGCCGGAAGAATATTTAAGCCCATGGAAATTCTTCTCCAAGTAAGCGACAGTTTTCTTGTCTTTAGTATTTAATGTAGAAAAAGGTTGCGGAGGTGTAAAGATGTAATGACTTTTCTTGAAACCAATTTCGATACATAGTTCTTTAGGTACGAATAATCCGTCAACTGTAAAGCCTTGAATGTCAACAAACGCGATCCTCATGATGTCTGATGCGGAACTGAGAGTCCTTCGTTGCTTACGAGATGGTTTTAATAACTTCGGTGAGGGGGAAGTACTCGATTAAGCAGTCATGTATAATGATGCAGTAGGCCTTGGTGTTGGTTGGAAAGCCAGCATCGGCTTCGATATCCAATCTAACATCAACAGTTGATGATTTCATGGTTTCCTCTTGTTTGGAACAGTCAATAACAAACAAAGCGCCATTTTTAAAAGCGGTATAATCTAAAAGACATCTCTTCAGAGAAGAAGAAGTTGTATAGCGGGTTTGAAAGTCGCTATAGTTGAAATGAGCTTCAGTAAAGTGATTGTTTGCAAAGTCCAATTGCATACGTTCGTTGGGATAGTATTCACCATTCAAAGATACTCGAATACTAGCAGCATTCACGTGATCAAACAGGGTCGGGTCTGAGGTTGCGACGTCACGTTTACCGGTTTGGTAACATACTATAATGAAACGTGGTCTTTCGATTGCGGTGCTAGTTTTAACTGACCATATTTCTCTTCTCGCATCTGCGGTAATTGCAGGCAGTTCGTTCAGATCCCATTTTCTAAATGGTATAAGTATCGGCTTATCAGTTTGAATAGCTTTCAAAAGTTGTTCTTTCACATCATCACTCGGGTAAATATGTTTGATTTTCAGTTAGATGCTTTCAATAGTTATTTTCGCTGTCGTCGTCGTCGTCGTTCCAGTTTTTTCCTTGATAATAATACAATCGTTATCGTTTCTAGCTCTCACAAATCTGAGAGTTTGTCTGCCACACGTAATCATAGGATAATCATTGAAAATGTTGAAAATATGTTTAAGCGGCATTAGCAAGCTAAAAAACTTGTTATGTGTTGACGCCATTATAGGTGTTGAAGGATAGTTCCATCCAGCTATAGCCATATGATTTGAGTCTTCCTCACTGTAACATACGTAAGCTCGGACAGTACTTACAATACCAGGATCACGTACTGTTTCAACTTCTCTAGCGGATTCACTGTAAGTGCAAGAGTCAAATAGGAAGGCACCAAAGTTTGGAGCTAAAGATACATCTCCTGCTGCTGCTGCTCCTCCAGTTATTTCAACTTTCCCTTTGATAGATAGAAGGGAAGCGTTCATTGCAAAGAACGAATCTACTTGATTGATGCTAAATTCCACATCATTACAATTAAATGACTTGATGAACGGCGTATAAGATCTATACTCAGCCTTGCGAATAGATTCATCGAATGCTGGAGATCGATATAGATCAAACATCGGAGAAGTATGTGATGCTGCTGCTGCCTCCTCAGTTTTTCTCTTTTTGTACATGATTCTTGTTGTTGTTGACATGTTGACCAAGTGAGCGGAGAAACAGGATATTTGATGTAGTTAGTAGTAGATGTCGTCGCTTAGGTGCTTGGGGTAATACTGAAGTTGCCTTGGAAGCACCACTATGTCTTATAATCACTAATCCCATCTGCGCTTCGCTCTCAACTCCAACACAAGAGTACTAGTTTCACCTTGAAAGTTTACAGGACGACCGTCTTGATCTAAAGCCAACACTGTGATGTTGGTTATTTCTTGTTTCGGTATAACAGGTAGATATAGTAAATTTACAGGTGTTTCGACTATAGCGTATCCAGGATCGGCTGTCACAGCAAATTCGTAGATCGTGTGTGCAGGCGTTTCTCCGTCAAAGGCCCCCGACGTAATGTTAGCATCAAAGTGTATGGTTGATACTTTTATTATGTTTACAGGTAAATCAGAAGAATGCTTTTGACCAGGATTAAGAACTTTTTTCGAGAATCCCAATAGATGTCCAAGATTATTCGGTTCTGTAAACACTATTTTACAATACTTGCTAAAAATTTCACATTGCAGTATATTATTGTTAGGTTTTAGAGAAAAATAATCATCAGGAGGAGCAACTTCATTTTCAAGATTCATTTGCGTTCGTATAAATGTTTCTATGTCGGTAATTTCATAACAGCCTGTCGGAAACTTGATGACTTTTAATTGACCACCACCACCTATCCGGTCGATATAATAAAATTTATCTCCTTTTTCAATATTCGGTATGGAATTGTATGAAGTAAAAGACCTAAGCGCCAATTCATAATCTTTTTTCGGATCCAACACTATCGGTGTTGAAGGACGAAATGAAAATATATGAGTAGTGCTATTGACTCTCAACAACTGCGACATGATGAATGAAAAAATATAGCTGTGTACTAAACATTTATTCAAGTTCTTTTTGTTTATTTTCGAATGGATAATTTACAGAAATAACAATTTGCTTGAGCAGTAGCCGGTCCATCCCAATGTGTTGCCCAATCAGGTCTGTTGTAGTGAACATAGCATGGAAGTCGTATTTGAAGATCAAAATTGGATGTGTATTCTGCAGGCAGTTTGTGCCATATACTCAACAGTTCTGCAGGTCTCACATTGCTTATTAAATATTCCAGCGGCGGAATATTCTTCTCAAACTCTTCTAATGTAAATTCCGATAATGTTTTATTATCCATCGTTTTTGTTGTTGTTGTTATTGTATAGAAATTTCAAACACAATTGTCCGCAATTAACTTGATTATAAGTTTGGTAAGGATCGTTGTTGTAGAAAATTTTAGCGTTTTTCAGATATCGAACAAGTTCCTGTGGAGGCTTCAGGTTACCAAATGAATCGAAATACTCAACGTTGTTGTTTATCTTTTTATAAGCTACCCAATGAGTTCCGTTGTTTTGTGAAATATCTAAGTTCACGACGGCGCATTCTCTTTTACGTGGACCGTCTCGTGGTAAAGTGTCACGCATGAAGACACCTCGGAAATGAGGTATGTTCAAGAGCTTCGCATATTGCTTTATTTCATAATCATAAAGCGCTTTCTTGGGTAGCTTGATGTTTAGTTTTTTTGACTTTTTTTTTTGAGGTACAACCCATAACCACCTTTAGCATTTTTTCTCAAATACAATCCTTTGCCCAAAGACTCCATAGCTTTGTTATGGCGATGGTCTTCCTCCAATTTCTTTTGTGCATTCTTGGCATCAACGACCGTTTTGGCCACACCTGCAGCTCCCCCTGCGAGCGCCCCCAAGGCACTTAATCCGGCGAAAAGGGGGATCAAGGGTAGGAATCCCCCAGATTTGCCTTCGATCGGAATTATTCTCGGTAGTCGAACTTTATGTTTTCCACCTGCACTCTTCACCGCTAATCTTGCCGTTCTAAGAGCAACCAATGCAGACTTTTTTAATGTCGTGGTGGTGGGAGCATTTTTCTTCCAGGACTTTTTGATTTTCGTGAGAACACCTCGTCGAAAAGATGATTTCTTCTGCCCCATACCCAATTTTCGCTTAACTTTCATTGCGGTGGTTGTTAGCCAAGCTGCAGTCTTTTCTCCTAGTGAAGCGTCAGGTGCTTTTACACGTTCCCAGGCTCGGTTCTCAAGAATCCAATCAGCTTTGTGTCTGTCTTTCAAATTTTTGTATAAGGCGTATGCAATATCGTGATCTCTTGCAGCACGATCCAATGGGTTCTTTCCAGGATCTCCTCGTGCTAACCTCTTCTTTAATTTAGTCCCCGCTGAAAATATACATATACATGTGTGAGAATGAAAAAAATATCCTAATTTGTCGCACACTTACGTCCCAGGAACTGATACGAAGGTACGTGGAGTTCTATCGGAAGATTATTTATCAGAGAGTTTACAACACCTTCACCCTTGTACGTTAACATGAGAACTGTTGATGATGCGTTAGCAATATCTACATATATACTTTTACACATTCCTTATTCGAACGCCACACGATGAAGGTTGTTCAACAAGAGCAGTCATTACCCATTGATAACTTGGATTTTACAGCAAAAACTCAACATAGTAAACATGGTAAATTGTTACCGAATTCGTTTCGCGCTATCATCTGCGGACCAAGCGGATGTGGAAAAACGAACGTAATGCTGGCGCTGCTTTTCCATCCAAACGGTGCTAAGTTTAAAAATGTTTATGTTTATTCAAAATCGTTGTATCAACCAAAGTATCTACTGCTTCAAGAAGTGATTTCCGCTGCTAAGGGCGTTGGCTATTTCCCATTTAAGGATAACGAGGAAATTATAAGTCCAAGTAAGGCTAAAAATAGCTCTATATTCATATTTGACGACGTGTCGTGTGACGGTCAGCAGAAAATTCGAGAGTATTACTCCATGTGTCGTCATAAAGATATCGATGCTGCATATCTCTGCCAAACATACTCTAAAATTCCAAAACAGCTCATACGAGACAACTGTAACATTATAGTATTATTTAAGCAGGATGAAATTAATCTAAAACATATATTTGATGAGCATGTATCTCCAGATGTTACTTTTGATGAATTCAAAAAGATGTGTTCGGAATGTTGGGCAGAAAAGTACGGTACGTTAGTTATTGTTAAAGACTTTCCTCTTAATTATGGTCGATACAGAGTAGGATTTGATAAGTACATAAAATTGTAGGCTTATCATGTACGCCATCATTCAGTAACATGATGTCAAAGGACCAAGTTGCCGTTGCTAGTCATAAAAGAAAGATCGCAGAACTTGCTCGAGCTATACGTAAAAAGTATCTTACTTTAAAGTTAGGTCGAACTGCAGAAGATGAATCTATTAGAAAACTTTTCAAACCAATATCTGAACCTCTTAAGCAAATAGCTAAGACTCAGCAGCATCCTTCATTTATTATTAAAAAAGAGGAAAAATTGAAACAGGATGATGATGATGTATTCACACAGAACCCAAACTATCTCAATTTAGAAGACGTGGCTTCAACTGATGAACAAGGTAATATACCGCCGAGACCTGAAACACCACCACTACCTGAAGAAATGCTGATTTTTCACAAGAAGCAATAGAAGAATACTTAGATCAATATCCCCCAATAAGCCATAATTATTTACAATATTTTTGGATACAAAACGATAAAATTGATAAAAATTATGGACCTATATATACCGACAACATTGGTTGGATGTTAGGTAAACGCAGAATTAAATTTGATAGAGCGACTGGCCAAATACAGATATTACCTGAGGGGACAAACTTAGCAGGTACATGGCTTCGTGGCACACCTGGGCTATATCAACTTTTATTCTATAATGACCCACACTGTGCAAATGCAGATTTACAACCCTATAAAAATCTATTGCAAAGAACCGGTGTTCATTTAGATTCGCTTGGACGCCTAAAAGGTTCGACAGGCTTTAAATATAATCACATTATTAAGCCTCTCTTTAAAGATGTGCAGAAAAATAAAGGTACAATTGTCACACGATCAACATCTACAAAAATACGTAGTCGATCATTAACAAGATCCACTCCCTCAACAACAACAACAACAACAACAACATCATCATCAACATCAAAACCGCCAACAGGAAAAGGTATCGGTGATTACTTGACATACAACGAGGAACCAATCGAATACGTGTACTGGGATGATCCCAATGAATTAATCGATCGACTTAAACTCCTTATGGCATCTCAGGAAGCTGGCAATACGTCGCATGATAATGAAATAGTAGCCATCCTCAACGAGCTGAAAGAAGCTAATATAATACAGTAATCTAGTTCCTTGGTCTTTCATTTACACGATGAGTCTTGATAAATTCGGACGTCGCTTTGATAAACAAAAGACGCTTCCGTATATGCGTACACCGCCAAAGTTAACACTACCCCATACTTCTGATGGAAATGTTGACTTCAAGAACGTAAAGTTGTGTAATATAAAAGATCCCACAGATAATTCAGATGCGGCAACTAAAAAATACGTAGATACTTCAGTGATTGATTTAAAAAAAATAACAGCAAAAACAGATCAAATAACAGAGTTTATTTCGATAAATCCGCCTACTTCTGGTAAACATATGGCAACAAAAAAATACGTAGATGACTCTATTGCAAATATAACAACAAGAATAGAACAGGAGTTGGCTACAATTAAGTCTCATACCGATTTGACTCCAATACGGAAAAATATCATTGATTTATCCTCTGAATTACAACTTTTGCAAGGACGCACATCATATATATCATTGAAAACATTTGATCTTGCTAAGCGTATAAAGCCGATGGAACAACAATTTAAAGCGTTGAAACATGATGACGTACTCCAAGGAGAAGCTACAACTAGTTAACGAGCTGCACAAGCCTGCTCGAAAAAATTATCTAAGACGACGTACCATCATTAAAGGTTTAGACGATTTATGGCAGACTGACTTGGCTGAAATGCGACCTTATGCTCATCAAAATAAAAATTTCAAATTAATTCTCGTTGTAATCGATTCTTTTTCCAAGTTTATGTGGACTAGACCGTTAAAGACAAAGACGGGTGAGGAGATAACTCGTGCGTTTTCGGATATCCTCGCACATACGGAACGTACGCCGAAAAATCTACAATCTGATCAAGGTAAAGAATTTTACAATAGTAAATTTCAAACTTTAATGAAGAAGCATGATATTAATCATTATAGTACATATAGCATCAAGAAAGCGGCCATTGCTGAAAGAGCCATAAGAACGTTGAAAAATAAACTTTACAAATACTTTAGCTTAATGGGATCGTATAAATGGATTGAATTAAATAACGTTTGTCGTCATACGGACTTAAACTAATTTTTGTCTGTTCAACAGAATATACGTTGTGTGCATACGACCTGATACAGCGTTGTGTATCTGTTTTTTCCTTAAATTCTTTCAAACACTCAACATAATCAACAAATGCAATTTTATTTTTAACAACATTGTACTTAACCCCTTTAGATTTTTTAACCACCTTCCCACCCTGCACCCTGTAACTATACATTTTGCTTCGAAGTCCAACAAAATGTGTCATAATTTTACCGTTATTTTCATCTTTCATTAGACCCGGCACCTTTTTGTTCTTACGCAGTATTTTATATATGTTATTTTCAGGATAATCCGAAGTATCAAATTTACTGGAATCAGCCTTAATGATCTCCTCATATGCATCCTCACATTGCAATTCGTAGATAAAACTGTCTGTGTCTATGTACATGAGCTTACACCTTTCTGCACCCATTTTTGGTAGCATATAGGTGTAATGAAAATCATACATGACTAGTTTCGATAGGTCTAGAATTGCCTGCTCTACATACAGAGGTTTGTTAAACGTTATTTCAGGCTTTTTCAATTCGATAACCACCAGATTTTCCTCTAAAATTGTGCGACTGTGGAACCGAAAACTCGAAATCAAGTTTGCTGCCCCATAGCGACCACCCCAAGATTTAACGATTTTACATACGCGGTGCTTACGTATACTGCATTATTCATTAATTTAAAAAATTTTTTTTCGAAATCATTCCGAGCTGCAGCCCTACATCGAGTATTCAACTCGATGTAGGGTTTCAGCCAGGCTGCTTGTTTAAATTGTAAAATTTTATGGATTTTCGTTAACTTTAATCCATTAGCTAGCATTTGTTTTAAATTTTTATAGTGAACCGTGTACTCTTTTTTATCCGTAAGTGTTGTCAGTAATTTCGGCAATTTTACCCCGCCGTCGCTGGGTGGTACGCTACGTTCTGCCGCAAACGGAAAATCTTTGTGTTTATCGTGCAGTTCTTGTGGGTACGACATCACATCAAACGATGGTACATCATCTATCCATTTGAACCCTCCGTAGGGTAAGGGTTGCTGCATAGCATCCCCATATAGGTTATTTACATCCAGGTACATAAGGTACTTGGACGGCTTTTCAGGATCATATTCGGGCATATATTTATTGTTGGCCTCCGAAAATCGGTTGCTACACACCGAAATTCCACCTCTTATAGCATTTTCGTAAAACATCACCATATCCAGATCCTTTAGTAGTTCTAACTTACACCCAGTGTATTTGAGCATACAGTCCCACGTATATCCGGGCATTGTATAGTACCACGCAGGATCCAGACCATAGGTGGGGAAACATTTTTTACGCAATTGCTCAAAAACGTCGGCAAGAAGCAGAATATCTGTTTTTAAATATATATCAGAATACTCTCCTAATGTTTTAATGTTAAACTGTTGCCAAACAGATTGCGCATGAGCATACTTTTCGTCACTTACACTTTCATCGTTTAATTTATTGTAAAATTTTTCAATTGGGGGCAAAATCGTTTCATTTAATTTTTTCAAAGAATCAATGTAATCGTAACAGAAAACTCTTTTCTGTATTAATAATTTGAATTTATCTTCATCTAAATTTTGAAAAAAATTTCTTTTCTGATTCTGCTAAAATTGAAGCTAATTCATCAAGAGAAGCCCCCATAAATCGAAAAGAGTCTATAAACCGCAATTTAATGTTATTTTCATCTGAGTGCAGCGTAAAGGAGATGTATTTATCTTTGTTGATGGGAAGTAGACTTAAGCGACCTTTTTTACATAAATTCGAAATCATAAAGTGACTATCGTACCCACTTAAATTATGGAATATAACCGGCACTACAAACAATTTTCTAAAGTTCAGATTGCATACTTGGTGTGCGTAACCTCTGAACTCTCCACTGAAATGGTTGTGATCTGTGACGATTATGTCTTTTTTGTTTTTGAAAATCTCTTACCGCAAACATGACATGATGTTGCCTTACATGTGTCTAATTTTTCAATCACAGGTACGCTTGTTTTTATTTTTGAGTTTACAAATTGCGCAACGCCAGCCATACGATTTGCAAACCAATCCATACAATCTGCACCTCGATAGCTCTCGAAATAAGAAAGGCTATCATCATAGCTGCATTTTACATAGAAACCAGCACTATACGGAACGTGTTTTTGATATTTTATGGTTTTAGTTAAATTTACGACGCTACTTTCTTTATGATTTTCTAATTGACATTCAAAATCTGCATAAACAACAAAAGGAGTATTTTGTTGGCATGTAAAGTTTTTAAATTCAACGCAGCTCTCTTTAGGAAGGTCAATTTTATATTTATTAAATTTAGAACACAGTTTTTCATGTTCAACTAATTTATTTTGCTGATGGAAGTAGTTCAGACATCTATCGCAAATAAATTTTTTCTCACGATGTTTATTTAACTGGCTACTAATAAGACGCGAAAGATTTTTAATCCAACAATAGTGATATTTAATTTCATCGATTGAATCATTATCTTCATTTGCTGGCGGTGGTGGAGGGGCATCATAATCATTTAAACGCGGATAATATTTATTTTGAGCTAAAAGTAAATTAACATGCGTATCCCGTTTATTTTCCGTTAATCTTGCTGGTACTACTATGTAAAATGATTTTTTTTCTGTTTCAATCAATTCTAAAGCGTAAACATTGACTGAAATATTATTCATCTTTTCAAATTTTGAAATTTTTGTTAGCAGCATAGGACTATCTAAATTTTCTGTTTGTAAAACGTCAGTAAAGTGTGGATATGAGGAGGTTAGTTCTGCATGTCGTTTATTGCTAGGAGTCCGAAGAGCGCTTACAATGGCCCAGTAAAAGCAATTTTGATCTATATTTTTAATGTTTATACAAGCTTTTTTCCTTATAATCGGTTCTGGTAGTCTAATATAAGATGAACCGTTTCCCAATTGATATTTACTGATATTAACAACTAAGGAAATAATTTTATTTAACGCAAATCCCGAATCTTTTTCAGCAAATTCCGATAATTCGTTTAAAAGTTTATCTTTAACATATATCTTAAACCACTCGTCTATTTGAGTTGATGTATCAATAATATGATTTTTAGTATTAATATATTTAATTCCCAAAATTTCATTATCCCCCGATTTCCTAATAAACTCCCCGCAAAATGTTGTATTTACTTTGAGCGCACAATGGGTGTTCAAAATATTACTAATTTTCCTTTTAAAAACAACTACACAATCTGCTAAAAATTGATTCAAGTCCTTATGACGCAAATTAGCTATGGAACCGGTTTTTATTCTACTTTGAAAGCTCGATTCTACATTTTCCCATCTAACCCTCTGACCCAATGTTAAGTGAAGTCCTGCCCCAATATGTCTAGTTAAAATCAACTTTCTAAAATGTTTAAAATGCCCCAAATTTGTTTCTACTTTTCTACAGGTCCCTACAGATAATTTATTTTGCCTTCTACTACGAATTACCCGTTTACATAATCTAATTTGTTTTTCTATTCGTTTCAGCCACACTTCCGCGTCTCTGATTGTAAAATTATCAAATAAAATTTCCTTAAACTAACAATTGATAGTAGAACACCGTCTGTTTGTTTGATGATCTTTTTAACCTTATTTGAAGACATTCGAAAAGACGACATTTTTTTTCAAGCAAACACATTACTCAAAAATATATAAAAAATGCTCACCCTGTCCTCTTCCTCCTCCTGTTCTCTGCTTTGTTAATTTTCCACTATTTTGAATGATGCTAGAGGTCGGCTTTTCCCTACGTCCACTTCCCCTTGGAAGATGATCGAGTATTTTCCGTGAAAAAGTTCGTCGATGACCGGCTGGTACGTATCAGTCACCCGCTGTGGTAGAAATAGCACTTCCGGTCCTAAATCTAGTAGCACTGCTTCCCCAAATTTCAACTTGACCACTTTAGCTGCTTGGATTGCAAATGGTGTCCCAATTGGCAGGTCCTTTAATTTTCTGATAGGTTTGCGGTCTACAATCGAAGACGCAGCATTAATTTTTGATAAATCCATCTATAAAAAAAATTGAGTCGTCTAACTATTTTGAAGCATAACACGAAAAAACGAAAAAAAAAAAAACAGTTGCACTTAGCGACATAAAAAAGAAAAATATTAAATAAAATAGCACTTACTTTTTTTAAAATTTTCGCTCTCTCGTCTCTCTCGAAGCACTATTGTACTGCGGTCGTTGTTGCAGCTTGCAGCGTTGTGCGTTGAGTGTGAAACAATGATGCCTATTGCATGCGCTCGCTCAATATAAATACGTGGTTGAGATAACACACAAGTGCATGAGATAATTGTATCGTAAATATGCATATTATATGCATCATATTCTCAGTACCATTTTTATCGAGAAAACAACATTCATTGCGGTTGCAGTATTTTTTATATAATTTCTTAGTAATACATGAATGTATCGTTTGTCCGGCGGAAATTCCAATTACAAGTTGCACATGAGAGTAGAAATTTAGAAATATAGAAATTCGTGTATGATTATTGTATATTTGCTGCCTAATTTTTTTTCAGTCAAGATTTTGATTGGGGGGTAAACGAATTTATATTTGCTATCTGAGATTTTTGACATCATTCTCTATCAAGATGTTGATGTGGGTAGACGTATTATTTTTTATTTCAACTTTCACATACGTGCTTTGCAACGATTTCTTCGAAAAAGACGCTATAGTATACCAACTCAATATGAACATATCATTGATAATACAACAGATCTCTCTACTTTGCTGACTAACTTGCAAGAAAAGTATAATTTACCAGTGGATGGATTGCTGAATAATGCAACAATTGAATTTATGAATCGTCCGCGTTGTCAATACAGTGATGCCGAATTTAGAGCAAGTTTTCCATTTCGGAAACATGACCTGAAATGGTATTTCCCTCGAAACACACCTGCGGCCCAAAAAGATGCAGAAATGGCTTTTCAGATGTGGCAAAATGTTTCAAACTTAACATTTACAATGGTTACCAATCCCACTCTATATCCTCCTGATATTACTATAACCATGGTTAGCAAGACTCATTATTTTAGAGCAAACTGTATGGGTAATGATGAATGTCCATTGACATTAGATGATGCTGGCTTCGTTTTAGGACATGCATACTTTCCTGACTCTAGCGGCACCTGTAGAGAAATCCATTTAGATATAAATCAACGCTGGTATTTTGGAAATAATCCATATATACCCAAAAATCAAACTAGTTTTCTTATGGTGTTGGTTCATGAAATTGGACATGCTCTCGGCATAGCACATAGTGCTTCTCCGAATGCTATTATGTTTGCCTTCTATCAGCATGAGATTCGTGGTCTAGATGTTGATGACATAAATGCAGTACAATATCTATATGGAAGAAAAAACAAATATGATTCAATCCCAAAGTCTACCACCGCATCAGCAATACCAAAAACAACAACAACTATAAGATCTACAACTCGTAAGCAGCCGATCCTCAAAAATTTGTGTGATATTATTCCAGATTTTATGTTTTTAGCCATTGCTCCAGAGTTTTCAAATTACCGATTATATATTGCACATGATATGTTTATATGGAAACTAGACTTAAACGATATGATTATCCCATCTCAGCCTGAACTTCTTGTCGATTATGTTCCTACAGAATTACGTCAATAAACTTTACAACATATTTTCCAATCAACAAACGGTGACTTGATTACCATTGTATCTCCAAACAACATATTTCCTGGGTTACCTGAAGTTTAGGGAAAAAATTAAAAAACAACCAGAACTGAACCGTGAAATACATAATTTGATTCTTGTCTGTCATGAACCAAATCAGTTGTCGAAGAATGATATGAGTCGATTAGTATCAACATCTAAAGTACTCCCTGATAATTACAAGAATCACTTAAAACAATCATTCAATCTACCTGCACGACCAGAACACAGCGATATTGATTCAGACGACACTGTAGGCAACTGATAATTTCATACACACACACGCACGCACGCACGCACGCACGCACGCACGCACGCACGCACGCACGCACGCACGCACGCACGCACGCACGCACGCACGCACGCACGCACGCACGCACGCACGCACGCACGCACGCACGCACGCACGCACGCACGCACGCACGCACGCACGCACGCACGCACGCACGCACGCACGCACGCACGCACGCACGCACGCACGCACGCACGCACGCACGCACGCACGCACGCACGCACGCACGCACGCACGCACGCACGTTTTCAGCAGTGAATTTGAGGAAAGGTGGAGGAGTGGCTGTTGCTGTTAGGAGTGAATATAAGTCATCTGCCATTGATATATATGTATGTGTACCCACCTTTCAACCAGGTCAGTCCAAAGATAGATATTTTAGTAATTAAAGTCAGTGTCCATTACTCCAAAATATATATGATTAATCTGTACATACCTCCTCAGGTAACCGTTACCAACTATGAAATCTTGTTGGGAGCGATACATAGTCTAGCGTTTTTACATACTGGCAGTATTTTCATTGTTGGGGACTTTAATATAACATCATATGCTGATTATCTTGAAAATAGTATATCAAATAGTTACGTAAACACTTTAAATGCTTTAGCAAGATTTTTCAATGTCATTCAGTATAATTACATACACTATGACAGTGTAAATTTGCTAGATTTAATTTGGAGCAATGCCATTTGCTATGTTGAACATGCTGATGATGCGTTAGTGTGTGAGGATCCCCATCATCCTGCATTGAG